>JACEEZ010018939.1:50000-127500 GCA_016584305.1 Chionoecetes opilio
GTTTTTTATTTCATAATATTATAGAACAAACATTTCCGAAGATAACAGTATATCTTTTATACTGATAAACATTATATTAGGTAGGTAAACTTGTACGGGGAGCGGAGCGGGTGGTATCCTTATGGTGTGACGTCACGGGCGATGTACCAGGCCTTGTCTCTCGGTGGTCTCGCTCGTGGACGCGGACTCGCAGAAACTTGCTATTGCCTACAAATTATTTCGGTAAATTAGACCTTGATGAATGAATTGTGTGTTGTAGTGCAAGGCTGTGTGGTGTGCTAGGTGGCTCAAGTGTGACCTGTAGATGTGTTAAACCAGTGGTGATGTGGTGTGTGATTGTGTACTGTTGCACGGTGTGACACCTAGTTGTGTGATGTGGCGCATAGTAGTGTGATGTGAAGCATAGTATAGAGTATGATGTAACGCATAATATATATATATATATATTATGATGTGACACACTATGTTATGTGGTGTAAAGCCTGAATTCAATGATATATAAAGTCATTCAGTGAATACATTATTTTACCTAAGGTTGTATTTATCGGTTGAATTTATCTAAAATACGATTAATCTGTGGCTCGGTGCGACAATGTGGCTACAAATAGTTTCACATCCCTGCACCGGTCCTTGTGGCCTAAACATCTCACGGCCTAAAAGGTCCTTCAGGGCCTAAAATCTCCGGCTCTAAACGTCTTACGGCCTAAACATCTCACGCGCTAACGTCTCACGGCCTACAACATCTCACGGCCTAAACGTCTTACGGCCTAAACATCCTACGGCCTAAACGTCTCACGGCCTAAACGTCTTACGGCCTAAACATCTACGGCCTAAACGTCTCACGGCCTAACGTCTCACGGCCTAAACATCTCACGGCCTAAACGTCCTCACGGCCTAAACATCTCACGGCCTAAACGTCTGACGGCCTAAACATCTCACGGCCTAAACGTCCTCACGGCCTAAACATCTCACGGCCTAAACATCTCACGGCCTAAACGTCTCACGGCCTAAACGTCTCACGGCCTAAACATCTCACGGCCTAAACGTCTCACGGCCTAAACGTCTCACGGCCTAAACGTCTTACGGCCTAAACGTCTCACGGCCTAAACATCTCACGGCCTAAACGTCTCACGGCCTAAACGTCTCACGGCCTAAACGTCTTACGGCCTAAACGTCTCACGGCCTAAACATCTCACGGCCTAAACGTCTTACGGTCTAAACGTCTCACGGCCTAAACGTCTCACGGCCTAAACGTCTCACGGCCTAAACATCTCACGGCCTAAACGTCTTACGGTCTAAACGTCTCACGGCCTAAACGTCTCACGGCCTAAACGTCTCACGGCCTAAACGTCTCACGGCCTAAACGTCTCACGGCCTAAACGTCTCACGGCCTAAACGTCTCACGGCCTAAACGTCTCACGGCCTAAACGTCTCACGGCCGAAATGGTTCACGGCCGAAAAAAATACGGCCGAATCGACCCGAACTCCTTAGTTTTGCCGAACCAGCACCCCGGAGAGCAGGTCACAAACCCCGGCTAACACCCGGCACCCATTCACTGCTGGGTGGACAGGGGCTCGGGTTTATTTTAAGGAAACAGCCCATCTGTTTCCGCTCCGCCCGGGGATCGAACCCGGGACTTCTCGGTTGTGAACCGAGCGTGCTTCCCCTACACCACGGAGTACCCTGTGTGTGTGTGTGTGTGTGTGTGTGTGTGTGTGTGTATACGTGCGTGTGTGTATTCGTGTTTGCTTCTTAATAGCATAACCCTCCCTCTTCCTTCTCCCTTTATATCTTCTCCTCCCTCTCCCTTCCCTCTCTCCCTCCCTCTCTTCCTTGACTGCCCAGGACCTACTTTACCCATGACCTAAATCTCACCCCTCCATTCTCTCCCTCTCTCTCCCTCTACCCACAATCTCCCACCCTCCCTCCCTCCCTCCCTCCAGCTTTTCTGTCTAGTAAAATTTATGCCGCCTACCCGCCTTTGTGTTGTAATGTTCTCGGATTTGAGAGAGAGAGAGAGAGAGAGAGAGAGAGAGAGAGAGGAGAGAGAGAGAGAGAGAGAGAGAGAGAGAGAGGAGAGAGAGAGAGAGAGAGAGAGAGAGAGAGAGAGATTTGGGGGTAAAACAAAAAAATGAAAGGTAAAGACAGTAAAAGGAACGAAATTGAGTCACAAAAGTACCAAGAGAGAAGACAAATCTGATGGGCAGGTTAGTCTGTGCCGCTAAGGGAGAGCAATAACTCAGACATGAAGCTTTGATATACGTTGCCTGACAAAAAAAAAAAAAAGTGAATGCTATATTTCACAACGGAGTACATGTATCCATAACTTTTCGTGACGTATTATTATCTGTATTATTTGTCATGACGTATAATTCAGAAACTGAGCATAGTTCAATAGTCACTCTTTCACCAAGGTTATAAAAATGCATTATTTATCCAAAGCATACAAGTAATCAATTATAATGGATTTGCACCTATAAGACCTTAAGTTCAGCGAGACTGGTTGCCTTAACCTGCATGACACAAGACTACTTATTTATGTTCTGTGTATGTTCATATTTATGGTGTCTTGTTACTTTATTTAATTCCGATATGTAAACTTAGGGGCGAATCAAAGGTGTGGACTGAAGAAACATTAACTTACTGCATCTAAGTCATCTAAGTCAACCCTTGATAACGTCTGTTCCACTCCCCTCCCATGCTATACTATCACCTCTTCATTCATACCTTTCTCTCCCTGTCATTCACTTTCCTTCCTTTTCCATGCATTCCTCTCCTATTCTTTCCTTGCATGCCTCTCCCATTCTTCCAAAACACAGTCTATTACCTCTTCATTCATACCTTTCTCTCCTTATCATTCACTTTCCTTCCTTTTCCAAGCATTTCTCTCCTATTCTTTTCCTGCATGCCTCTCCCATTCTTCCAAAACACAGTCTATTACCTCTTCATTCATACCTTTCTCTCCTTATCATTCACTTTCCTTCCTTATCCATGCATTCTTCTCCCTCTCTTCTTTCCCTGCATTCTTTTCCCCTTCTTCCAAAATCACAGGTCCCTCTTCATTCTTTACCATCTCTCTACCATTTTCTCTCACCCCCTTTCCAAAAGCACAAACCTCTTCATTTGTTCTCATCTCTCTATTATTCCCTCTCCCTCACATTGGTTCCCCCTGCCTTGCCTTGCCCTGTTTTCCTTCCCACAACACTCCTGTACCACTGAGGACCTCCTTCACTTGTCCTGCTGTCTATGAATGGCGGAGCTGACGTCATGAGAGTGTTGTGTTTACTTGGTTAGTCAGGCAGGAAGCATGGTCGTTTCGATTAACACGTAAAAAAATTAATATATATATACGTACACGTAAAAATTTATGTTGTGTTGTTATTATTGCTTTGTTATTATGGTGGTTTTTGGTTATTATCGTTATTATTATTATTGTTGTTATTGTTGTTCTTGTGGTTATTGTTATTGTTATTTTTGTTGTTATTGGTATTGTTGCTGTCATTTTTATTGTTTTGTTGGGTGAATTTTTTTAATTTTTTTTTTTATACTTTTTAGGTGTGTGGTTAATGTTTGCTAATTTTAGAGTAACGCACAGATAAATAGACACGAGGTAAACTGTCTTATTGTCTCTTATCTTGTGTCATTTATCCACACTCTTCAATCATTCATTCATTGGGTGTACGTACAAAGGCTTCCTACGTCATCACACAATTACCGATATTACCGTCTGAACACGTTTATCACAACATCCTGCATGCATGTGCGTCATACTCAAACATTAGCAAACATATTGTCTCATTTTTTTTCCTTTAAGACAAAATTAACGAACGGCACGCATAGTGGCGCCTATATATAAAACAAAAATAGCAACCTTGCATGACTGGAAGGTTGGATTAGTTACACGTGGATAAGTTATAATCTAGGAACACTTAAGAGCAATTGTAGGCATCATTTAGTGTAGTTATGTGCGCAGTCAGCTCAAAGTAGCATAAATGAGTCCGTGCCAAAATGTACATCAGGTGTGGGTGTGTACCTGAGCACAGTGTGACCTGGTAACTATACAAACAGGTTTATACACGTGGCTATGCATCACAGGCAGGATTTAATAGTATGAATAACAGGAGTGATTTTATTCCGCCCACATGATGAGAGGTGGTGTTGGTGTAGGTAGTGGTGGTGGTGGTGTGGTGGGTGTGGTGGTGGTGGTGTGGTAGGTGGTGGTGTTGTGGGTGGTGTGTGGGTGGTGGTGTGGTGGTGTTTGTGTGTGGTGGTGGTGTGTAGGTATGGTGGTGGTGGTGGTGGTGGTGGTGGTGTAGGGTGGTGGTGTGGTGTGGTGGTGGTGTGGGGTGGTGGTGGTGGTGGTGGTGGTGGTGGTGGTGGTGGTGGTGGTGGTGGTGGTGGTGTTTAGTGGTGGTGGTGGTGGTGTGGTGGTGGTTAGGGTGTGGTGGTGTGGTGTTGTAGTGTGGTGGTGGTGTGGTGGTGGTGGTGGTGTTTAGTGGTGGTGTGTGGGTGGTGTGGTGGTGGTGGTGGGTGGTGGTGGTGGTGGTGTGGTGGTGGTGGTGGTGGTTTAGTGGTGGTGGTGGTGGTGGTGGTGGTGGTGTTGTAGTGGTGGTGGTGGTGGTGGGTGGTGGTGGTGTTAGTGGTGGTGGTGGTGGTGGTGGTGGTGTTTAGTGTGGTGGTGGTGGTGGTGGGTTGGTGGTGGGTGGTGTGTGTGGTGGTGGTGGTGGTGGTGGTGGTGGTGGTGGTGGTGGTGGGTGGTGGGTTAGTGGTGGTGGTGTGGTGGTGTGGTGGTTTAGTGGTGGTGGTGTGGTGGTGGTGGTGAGTGGTGTGGTGGTGTGGTGTGGTGGTGGTGTGGTGGTGTGGTGGTGTGGTGTGGTGTGGTGGTGGTGTGTGGTTTAGTGGTGGTGGTTGGTGGTGGGTTTAGTGGTGGTGGTGGGGTAGGTAGTGTGTGTGGTGGTGTGGTGGTGGTGGTGTTTAGTGTGGTGTGGTGGTGGTGGTGGTGGTGTGGTGGTGGTGTGTGTGTGTGGTGGTGGTGGTGGTGGTGGTGGTGGTGTTTAGTGGTGGTGGTGGTGGTGGTGGTGGTGGTGGTGGTGGTGGTGTTTAGTGGTGGTGGTGGTGGTGGTGGTGGTGTTTAGTGGTGGTGGTGGTGGTGGTGTTTAGTGGTGGTGGTGGTAGTGGTGGTGGTGGTGTTTAGTGGTGGTGGTGGTGGTGGTGTTTAGTAGTGGTGGTGGTGTCGCCGCCCCAAATAAGAAAAGTCTGATTGATTAGTGTTTTTTTCTTTATTCTAACTTTTATTTTATTTCATATTTTCCTTTCCATAACATATCTTTTCTATACCACATTTTTTTTTCCCTATTGTTTTTTTCTTCTTTCTCCATTCATCAGCTATTCAGGAGACAATAAGATGAGACACATTTGAATCATCATAAGCCACATTAATTTATACCATTAATTAAAGATCCATTTTCTTCTACTTGTCACACATATTTTCTGATACAGGAGGCAGAGGAGGGAAATGATAAAGATAAGACATATATTTAGATAAAGGAGGAGGAGGGAGACTACAGCAAAACACACAACGTATATACATTTCCTTTCTTAAATTTGCCATCATTTTATTACGAGTAGTTTCTGAAATCACTCTGCCGACCTAAGTTACCTCACCTATGTCTTAAGTCTGTTCAGCTCAGTCCTCAGCAAGCTCATATCATAGTGTAGGCAGAAGCAGTAGAGAGAAGTTATTTAGTTTATTTACATATCTTGCAAAAACTTACATTAGCCTTACAGAAATCCTTAAGTTCAAGGTTTTATGTAAGAGAGAAGAGGAAGATTTACAAGATTAGAACGGAAGATTAGAAAGGAAGAATTAGGTTAGGATTAGGAAGATTTAGGAAGATTTATAACCAGATTTAAGTAGCGTGTATGAAGATATGGACAAAACAAAGGTGCCATTAGTGTATAGAGAGAGATGAAGGTAATTTAATAATGTAGTGATGCATTAATCTATTCAGTGTAGGAAGAGTAAAGTTACATTTTCTCCTGAATAGTAAAAACATAGTGCAAAATATATAAGGCTTTTTAGAGATACTGATTATAATATCGAGATGAATCGTGTCACAATATAACTTAATTTTTTCCCCAGACATAGTCTGGTGACAGCTCTCCAGACAGGTCTGGTGACCTGTTTCTCATTTGTTGAAAATAAAAAGATCAATCTGTTGTTTTTTATACAGATCTTAATATATTATTCAGTAGTGTGTGTGTGTGTGTGTGTGTGTGTGTGTGTGTGTGTGTGTGTGTGTGTATGTGTGTGTGCGTGTGTGTGTGTGTGTGTGTGTGTGTGTGTGTGTGTGTGTGTGTGTGTGTGTGTGTGTGTGTGTGTGTGTGTGTGTGTGTGTGTGTGTGTGTGTGTGTGTGTGTTTTATCTCCACATTGTATTGTCTGTGGGTGGCATACATATTATCTACTTTCATTTCAAAAGCCAACATATCTCTCAGCTTAATTTCTCAAATGTGTTTTGTGCTCTCTCTCTCTCTCTCTCTCTCTCTCTCTCTCTCTCTCTCTCTCTCTCTCTCTCTCTCTCTCTCTCTCTCTCTCTCTCTCTCTCTCTCTCTCTCTCTCTCTCTCTCTCTCTCTCTTCTCTCTCTCTCTCTCTCTCTCTCTCTCTCTCTCTCTCTCTCTCTCTCTCTCTCTCTCTCTCTCTCTCTCTCTCTCTCTCTCTCTCATTCAAACACTTAAACCTCTTAATTCATGTACATATTTTTTTTCAACTGAGGCAGGTATCAAAATTCTTGTGTGTTGTAATTTCCACTAATTGAATAACCGTAACCGCTGATTAAAATTAGCTTTACTAACCCACTATTATTTGCCTCCCTATCCTACCCTCCCTATCCTAACACCTATTAGATCGAATTCTCATATTTGAGATCTTCTTACACATTTCACCCTTCTTGGAAATCAGCTGCTTTCTCGAAATCACACGAAACCAAATATCATCTGCCTCACGTTTCTACACTAATGTCGGTGCAAGGTCTGGTAGGCTTGTGGTGAGGCAACAGGGTGCACGTGGCTTTGTTTATCGTACAGGATGCACGTGTGGGCCGGAGGGAGGCAGGAGAGGGAGACAAGAATGAGCTCTGGCGGCATGTGGTGGGACTGGTTAGGTCACTCTCATGCCAGTGAAATGAGGTAAAACTACAGGCATTATTAGTTTGTATGCGTTTGTGTGTATGTTGTGTGTGTGTGTGTGTGTGTGTGTGTGTGTGTGTGTGTGTGTGTGTGTGTGTGTGTGTGTGTGTAGGTAGGTTTTTTGTATTTACCTAGTTGTATTTACCTAGTTGTGTTTTACAGGGCCTGAGCTACACTCGTGTGGTCCCGTCTTCGTATCTACATTTATCCAGTCTTTCTTTCAATTGGTGCATATTATGTGCCGATATCACCTCCTCATTTAGTCCATTCCAAACTTCTATATTTCTATGAGGGAAGCTGTACTTCTTTATGTTGTTCAGGCATCTCCCTTTTCCTAGTTGTTTTGTGTGTCCTCTTGTGTATCGACCTTCTCTTTGTTTCCGAGTCAGTAGTCTCTAATTGTCTGTTTCTTCCATCTTTTTTATCAGCTTAAAAATTGTTATTAAGTCTCCTTTTTCTCTTTTCTGCTCGAGTGTTGGTAACTTTATTTCCTTCAACCTTTCCTCATAAGAAAGTTCTTCTAGCTCTGGTACCATCTTTGTTGCCGTTCTCTGTATCCTCTCTAACTTTTTCACATGCTTGATTTTATATGGGGACCATACAATGGCAGCATATTCCATTTTTGGTCGGATCATTATAGTAATTATCTTTCTCATCATATTTGTGTCCATGTAATGAAATGCCACTCTTATATTCTTTAACATCCTGTACGTATCTCCAAATATTTTATTTATATGTTTTTTCTGGTCGTAGGTTATTCTGCATTATCACTCCCAGGTCCTTTTCTTCCTGAACCTTTGCAATTATTTCATTTCCTATTTTATATGGCCATTTATATATCTTTTCGCTTTTTCCAATTTCATGCGGTGTGCGTGCGTGCGTGTGTGTGTGTGTGTGTGTGTGTGTGTGTGTGTGTGTGTGTGTGTGTGTGTGTGTGTGTGTGTGTGTGTGTGTGTGTGTGTGTGTGTGTTTCTCTGTGCTGGACAAGATTAAATGTTATCCCCCCAAAAAAAATATATATATTTTGAAAGTTGTGGTTATTACCGCGAGTTTATTCATAAGAAAGAGATGGTCAGGAATGAATAAATGTATGCAAACAATTTTACATATAAGAGACAGTGACCTAAGATTAATATCACACGCTTAGGATGACAACGAAGATAATGTTGCGAGTGGATACTATTAATAAATAATAAAGCAAATAATTGAAGTATAAAACGTCAATATTAGCAGTGTTTCAGCAGAAGGAAAAGTGAGAAAAGGAGGAAGATCAGGAGGAGGAGGAGGAGGAGAGGAGGAGAGGAGGAGGAGGAGGAGGAGGAGAAAGAGGAGGAGGAGGAGGAGGAAGCGGGATGTAAGGAGAGCAGCGCCCAGAGGAATGTGGTTAACGGAGGAAACCATCGAGGGGGAACATGAGGCGGAAGTATAGCATGCCATTCTTTATAAATGCCCGGATGGGGAATGTAAACAGAGCGGGGGGGGGGGGGCAGTGCGGGGAGCAGGGGTGACGGCTAATGGGCAGGGGGGTGAAGGGGAAGGGGTGAAGAATGTGTTTGAACCGCGGGAACGACAGGAAAAGCGAGGTAATGCGCAACAAAGCATCGAGAGGAGGAGGAGGAAGAGGAAAATGAGTAAGAGGAGTAGGAAGAGGAAAAGGAGTAAGAGGATAAGGAAGAGGAAAAAGAGGAAGAAGAGGAGAAAGAGGAAAAGGAGTACAAAGGAATACAAAAGAAACACAAACAGCACAAGACCAATAGGTCCTTACATGGCTGTTTGATTTAACTACACTACACTAACTAGATAATAAGAGAGAAAGGATAGGAAAGTAGAAGGCTCCTCCCCGTAAGATTAAGAGGAGGAGGAAGAGGAAAGGTGTAAGAGGAGGAGGAAGAGGAAAAGGAGTAAGAGGAGGAGGAAGAGGAAAAGGAGTAAGAGGAGGAGGAAGAGGAAAAAGAAGAAGAGGAGGAGAAAGAGAAGCACAGTGCACTTGATTACCACCCGAGTCTAGAGATGTATCCCCCCCCCCGATCGGAAATAGCAGAGTCGTGGCGTCGTGGCTCCCTCACCTATATAGTAGACGCTCGCCACGAGGCAACACCCGTGCCGCTACTCTCCAGGGGGCGTAGGCTTCCCCACCTCCCGCGGCGCTGCAGGCCCCCTCAAGGCCGCCACTTCCGCCCCCCGGCCCCCACGTGCGTGATGGGGCCTCGAGGGTGTTACCGTGGGGTGTGTTGCCGTTATATTGCGCAGAAGGCTACAAAGCACCTTTACAAGCCATTAGCACTTTAACCACCTTTAACGCATATTTAACGACCTTTGAACTTGATATTTAACGCACCTTCATGAACCTTTAACGCAATTTAACGCCAGCACATTAACGCATATTTAACGCACCTTCATGAACCTTTAACGCATATTTAACGCACCTTCATGAACCTTTAACGCATATTTAACACACCATACGCAATTAAGCACTTCATGAACTTTAACGCATATTTAACGCTCTTCAGAACCTTTAACGCATATTTACGCACACATTAACGCATATTTAACGCACCTTCATGAACCTTTAACGCATATTTAACGCACCTTCATGAACCTTTAACGCATATTTAACGCACCTTCATGAACCTTTAACGCATATTTAACGCACGCACATAACGCATATTTAACGCACCTTCATGAACCTTTAACGCACATTTAACGCACCTTCATGAACCTTTAACGCACATTTAACGCACGCACATAACGCATATTGAACGCACCTTCAGGAGGGGCTGCATGTCTCCGCCCTCCTCGCTTCTGGTAGCTTTTAGCAACACGCAGGGAACACTCAGATATCATCAGCATCATCATTGTGAAAGAAAGATTGCTGTTTATATTTGATCAATCTCAGTCACCCGAAAGCAGTTTGTCAAGCTGCACGAATATGTGAACATCATTTGTCATGTCTTGAACTTTCTGAGCCTTAGGCTTCTTAGGATTTATTTGCACTTTCACTCACACAGCCAGACCATCGCCGTCTTACTGACCTCATCGCCTTACAGATGCACCCGTTCAGAGTTTTAAAAATGCGCTTTCATGCTATATATGTAATATTATATAAGTATAAAACATATATACATAATTATTTGTATGTATTTATATTTGTTTCTATTTTTTTCTTCAAAACCTTACACCTGTTTATACCACCTTTTGTGCATGGTGTACTCTGTACCCTTTCAGATCTTTCATGGTAAGGACACACACACACCCACCCACACACACACACACACACACACACACACACACACACACACACACACACACACACACACACACACACACACACACACACACACACACACACACACACACACACGCACACACGCACACACACACACACACACACACACACACACACACACACACACACACACGTGCCTTGTAAATATCGATAGTCGTACACAAAAAAGTGTCCCGCCTTCCCCTCGTCCCTGGTGTGCCTCACGCCCCTTGCTTCATGTCCCTGGTGTGCCTCACGCCCCTTGCTTCATGTCCCTGGTGTGCCTCACGCCCCTTGCTTCATGTCCCTGGTGTACCTCACGCCCCTTGCTTCATGTCCCTGGTGTGCCTCACGCCCCTTGCTTCATGTCCCTGGTGTGCCTCACGCCCCTTGCTTCATGGAGATTGTAGAGGACTGTTTTGCGTTGCTGCTTCCTGTAAACGAATTTAACATGCTGCTGCCCTCGCCTTGGAAGAACATTCATCAGTAAACCTCCAAACACCACGCGTTGAACTTGAAGACACTGGCTGTGCATCGGCCTTTGGAATCATGTCAATCAGCTCATCGCGCTCACCCTCACGTGTATCGGCGCTCTACACGTGACCCCACTGGCACTTCGGAACATTTTTTTATAATGGGTCCACGCGCCGCATCGGAGGTATTCCACAAATCATAAGACGTTTAAGTTTAATTTAAGTTTAAGTTAAGTTTAATCATAAGTTTATAGCCAGCAATTTTTCGGTCTCCCCAGGATATTGATGTTCCGCATGCATTTTTCTCTCCTAACTTTTAAAGACACGAGCCAAAAGGGCGTCCCCCTCCCGCCGGTGCACGTGTTCGGTGAGGCTGGTGTGTCGGGCGACTCCTCTGTGCCCTCCTGTCCCCCGGATGAACTCGAAAACACACAAGGCCGCTAACTTTTTGCCTCCTGCCTCCCTCCGCCGGAAAGAGCTAGGCGCCAAAGCAGTAAGGTAGAAATACGCCTCACGGATGCCGAAAAGAAAACACGAAGAGTAGGAACAGGAAGATGGAAACAAGAATAGTCATAATAAACCGAAAATAAAAAAGGAACGAGCGCCATGGCTAGAAGGAAAGAAGGAAAGCAAGCAGACGGTACTAAGAATGAATGGATGTGTAGTTGTGTACAGTAATAATAACATACATGACGGAATGCGTGAAGAAGCGAATCAAGGAAAGTAGATGTGATTGGGGACAAAACAGAATAACTACATTACATTTCCCTTCCTCCCTCCTTCTCCCTTCTTCCTCCCTTCCTCCCTCTCCCTCCCTCTTTCTCCCTTCCTCCCTCTCTCCCTCCCTCTTCCCTCCTTCGCTCATCCGTCTTATATTTTCCCTCCATCTTCATCTTTCCTCCCGCCACCCCTTATCGCATTCCTTGCACGTGGCTCCTCTCCTTCCTGCAGCCCGGATTGAATGCCTTTGCTGACATTCTTCCATACGCACCATCAGCAACCTTCTCCTCCTCTTCTTCTTCTTCTTCTTCTTCTTCTTCTTCTTCTTCTTCTTCTTCTTCTTCTTCTTCTTCTTCTTCTTCTTCTTCTTCTTCTTCTTCTTCTTCCTCTTCCTCATCATCATCCTCATCATCATCATCATCATCAGCTATAAGGGAGCAGAAATTCCCGAGGGTTAAGAAAGTAGCCAGCGTTACTCTGATGATTGAGAAAGGAAGCCGCGTTCATGATTATCGCACAATTATTTAAAGTTATACACTTATTCATTTGTTTTGTCAGTAATAGCATCATTGAGCCTCCTACTCGTTCGTTTTATAATTAACAATAAAGCATGTAGTGTTTATGATTACACACCCACACTTCCTCATTAAAATATCTAAAGGCTATTTTTATATTCGTTAACAAGGGATAGTCTAATAGATGTTTGTACCTAAATATTATTCCCTGCGAGTGATCCTGGTTATAAACGTATAGAGCCCCAATTATATATTAGTGAGTCCCAATTAGGCACACTTGGAGTCCTTCTCCCACTTACGACTCCATTCATAAAGTTTCAGATCCTTTTTGTAGCGCCTCACACAAGCCCTCGTTGATTTTGTCAGTTTTTTTGTTTTTTCATCATCTGTAAACATCTTTATTTAGTTCTCTTGACCGATATTGTCGTCATATCACTTGTGTATTCCAAAAACGTAATATAAATAGATCACCAAAAAAATTATTCCCATGCCGGGAATCGAACCCGGGCCTCCTGGGTGAAAGCCAGGGATCCTAACCACTAGACCACATGGGACTATACATAATGACGTGGAGTAAACAATAATTAACCGCGGATGTGCTGTCCTCCACAGTATGTGATCACTGCAGGCCAAATAAATGTTTCCAAGTGTAATGTCATTGTGTCATCGAAATACCTTGAATACCGACAATGATTTTCATGAAACCTCTAAACAATCGCTATCATGCGTATGTTTCCCTTCTGTAGAGAGCGATTGGTGAACCTGTACGTACTGTTCACCTGTGTCGCCTCATCAACACAGGGGAACAACGCCTCATCAACACAGGGGAACAACGCCTCATCAACACAGGGGAACAACGCCTCATCAACACAGGGGAACAACGCCTCATCAACACAGGGGAACAACGCCTCATCAACACAGGGGAACAACGCCTCATCAACACAGGGGAATAACGCCTCATCAACACAGGGGAACAACGCCTCATCAACACAGGGGAACAACGCCTCATCAACACAGGGGAACAACGCCTCATCAACACAGGGGAACAACGCCTCATCAACACAGGGGAACAACGCCTCATCAACACAGGGGAACAACGCCTCATCAACACAGGGGAACAACGCCTCATCAACACAGGGGAACAACGCCTCATCAACACAGGGGAACAACGCCTTATCAACACAGGGGAACAACGCTTCATCAACACAGGGGAACAACGCCTCATCAACACAGGGGAACAACGCCTCATCAACACAGGGGAACAACGCCTCATCAACACAGGGGAACAACGCCTCATCAACACAGGGGAACAACGCCTCATCAACACAGGGGAACAACGCCTCATCAACACAGGGGAACAACGCCTCATCAACACAGGGGAACAATAATAATTAATGAGTTCCCTTGCTCATCTGCTATCACTCATCGTCACACAGCGTATCAGCCTCTCCTTAGGGCGGCGATTGTTCCCTTATCTTATCTATAATCGCCTTGCTTTGCCACAGCAGTACAAGGCGTTCAGGTTATTGTCGTGCACGCCGTGGATATTTACTACCCGCTTATTTTGATGATAAAAGCGAGGTGCTGTCCCCAATAATTTGACGTCTTTTTCTTTATTATCTTTTTTCTGGCACCGATACTTACTCTTTGTGTTTTCAGGATACACTTGCCGATGTTATTAACCGTGTCGGCCGCTTCATTGTCTGGTATGAAACAAAATTGAAGAAAAAAAGTATTTAAAATTAATCTTGGTCAGCATTTGTCGCTTCACTCTCAAAAAGAGAAAAATAAAGTTATAGACTCATAACTTAGAGCTCAAAACTTGGCATAAGACGCAGAGGCTCTTCTAAGTTGTGCCAAGTTTTTCGTATGAATATACAGTAATGTTGTTTGTGTGTTGTTAATGGCCAGTTGAGAAACTCAAGTTTCTTTATATTTTGTTTGAATCAGCCTGTTGAGGTGGTAAATACTGATTGGGGCACTTTATAATAGCTAGAAAAAGGGTGGGTTTATTCTCTCTCTCTCTCTCTCTCTCTCTCTCTCTCTCTCTCTCTCTCTCTCTCTCTCTCTCTCTCTCTCTCTCTCTCTCTCTCTCTCTCTCTCTCTCTCTCTCTCTCTCTCTCTCTCTCTCTCTCTCTCTCTCTCTCTCTCTCTCTCTCTCTCTCTCTCTCTCAGATGAAGGTGGTTGGTTTCAGATCAATCGTTTTCTGCTTCTCCATGCTTCCATTAATGATGATGCAGTTTATCATAGCAATACAAAATTTCAGGGTACTTTTTTTTTTTTTATCCGTGTATTATAAATGTTCTCCTTGACCACTTCCTCCTTCCCCATCTCAATTACCTTCAACCCTTTTTTTTTTTTTAGTTTTTCGTTCTCTCACACGTCTCATTAGCTTATAGATAAACGAAAGAAACTAATGGAATGGAATGGTTTTTTGTTTTTGTTTTTTATAGTAAGAAAGTATGAGTACGGACGGTGAAGATGGTCCATAAAATGCTTTCTTCCTTGGCATGACGTGGGAGAAAAAAGACACGTGTTCGAGCCCCGGTAACCAAATCCTAGGCGTGTGAAGTATGTTAATAAGGTTTTTGGTCGGTCAAGGGAGATTAATAAAGAGGAGGGAGATGGAAAAGTGGAGTTGTAAAGGAGATATTTGCTTGTGTGTTAGGGTAGTCACTGGTGGTGGTGGGGGGGGGAGGTTGTCGCGTGCGTGTGTGTAGTGATGGTGTAGGTCAACGGTCGGCAGCCTGCGGCTCCGGAGCCACATGCGGCTCTTTCAAGAGGCCAGTGCGGCTCCTGCCACCTACTTAATTAAAAGTGTCCAAATTACCGTTGACAAAAATAAGAGATAAAACACAGGCATAGACAGCCGCAGCACAACAGTGTGTGTGACCAGGTCCTAGGTCTCTAGGAAAATATTAGGATGAATTATTGTACTTATTATTTATTAACTTGTACTTGTTCGTCATTTCCATTCCTAATGTACACTGCGGCTCCATCAGTACTGCTGCCCTGCCAAGTTTGAAGAAACTGGCTCTCCTCGAATTCTGGCTTGCCGACCTCTGGTGTAGGTGATGGTGATGGTGTATGTGAAGAGGCATTATCATCGTAGTAACTAGTGATGGTGATGTTGTATGTGCAGTGGCATGTTCATATTAGTAATTGTAGTTATAGTGGTGATGGTGATGGTGTACGTGAAGAGGCATATTCACAGTAGTAATTGTAGTGATGGTGGTGGTGGTGGTGATGGTGTATGTGCAGTGGCATATTCACAGTAATAATTGTAGTGATGGTGGTGGTGGTGGTGATGGTGTATGTGCAGTGGCATATTCACAGTAATAATTGTAGTGATGGTGGTGGTGGTGGTGATGGTGTATGTGCAGTGGCATATTCACAGTAGTAATTGTAGTGATGGTGGTGGTGGTGATGGTGTATGTGCAGTGGCATATTCACAGTAATAATTGTAGTGATGGTGGTGGTGGTGGTGATGGTGTATGTGCAGTGGCATATTCACAGTAATAATTGTAGTGATGGTGGTGGTGGTGGTGATGGTGTATGTGCAGTGGCATATTTACAGTAATAATTGTAGTGGTGGTGGTGGTGGTGGATATCACGTGCGCGTGTGTGTAGTGACGGTGATGGTGTATTGACAAAAAATTTAACATGTTCACAGTAGTCAATGTAGTGATGGTGGTGGTGGTTATTATATAGCTATACTGTAGTACTCACGACGGTTAACTGTATCGTGTGGCCCACCTGCAGGCAATACTAACTACACCACAGTACAGACACGTGACTTTCCTTCCCTCCCTCACGTTCCGGACACGTTCTCGCAGTATATCAGCGTCATCGTGGCACTGGCAATCCGTGGACATTCTTATAACTTTGTCATAAGTTACTGGTAGAGAGAAAGAGAAAGAGAGAGAGCAATATTAGATTTGTCTCCTCGTTGGTCTCTGTACTATTTATGTTCCAGCCATTATCTTATATAATTTATTCATGTTTATCAATAGATTGTTTTGTTTCTACATTTCGAAATTCTTCTAAAACAAGATTATTCTTCAATCCGCTTCAACCTCGCTGCTATTCTTTACATAGAGGATTGGTGCTTCAAATGTGTTTATCGACACCACACACACACACACACACACACACAGCTTCCACGCCTAAGAGTTCGTATGGAATATAGACTAAATAACCTCATAAACTGTATAATGAGTTCGAACGTATTATTCGAGCAGAACCGCAGCTGCTGAGCGCTTCGACTCTGGACTCGTATAGACGATCAGTCCCGCATCTTGTTTTCGGAGCACGGTACCGAAGCTGTGCTCGAACACTGATCGTGAAGACAGGAATACTGAACCACCTACCCTTCCCCGGCAGTTAAGTGCGGTGGCTGAATAGTTGCGTGACCACCTGCGTTCCTGCCACACCCCACACACAGCCACGATGGACACTTTGCCGCTGCCTGCACCCCCCCCCCCCCCCCCCCCCCCCAGTGGTGAGCCTCAGATGTCAAGACCACCATTTCAGTGGACAAAGACGCCGACTCTACAGGTTATTGAACTATAGCCTATAGGGACCGGCCTTGTCTATTGCAAGTGAAAGTAGAACCTTAATACACACTGCATATTGTGAAGCAAATAAAACACTACGCAGTCAATATAGAAAATAACTGAAAATAATAATTGCATCGAAGAAGTGTGGTGGTAGTGCAGACGACGCATGTGTACCAACGTTATGGTGCTTTACTGCAGGAGAAACGCCAAGGGAAGCCACGTCAACCCTGGATCCTGTGGAGGTGGTGAGTGTTTCTGTGTCCCTCTGTTTTTTTGCATCATCATAATTAGTATGCACTGTAGCCATGACAGTCGGCACCCACCCGCCCACCTATATATAACTATCGAGTGTGATATTAAATTGGAAAATGAAACTATTTTTCAGTATGTGTACTGTTTCATTCAACGTACACCGCTACGTACAAAAACAATAGTATATGTGTCTAATGCATGTATATATAACTGTACAATACGTCACGTTTCCTCTGTACACCCAGTGTATGACTAATAACCAAAATGCATGACTAATACCAACCTATGTCCCAGCCACGGGGATGCTGAAGGTGATGGACGTGCAACATAAATAATAGCGTACGGAGCTAACCTAAACTAAATATTTGGCTATAGGATCCACACACTTTGTTGCGTAACCATCTTTTGACCCACACACTCAGTTTTTTTCGGTTTTTCTTCAATATCATCCGTGCGGTCACAACACACTAAAGTACAGCCGTCCATCGACGTTTTGTGACTCCATATATCCTTGACACTGATCCCAAGCGTGCACCAACACCATACTGGGACTCTGATCGTGTTAACGAGCCCCAACCCACTTGCTTCATGAACCGAGACTTAGCAGTATAGGCGCTGTGAGTGTGCACAAGGCACCTCCCCAAGGCCACGCCGCGCCCCTGGGTGTGTTCTGAGTTTTCTGACTCATTGAAGAGTTACTGAAGATCCGAAGCGACCTTGAGTACGAAGGAAGACTGGGGCATCCGTGAATTTTGACGCTTTCATTATAGTGTGTGTGTGTGTGTGTGAAAGGAGGAAAGTAGGGTTCACGTGCGTGCAAACGTGCGTGCTAGTGTGTGTGTGTGTGTGTGCGTGTGTCCGTGTATCCTGGTGTAGGTTGCCAGCACCAAGTATAGCTGAGTTGCCTGCCGCTCCGGGCCGCCGCACCGATGAATGGGAGGGTCGTGGCCACCTGCCAACATTCTCCCGCCATTCACAGCCCTCCCGCACCCTGTCCTGTCCTCTGCCTCATCCTTTTTCTCTTTCTCCTCCTATTACTATTATTATTTTTCTTCAATCATCGGTCATATTTTAAACTTTTGTACCCTCTCAATGCCTTTAGCTACACACACACGCTCTCTCTCTCTCTCTCTCTCTCTCTCTCTCTCTCTCTCTCTCTCTCTCTCTCTCTCTCTCTCTCTCTCTCTCTCTCTCTCTCTCTCTCTCTCTCTCTCTCTCATGTCTATTTAGTAGAGTAATATGCTCATGATACTTTTTTTTTCTTTTCGTAAATAAACAGATGGTAAAATATTGTACTTTTTGCTTTGTCTTATTTCCTTCTTAGCATGTTTTTTTTTTTCTTTTATTTGTCCAGTCGTATTGATGTCTTTTTTTTTACATCACAAGGGACTGGTCAACGGCGAAAAAAAAAAATATGTAACAAAAACTCGCTCTCTGGCAGTCCCTAAAATTATCTTTATTAGTTCTTTGTTATACTTCTGTTGATCTATATATTTTTAGGGGAAGGGGTTATCATAAGGCGGGAAAAGGTGGCGAAGAGGAGAGACATTCATTTTCCCCTTATTTTTCCTCATTTCCCCTTATTTTCCCTCATTTCCCCTCATTTCCCCATATTTCCCTTCATTTCCCCTCATTTCCATCATTTTACCCTTATTTTCCCTCATTTCCCTTCATTTCCCCTTATTTCCCCTCATTTCTCATCATTTTACCCTTATTTCCCCTCATTTTCCCCTTATTTCCCCTCATTTCCCCCCTTAAAACCCCTCAGTAGGTGTTGAGTGCTCAATAGAGTCCAATGTTTTTTTTATATCAGTTTTTCAATGGAGGCGTTAGGAATGTCCTGGGTGGAGTCTGGCACAGGGGGGAAGGGGAGAGAACCAGGGGACAGGAGGGCAAGGGGGAAGGGGGGTGAATAATTGCAGGTGCAGGGTGGAGGGGGAGGGGGGAAAGGGGTCGATATTGGCCTGTCGCCTAATCTGTCAACAAATAACAACAACAGCGTGTCTCCATCTCTCCCTTCCTCTTCTCCTCTCCTCTCCCTTCTCCCGCCTCACTTATCCCTATCCCTATCCCTCCCTCCGTCAGTCCATCCATCCCCTCCTTCCTGACTACCATCCCCTGCCCCCCCCTCTTCTCTTGTCTTTTCCTCCCCCTTCCCCCCCTTTTTCGCTTCTGACGGTCGGCCTTGTTTGGTGAGGAAGATAGTCAGGAGGGGGAGGCAAGGGGGGGGGGGGTTAGGGGTGGACAGAGGAAGAATAGTGAGACAAAGAATATAGGCAAGGGAAATAAAGTTTAGGGGAATTATGTGTGTGTGTGTGTGTGTGTTGTGTTGTGTTTGTGTGTGTGTGTGTGTGTTGTGTGTTGTGTGTGTGTGTGTGTGTGGTAGGTGTGTGTGTGTGATAACAGACTAGATAGAGAGTAGCAAAAAAAAAGATAAATGAACTTTAGAAAAGAAGAAAGCATGAGAAGATGAGAGAAGAAGACTAGAGAAGAGATACTACGAGAGAGAGAGAGAGATTGAAGGAGAGAGAAGAGATTAAATAGAGTATATTATGATCGTAAATTCCTTCTCTCTCTTACACTAAATTGTACAATAGTAAGATTTACAAAAAAGTAAAGCAAATTTTTTGCATCACCTTAGTCTTGAACTGAATCTTAGATCGATTACACTACAAAGAACTATCGTTGAGAGCAATCCACTTAAACGCGCTATTCACTTACCTCTATCTACCCTCCTCATTACTTTACACACATCTCAAGTGATACCCGTACCCATAAACAATTTTGCACCCTCCTACCCCTAATCCCTCTCCTACCTCAGCTATCACCATCAACCCTCGTTTCACCACCCTACCCCACCCCCTCATTCCCCTTCACCCCCTCACTACCCCCTCATACCTTCACCCCTCACACCCCCTCATCCCCCTTCACCCCCTCACTACCACCCCTCATTCCCCTTCACCCCCCTCACTACCCCCCTCATTCCCCTTCACCCCCTCACTATCCCCTCATTCCCCTTCACCCCCTCACTACCACCCTCATTCCCTATGACTACCCTCACTATCACGCCTGCTTATTCAAACTCTAAGTACACCGCTCATGTCCTATACTCCGCCTCATCTAACCAGGGTCATTAACCCTCAAGAGCGCCCACTCAACATACACACCCATCATGAACACTATCATCTACCCTTCACTACACACCCTCATTCCCTTCACCCCTCACTACACCCCTCATTCCCTTCACCCCTCACTACACCCTCATCCCTTCACCCCTCACTACCACCCCTTACATTCACCCCATACCACCTACCCCTCACCCCCTACTCACCCCTCATTACCCATCCTCACTACCACCCCTCATTACCCATCACCCCCTCACTACCACCCCTCATTACCCCTCACCCCCTCACTACCACCCCTCCATTCCCACCCCCTCACTACCACCCCTCATTACCCTTCACCCCCCTCACTACCACCCCTCATTACCCTCACCCCCTCACTACCACCCCTCATTCCCATCACCCCCTCACTACCACCCCTCATTACCCTCACCCCCTCACTACCACCCTCATTACCCATCACCCCCTCACTACCACCCCTCATTCCCCTTCACCCCTTCACTACCTTTCCTCCCTTTCACCCCTTCACCCCACAAGTACCCACGAAGGTTTAATGGTTTACGCGAAGGTCCTGCCAAGAACCACACGGTGACTCACGGCGCCTCAGGTGTTTGGGTGACGCGGAGGGACAGGGGGGGATAGGGTACGTACGCAGGTAGAGAGGGACGAGGGTAGTAAGAAGGAAATGCAAAAATAAAGGAGGGAGGGAAGATAATGTGTCTGAGGGAGAAAGGAACACGGATATGAAACAAAGGGAGAAAGGGAGGTGAAGAATAAAGGGAGATATAGAAAGGGAGGAAGTTCAATGTGATTTAAGTGTACAATTGCGTTCTGATTATAGTTTATAACGTTGTGTTTGTGTGCGTGTTTTTTTTTATTTGTTTTTGGGGTGTTTGTGTTTGTTTGTTTTGTTTGTTTCTGTGTGTGTGTGTTGTGTGTGTGTGTGTGTGTGTTTTAGCGTTAATGCATCGTTCACCTCAGCCAATTAGGACTCAAATTTGTATCTAAACGCTGCTCATTCTGAACTAAAGGATATTGAAAAAAAATTTAACAACATTTTGCACACTCCACCCATGTCCCCTATCCCCTCCCACCACCCCCACCATCATCACCACCACCACTTCGCACTCATAACCTCCTACCACCACAGCCCGTCAGGATGGCAAGGTTGGTAGAGACGTGAGTTCGCAATGTGCAGCGTCCCTGTGCATTCGGTCAGCGGTTCGAGTTCGCCTAGTTCGTGCTGACGTGGCGGCGCTTTGTATAGTCAATAACCTTGTAGTTGGTACTTGCAAAGTGTCTAGATAGGATGAAAATCTTATCTCTCCTACCACCACAACATCCACGCCTCTCCACCATTCGTCAAACCTTCTCAAAGGGGTCGTTCAAAAATGACGTAACGCTTAAGGGAGGGGGGGGACGGAGAGCATGGTAAAGTGTTAAGAGTACGATAGTGGGGGGGGTGGGGGTGCAGCCATGTGTTGTATAACATTTCAGATTTCTTAAAGAAAAAGCAAGATAATGTGCAGGTATTTAGGCCTATCCTATTAAATATATAATAAAATGGAAATCTACTAATTAGGGAAGGGTACTAGTTTTGTTACACAATTTTCTAGGAGGCGTCTGGACATGTGTTAGAAGGCGTGACAAAGGGAGAGGGAGGTTGAAAAATGACCCAAAAAAGCGTTAAGTAATTTTTGAATGCCGCCAAATTTTTACCTACAACCTCTACATTGCTCCCCTACCATACACTCACTACCACCTCACCAATCACCACAACAATACTACAATACTTTATTTTACCTATTCTATAACTCTCTCTCTCTCTCTCTCTCTCTCTCTCTCTCTCCTCTCTCTCTCTCTCTCTCTCTCTCTCTCTCTCTCTCTCTCGGCACTCCCGCATCTACAACCATTAATATACTTTCACACTACACCTATTATTTCCCCTCCTACCACAGTTCCCTGACATCTCCCCCCACCACGCAACCCCCCCCCCCCCACGTGCCACATACCACATACCACCGGCCCACGCCCCTACAGACAGTATGGCGCACCGCCCTAAACTGTTTACTGAGAAATGTTGACTCTGATGCACCCGACTGACCTACTACTACCTATTACCTACTCTCTCTTTCTCTCTCTCTCTCTCTCTCTCTCTCTCTCTCTCTCTCTCTCTCTCTCTGTCTCTGTCTCTGTCTCTGTCTCTGTCTCTGTCTCTGTCTCTGTCTCTGTCTCTTTTTCTATCTTTCTGTCTGTTTCTCTTTCTCTCTTTCTCTCACACACACACACACACACACACACACACAACACACACACACACACACACACACACACACACACACACAACACACAACACACACACAACACACACAACACACACACACACACACACACACACACACACACACACACACACACACACACACTGAAATAAAAGATATATCCGAGGGAAATGAAAGACAGGCAGACAGACAGACAGGTAGCCAGATAGACAAAGTACACCTGTAGGCAGACTTTTTACTAACATTGCTATGAATTCAGTCATTACTTAAAAGGTTTTCAAATACCCTGAAACAAATAACACAGGTGACACATAGGTACAGGTAAATAACACTTGCCTTCATTCCAATCATAAAAATCTGAAATTATAAAACAAACTAACTTTTAACTTAATCAAAACGACTTAGCTAATGGTAAATGATCGAGGAATTGATTGAAAGCGTTAGGTAGCAGATAAGATACGAGTGATACATGTACTACAGGTTAACCTACATATACAATTAGTGTACCCAGTGTTCGTATTCCTGCATTTACTTTTCATAATTAATACGTAAGTAAAGAATCAGGTTAAGAACAGATCCATGTCTCGTTTCGTGTTAATCTCAGGTGATCGTTTTTGTTTAGAGTTCATTTTTTCCCCTCCCCCAATACGTGTCTCGAAGTATTTTCAATAACCCCTTGAGACCCAGAACGTAATTTTCATTGTAGTACTACCATTAGACGATTTTAATGAGTATGAGCAATATTTTATAGATATGACCTGTTTAGTAGTATCCATGTCCACTAGCTAATTTGGTATATTCAGTTATTTTTCGTAATTGTATGGCTCGGCAACATACTTTTTAATATGGCCAAGGAAAGATCTGGGTGTAAAAGGGTTAAGTCAACATTTACTGTAAAAATAGGTAAACTTGCAAATACATAGGCAGCAAACAAATTAATTCTATGTATTCAGGTATGTATAGCGAGGCCTGTCTGATTGAGGTTGTTCCCAGAAGTTGTAACATAAAGGTGAGTGTGTGACGGTGTTCATGTTTCTCTCTTCGATACCTATGTACATCATCTCTCGGTACACAAACTCACTCACTCACTCACTCACTCACTCACTCTGCCACTCATTCTTCAGTATATGTACATTCGCTCTCACTCATTCGCTCACTCACTCACTCACCTACTTACTTACTCTGTAGTATATACATTCGTTCTCAGTCACTTTCACTCACTCGCTCTTTAATTCACTCACTCACACATTCACTCTGCAGAATATTCATTCGTTCTCACTCACTCACTCTTTCTTTCACTCACTCACTCTTTCTTTCGCTCACTCACTCAGTCGGCCACTCACTTTGCAGTATATACATTCGCTCACTCACTCTTTCACTCGCTCCCTTTGCGTTACAATCACCTCTCACTCACTCACCTGCATCCTAGTTAAGCCGTCGACAGTACAAAACAAATATAAAAAGAACACAGGAAAAGCTACAAATATCAAAAGGAACACGTAAACATTTCACTCTTTTCTCGGTGAACACTTCCTGTCATTTCTCTGTGTGTGTGCGTGTGCGTGTGCGTGTGCGTGTGCGTGTGCGTGTGCGTGTGCGTGTGCGTGTGCGTGTGCGTGTGTGTAAAAATAGCTTCCCATGGACCCTTTACTCCTTGTTATATCACGACCGCTCACAATTTACTCATCAACAACATAATCATCAGCCCTCCCCCCCCCCACACACACCTCCCTGTCCCACCCACCATACGTGTGGTGTGGAGTGTGTGTGTGTGTATGTGTGTGTGTGTGAGAAAAAATAGCTTCCCATGGACCCTTTACTCCTTGTTATATCATGACCGCTCACAATTTACTCATCAACAAAATAATCATCAGCCCTCCCCCCCCCCCCACACCTCCCTGTCCCACCACACTGCAGTCATTCCACCTTCAGGGCTTCATTAGTGGTTCTTGCGGCCTCGTCAGGAGAGTCAGGGCCAGGCCAAGGTAAACCAATAAAGCAGAGGGTTCATAGGGCTCCCTCACTCACCCCTTGTGAATCAAAACCAAACTGGCCTACAAGCTGACGAAACATTGTTGTAGTACGGCATCGAAACCCACTTATAGGCGGCGAGTTGTGGAAGGTTGTGATGTGTGTAGACGGTGAGTGATAGGATGTGTCAGGGTGAAGTGAGGGTGTGTTTGTGAAGTGAGGATGTGTCAGGGTGAAGTGAGGATGTGTTAGTGAAGTGAGATGAGGAGTGTGTTAGGGTGAAGTGAGGTGTGTTAGGGTGAAGTGAGGGTGTGTTAGGTGAAGTGAGGTGTGTTAGGGTGAAGTGAGGGTGTGTTAGGTGAGTGAGGATGTAGTGAAGTGGGATGTGTTAGGTGAAGTGAGGATTGTTAGTGAAGTGAGGATGTGTTAGGGTGAAGTGAGGATGTGTTAGGGTGAAGTGAGGGTGTGTTAGGGTGAAGTGAGGGTGTGTTAGGGTGAAGTGAGGGTGTGTTAGGGTGAAGTGAGGGTGTGTTAGGGTGAAGTGAGGGTGTGTTAGGGTGAAGTGATGGTGTGTTAGGGTGAAGTGAGGATGTGTAGGATGTGTTAGTGAAGTGAGGTGTGTTAGGGTGAAGTGAGGGTGTGTTAGGGTGAAGTGAGGGTGTGTTAGGTGAAGTGAGGATGTGTTAGGTGAAGTGAGGATGTGTTAGGTGAAGTGAGATGTGTTTAGGTGAAGTGAGGATGTGTTATAAGGTGAAGTGAGGATGTGTCAGGATGAAGTGAGGATGTGTTAGTGAAGTGAAGATGTGTTAGGGTGAAGTGAGGATGTGTTAGTGAAGTGAAGATGTGTTAGGGTGAAGTGAGGGTGTGTTAGTGAAGTGAGGATGTGTTAGGGTGAAGTGAGGATGTGTAGGATGTGTTAGTGAAGTGAGGGTGTGTGAGTGAAGTGAGGATGTGTCAGGGTGAAGTGAGGATGTGTTAGTGAAGTGAAGATGTGTTAGGGTGAAGTGAGGGTGTGTTAGCTAAGTGAGGATGTGTTAGTGAAGTGAGGATGTGTTAGTGAAGTGAGGATGTGTTAGTGAAGTGAGGGTGTGTTAGTGAAGTGAGGGTGTGTTAGGGTGAAGTGAGGATGTGTCAGGGTGAAGTGAAGGTGAAAGGCAGGATAGGGTGAGGGATAGATAAGCTTGAAGGTGTGTTATCTCTTATCTCCCCAAAGTTTTGTATAAGATTATCTACAAACGTGGAAAAGATTTTGTTCCGAGTAAGGATGAAAGATTGTAATGAAGAAACGGTGAGTGGATGTGTCAGGATGTGTCAAGGTGAAAGGCAGGATAGGGTGAGGGATAGATAAGCCTGAAGATGTGTATATCCCCAAGTGGTGTGTAAGATTATCTAGTGGAAAATATCTTGTTCCGAGTAAGGATGTTTTGGGTCAATGGGATTAGTTAGGTAAACCAAGGAAAGCTACCCGACTTTTTTTTTTTTTTTTTTTTTTTTTTTTTTTTTTTTTTTACATCACAAAGAACTGGCCAAGGGCACAACAAAAATGGGTAACACAAAGCCCGCTGAATTGCCAGTCCCTATAAAGAAGACAGTAAGAGAATAAAATAAAAAAGAGGGGTGAGCCAATTTAGTTCGGGAGGTGTCTTGTTACTCTTCTTTTGAAAAGATGTAAGTCATAGGAAAGTGGAAAAATAGAAACAGGAAGAGAGTTCCAGAGTTTACCAGTGAAAGGGATGAAAGAGTACAGATACTGATTAACTCTTGCATTAGGAAGATGGACAGAATAGGGATGAGAATGAGTAGAAAGTCTTGTGCAGCGAGGCCGCGGGAGGGGGGGAGGCATGCAGTTAGCAAGTTCAGAAGAGCAGTGAGCATGAAAATAACGGTAGAAGAGAGCAAGAGAAGCAACATTGCGGCGGTGATTTAAAGATTGAAGACAGTCAGTCAGAGGAGGGGAGTTGATGAGACGAAAAGCTTTTGATTCAACCCTGTTTAGGAGAGCTGTATGAGTGGATCCTCCCCAAACATGTGAGACATACTCCATACATGGGCGGATAAGGCCCCTGTAGAGAGCAAGCAATTGGGAGGGAGAAAAAAAAGGACACAGACGCCACAGGACACCTAACTTCTTAGAAGCTGTTTTAGCAAGAGATGAGATGTGAGATTTCCAGTTCAGATTTTTAGTAAAGGATAGTCCTAGAATGTTCATTGTAGAAGAAGGAGACAGTTGAGTGTCATTGAAGAAGAGGGGATAGTTATCTGGAAGGTTTTGTCGAGTAGATAGGTGAAGAAATTGGGTTTTTGAGGCATTGAACAAAACAAGGTTTGCTTTGCCCCAATCAGAAATTATAGAAAGATCAGAAGTTAGGCGCTCTGTGGCATCTCTCCGTGATCTCTACTGATCTAACACGCTGAGGTGAGTCTGTAAAAGTGTGTAATATCGTAGGTGTGACATATTATCCTCCGCCTGTAAGTGTCCGCCCGTGTGTGAACGAGTGGGCGGCGGGTTCAAGGAGATCGGAAAGGGCGACGCGGCGACGTCGAGGTGAAAGAAAAGCTGTGAAAGATTATAATTATTTATATTTATAAAAGTTTGTTAAAAGATTTTGTTTGTAAGAGGGAATAACACGAAATATCCATTAGGTTAGAAGAAAAAAGTACAAATTCTCCCTTAAATCAGTCCGATTTAAGGGAGAATCTGTACCTATTTTTTTTTTTAAACCTAATGGAGGTTTTGTGTTATTCCCTCTCAAAAAGAAAGCAAAAAAGGTTCTATATGTTGAAAAGAGAAAATAACAGTCGGTTTCATCAAGGAGAGATATAAGGCGATTTTCTCAAGGGTGAATCAGTCAGACTTTTCATGTTCTCTTGCCAACAATGTGTTCTCTTTTGGCTAAGGATGACTCCACCCTCTTCCCACAAGCCTTACCGAGGAAACAATACAGTGTTGATAATGAAGAAGACCAGGAAGTGAGTCGCCCTTATAAGACGCACTAACATACACAAACTATCCTGGAATCACCTCGCTCACTAAATTAAGTAATTATTCGCCGTAACCTAACCTAACCTAACCAAACCTACTTAAACTAACCTATAGAAGAAGACAAAGTGAAGTAAAACAGTCTAAAACCTAATCTAACCAACCTAACCTAACCTAACCTAACCTACCTAAACCTAATCAACCTAACTTAACCAACCAACCAACTTAACCTAACCAACCTAACCTAACCTTACCAACCTAACCTGACCAACCTAAACGAAAAAAGACAAAGTGAAGAAAAACAATCATATAGATGTGTTATATAACGTAATATCAAAGGTGCTGAACGAACCAAAAAAACAAACATGTGCATCCGCCTTTTTATAATACGATATAAAAAAAAGAGTACGGGATATGAAGATATGAAAAAATAGAAATGTTACACGTGTCAAAAGGTTATGAAAAGAATATGAGGCATTGGTGTTAAAAAGTTATGAAAATATATATGAGGCATTGTGGAGAGGATGGAGGTGGGGGATGAGGCGTAAGTAACGGTGTAAAGGTTAATGAACACTAAGCTAAAAGGTTAACGGAAGAAAAAAATAATGAAACGTGAAGCAGAGAGAACAATATCACACGTGAACGGGATAACCTTTCTTGGCTATCATGTGAGCTCAATATCAAGTGTTTCTTATTAATTCGTTCTCTCTCTCTCTCTCTCTCTCTCTCTCTCTCTCTCTCTCTCTCTCTCTCTCTCTCTCTCTCTCTCTCTCTCTCTCTCTCTGTGTCTGTCTCTATCTGTGTCTGTCTCTATCTGTGTCTGTGTCTGTCTGAGTATGGTGTTTCTCTCTCTGTCTTTCCCTTTTTCTCTTTTTCTCTAACTCTCTCACTTACACACACACACACACACACACACACACACACACCACACACAACACACACACACACGAGATAACGTAAACAAGACACCCTCGTATATAGCATTTCGTCATCAGTAGCATCCTGTCCCCTTCCTCTCCTGTCTCTGGCGTTCGTTAGTGTGTGGGGACGTAGTAGTAGAGGCTAGGGACGAATAAGGGTTAGGATGAGGATAAAGGGGGGCGGAGTAAAGGGCAGGAGAGACTAATACAAGGGTAGTAGGACGGGATACATAACACTTATTCCTAGGTGATGTTAGGGTAAATTATTGTATTTATGTGGAGAAGAGAGAGAGAGAGAGAGAGAGGAAGAGAGAGGAGGAGAGAGAGAGAGAGAAGAGAGAGAGAGAGAGAGAGAGAGAGAGAGAGAGAGAGAGAGAGAGAGGAGAGAGAGAGAGAGAGAGAGAGAGAGAGAGAGAGAGAGAGAAGAGAGAGGAGAGAGAGGAGAGAGAGGAGAGAGAGAGAAGAGAGAGAGAGAGGAGAGAGAGAGAGAGAGAGCGAGAGAGAGAAGAGAGGGGAGAGAAGAGAGTCGGGGGGGAGGAGTGACGGAGAGAGAGAGTCAGGGCAGACGGAGAGAGAGAGAGTCGGGCAGACGGAGAGAGAGAGAGTCGGGCAGACGAGAGACGGGAAGGAGGAGAGAGTCGGGCAGACGGAGAGAGAGAGAGTGGCGGGAGAGAGGAGAGGGCAGACGGAGAGAGAGAGAGTCGGGCAGAACGGAGAGAGAGAGAGTCGGGCAGACGGAGAGAGAGAGAGAGAGTCGGGCAGACGGAGAGAGAGAGAGTCGGGCAGACGGAGAGAGAGAGAGTCGGGCAGACGGAGAGAGAGAGAGTCGGGCAGACGGAGAGAGAGAGAGTCGGGCAGACGGGGAGAGAGAGAGAGTCGGGCAGACGGAGAGAGAGAGAGTCGGGCAGACGGAGAGAGAGAGAGTCGGGCAGACGGAGAGAGAGAGAGTCGGGCAGACGGAGAGAGAGAGAGTCGGGCAGACGGAGAGAGAGAGAGTCGGGCCGGAGGAGAGGTCGGCAGACGGAGAGAGAGAGAGTCGGGCAGACGGAGAGAGAGAGAGTCGGGCAGACGGAGAGAGAGAGAGTCGGGCAGACGGAGAGAGAGAGAGTCGGGCAGACGGAGAGAGAGAGAGTCGGGCAGACGGAGAGAGAGAGAGTCGGGCAGACGGAGAGAGAGAGAGTCGGGCAGACGGAGAGAGAGAGTCAGACGGGAGAGGTGGCGGGAGGGGGTCGGCAGACGGAGAGAGAGAGAGTCGGGCAGACGAGAGAGAGAGAGAGAGTCGGGCAGACGGAAGAGAGAGAGAGTCGGGCAGACGGAGAGAGAGAGAGTCGGGCAGACGGAGAGAGAGAGAGTCGGGCAGACGGAGAGAGAGAGAGTCGGGCAGACGGAGAGAGAGAGAGTCGGGCAGACGGAGAGAGAGGGAGGAGTCGGGCAGACGGAGAGAGAGAGAGTCGGGCAGACGGAGAGAGAGAGAGTCGGGCAGACGGAGAGAGAGAGAGTCGGGCAGACGGAGAGAGAGAGAGTCGGGCAGACGGAGAGAGAAGAGAGTCGGGCAGACGGAGAGAGAGAGAGTCGGGCAGACGGAGAGAGAGAGAGTCGGGCAGACGGAGAGAGAGAGAGTCGGGCAGACGGAGAGAGAGAGAGTCGGGCAGACGGAGAGAGAGAGAGTCGGGCAGACGGAGAGAGAGAGAGTCGGGCAGACGGAGAGAGAGAGAGTCGGGCAGACGGAGAGAGAGAGAGTCGGGCAGACGGAGAGAGAGAGAGTCGGGCAGACGGAGAGAGAGAGAGTCGGGCAGACGGAGAGAGAGAGAGTCGGGCAGACGGAGAGAGAGAGAGTCGGGCAGACGGAGAGAGGAGAGTCGGGCAGACGGAGAGAGAGAGAGTCGGGCAGACGGAGAGAGAGAGAGTCGGGCAGACGGAGAGAGAGAGAGTCGGGCAGACGGAGAGAGAGAGAGTCGGGCAGACGGAGAGAGAGAGAGTCGGGCAGACGGAGAGAGAGAGAGTCGGGCAGACGGAGAGAGAGAGAGTCGGGCAGACGGAGAGAGAGAGAGTCGGGCAGACGGAGAGAGAGAGAGTCGGGCAGACGGAGAGAGAGAGAGTCGGGCAGACGGAGAGAGAGAGAGTCGGGCAGACGGAGAGAGAGAGTCGGGCAGACGGAAAGAGTGGCAGACGGAGAGAGGAGTCGGGCAGACGGAGAGAGAGAGTCGGGCAGACGGAGAGAGAGAGTCGGGCAGACGGAGAGAGAGAGTACGGGCAGACGGAGAGAGAGAGTCGGGCAGACGGAGAGAGAGAGTCGGGCAGACGGAGAGAGAGAGTCGGGCAGACGGAGAGAGAGTCGGGCAGACGGAGAGAGCGACGGGCAGACGGAGAGAGAGTCGGGCAGACGGAGAGAGAGTCGGGCAGACGGAGAGAGAGTCGGGCAGACGGAGAGAGAGTCGGGCAGACGGAGAGAGAGTCGGGCAGACGGAGAGAGCGACGGTCAGACGGAGAGAGCGACGGTCAGACGGAGAGAGCGACGGTCAGACGGAGAGAGCGACGGGCAGACGGAGAGAGAGAGACGGGCAGACGGAGAGAGAGTCGGGCAGACGGAGAGAGCGACGGTCAGACGGAGAGAGCGACGGTCAGACGGAGAGAGAGTCGGGCAGACGGAGAGAGAGACGGGCAGACGGAGAGAGAGACGGGCAGACGGAGAGAGAGACGGGCAGACGGAGAGAGAGACGGGCAGACGGAGAGAGAGACGGGCAGACGGAGAGAGAGACGGGCAGACGGAGAGGGAGACGGGCAGACGGAGAGAGAGACGGGCAGCCGGAGAGAGAGACGGGCAGCCGGAGAGAGAGAGACGGGCAGCCGGAGAGAGAGACGGTCAGACGGAGAGAGAGACGGTCAGACGGAGAGAGAGACGGTCAGACGGAGAGAGAGACGGTCAGACGGAGAGAGAGACGGTCAGACGGAGAGAGAGAGAGACAGGCAGACGGAGAGAGAGAGACAGGCAGACGGAGAGAGAGAGACAGGCAGACGGAGAGAGAGGAAACTGTCACTCAGACCTTCCATTCGGCGGCGATTTGTCATCTCCTTCAGGACAGGAAATTAAACTTGTCAGGAGCATAGTACAAGTAGTTCACGTTTATTTTTATCCCATCGCAGTCTTGAAATATCCTCGCCAACGCACTCTTCTGGCATCTGAGTCACCGCCACATGGAAGCGAAAGAGATAGTAAAGATAGTAAAGCTGTCAGTGTAAGAAGATGATAAGAAATAAAAGAGGACGGCACTACTTTACTCGGACCGGCTTAACCCCTTCACGCCCAGATCTTTCCTTTGCTATAAAAACTTGTATGTTGTCGAGCCATAAAATTACGAAAAGTATCTAAATAAACCAAATTAGTTAGTGGACAAGGATACTAAACAGGTCATATCTATAAAATATTGTTTATATACACTAAAAGTCATCTAATGGTACCCAAATTACAATGAAAAATACGTTCTGGGTCTCAAGGGCTGGGTTGGGCAGCTCAGGAATGCACTATTGATTGAAAATAATTGAGATTAACTTGTGGGATATTTACGTATAAAAAGTATCACAAAAGAGATATACAATTTAAACGTAAATATGTAAAGAGCTGGAGGCCTCAGGCGACTCCACCCACACTGCCAGTTTAAGCCGACTATACTACTTATTATCATTATTATAAGGTGGTGTATTATTTTGGTGTTTGTGCTGGGAAGCGAAGAGAAAGGGATGTTGCCTTGGTAACGAACGATTTTATTGTAGGAGAAAAGAGTAGGGATAATTATAAGTACTTGTAGTAGTAATAGTTGTTGTTTTTTGTAGTAATAGTACATGTTGTGATACGTGTTGACGCTTCAGTCGTCTTAATATCTTGACAAAAAAAACAGAACAGTTGTAATAACGGTAAATACGAAAAGACGAGGAGGATTTTCCGGCGATGAGTAATTATAACTGTGATGTAACACACACACACACACACACTTACAAGTCCCATGTGGTCTAGTGGTTAGAATCCCTGGCTTTCACCCAGGAGGCCCGGGTTCGATTCCCGGCATGGGAATAATTTTATAATTTTAGGGAACTCCGTGGTGTAGGGGAAGCACGCTCGGTTCACAACCGAGAAGTCCCGGGTTCGATCCCTGGGCGGAACGGAAACAGATGGGTTGTTTCCTTAAAACCCGAGCCCCTGTCCACCCAGCAGTGAATGGGTTTACCGGTGTTAGCCGGGTTTGGTGACCTGCTCTCCGGGGTGCTGGCTTGGCCACACAAAGCACTGAGGATGATGATAAAATGTTGATAGGAGAAACGGGCCAACAGCATTTTGCTCTGGCCCTGTAAAATACAACTAATGAATACACTAGATGAAAGAACACACACACACCACACGCACACGGCACACGCACGCACACAAACGACACACCAACACACAACAACACACGAACACGTGACACAATCACATTGTCATCATTATCATACAATCGATAATGAGTGATAATATATTATTGTCAATTACCACTATATTTTGATACTGCTTTTGCATAGAAAGTCGCTAAATTGGATGACAAGTAAGAGGTAACCTAACTAATATGTCTGATAGGATAAGATAAATAAAGTATAATCAGATAATGATGAATATCGCAACTAACAAAATTATGATAACAAAGATCCTCGCCATGTCAGATGTCTGGCGGTGATTCTTACGATAATGAGAAGCACAAGAAAGGACGCTGAATTGGGAATCACGTTACCAACTCCAGCAAGGTATACAGGACCCGATGGTCATACTTCACTGACCTGCACACTCAAGTTTTTTCTTTGATACGTGCAATCAATGCATAATGAGATAGTAGAATGATAATACAGAGAGAAAAAAGAACCTCCTACCATCATATTATTGTCATGATAGATGCTATTACGTATAATATAATGACATAGAATAGGTAACCAAATGGTGATACAGTAGGAGAAAAGAAGAATAGTCATCAATATCATTAACTGTTGATGATGACGTACTATCATTATTGTCATCATATCATTACTGATAGTGATGATGACGTGACTATCATATTATTGTCATCATTTCATTACTATCGGTAATGATGACGTGGCTTTGCGCATTTGCGAATTCCGTGATGAAGTAACGACTGGCTAACTAACCTAAAAACTTACGCCTAGTCATACAGCGATAAGATAAGATAAGATTTCATCCTATCTAGACACTTTGCAAGTACCACTACGGTATTGACATACAAAGCGCCGCCACTCAGCATGACTAGCGGACTCGAACCGCTGAACCGAATGCACAGGGACGTGACATTTGGAATAGTCACTTACCAACCTTGCACACTGACGGCTCATGAAGCGAGACGGGCTATTACCATTCCCTGACCTGCTCCTGCCTTTCTTCGTTCAGCACGCCACCTGCCCTTCTTTACCCCTGCCACACCTTCCTGCCCTCCTCACCTCCTGCCTGCTCTCACACCACCTTCCCTTCTGTACCCCAGCACGGCCTAGGAGGAGGGAGAGGGAAGAAGACAAAACAAAAATGGTAAGAAAGCAAAACAACTTGAAAAAGATGACTGAAAAGTTTAAAGTTGTTACCGGAGAGACTTGGTGATGATTTGGACGATAGATGAGAAGGGAAGGAGAGAGAACAAATAAAGTAGTACGGAGCAAAACAGATAAAGAGAAGAGAAATACAGAACCAAGTTTACAGGAAGGCAAAAAAGATGAACGAAAAGCTCAAAGTTGGGAAGAGGAAGAGAATGCTGCAGATTTGGATATAGATGAGAAGGAAAGCAAAGAGGAAGGAGGAGTGATTAGCACTATTCCGCCCATGAGGTCAGCGGGCGGTAATTTAGGGCGCGTCATGGTGCCACGCTCCCTGTACGGCCGTGCGGAGTGAGACGTGGCGGGAGTACATCCTCCTGCCTCCCCTCCTGGTTGTTCTTCTCGTTACCCCTCTTCTTTCTGTTTGCATGTGTTACTACCGTCTACTACATACTAAACTTCTACGTATACTACCACAATTAATCTACAATACTGCTACTACTACTAATAATACTAATAATAATTATATTAATAATAACATCATTATCATTATTATTGATAAATTCCAAATAGGCAGTTTATCATTGCCAGAGGTCAGGAATCGAACCTGCACGCAGAGTCTGTGCAGACCTCGCCACCTGAAGGTGCAAAAGTAGTGACGGCACCCAACCTGCCTTACCCAACCTCACTGTGGTTTGTCCTTTTTTGACTATTGTGGAGCCTGATCGTAGGATAAGTTAAGTCTCTTGCGCACTGATGAGGTTCGATTCCTACTGCATTAAATTTTATTATTATTTTTCCTCTTTTTTCTTTCCTTGACAAAAAATATAACTCAAAAATGTTACTAACCACCTTCTTTGTAATTACGTCTAAAAGTTACGGTAATTAACACCTAATATCTGTAGATTAAACCTGTTTTAATGGACCACTATTACTTCAGGTCTTCGTGTGAGTCTCACGTTCATTTTTTTTTAGCCTATTTAAAACTATTGATGGAGTAAATATCATTAACACATTATGAATTAAGAATTATAACCCTCGTATTACCCGAACTAAATGGCCATTTCCGTTTTTTTATATTCTCTTACTGTCTTTTTAGGGACTGGCAATTAAGCGAGTTTTTTGTTCCATTTTTATTTTTTTTAGCCCTCGGCCAGTTGCTTTTGTGATGTAAAAAAAAAAAAAAATATGTGTAGGCGGCATGCCATTAGCAGTAGGTGTTAGGAACACCTTTGTGGTGCTGGTGTAGTGATGCAGCGTTGTGTGTGTGTGTTGTGTGCTATGGTGTTGTGTATGTGTGTGTGTGTACTGTGTAGCCCTCGTGCTCACCCGTGAGCAGGAGATGAGCAGATTAGGTGCTTCCTCGCCGCCCGCTCCCGATGTGGCTGTGGATGTTTGAAATCGTGGCTCAGTTCACTCACAGCTGTTGTGTCGGTCATTCATCATCCACTATATGGCAGTAGTGTGTGTGAGAGAGAGAGAGAGAGAGAGAGAGAGAGAGAGAGAGAGAGAGAGAGAGAGAGACGTTATAGAAAAGTGTTACAAATCAACTACACGAGAAAGAAATGTTACGTTTTTTTGTGTTTATTCACTGCAGATTCTGCAAAAGGGGACTGCACGCACACGCACACGCACATGCACACACACACACACACACACACACACACACACACACATACACACGCACACGCACACGCACACGCACACACACACACACACACACATACACACGCACTTGATGGACCACTTTTTTTTCCGTTACTGAACACTTCACAATACTGAAAAGAAAAGATCGCAGTTTTCATTCCAGTGTGTGTGTGTGTGTGTGTGTGTGTGTGTGTGTGCGCGTGTGTGTGTGTGCGTGTTTGTGTTTTGAGTTTTTTTAATTTTTGTGTGTGTGTGTCTGTTTGTCTGTCTGTCTGAGAGATAGAGAGAGAGATAAAGAAGAGAGAAAAAAAAATAGACGCTCTACTTGGAATATCATCGGATTGGAATTGGAACAGGGAAGGAAGTAAGATGAATGTTGATAGGGTGACCTCACGAGGAAGTGGTGAGGTGAAGAGGTGAAGGAGGATATGTAGTGACCTTTAACGGAACACACACACACCACACACACACACACACACACACACATACAAGTGTGTCGACACACACTTTTACTTTCGTGGTGACCAGACATGCCTACCTGGTGCCTAGTCCAACAAACAAGTGATTAACAACCATGGATCTTGCCGCTGTTAAGATGTTACTGGAATCTCAAGAACGCGCATTTCGCTCTGCATTGGATTTATAGTAGGGCAGCTTAGCACCGAATTTCAAATGGATGGGGACATGCCGGATAATAGCACCAAAATTTTATCAGGCAATCTTCAGGGTCCCCGCTATGATTCTATAACCGGCGCCAAGCGGTAGTACCACTCTTATTTGAAATTTTTCATTATTTGTGAAAAAAAAAATTTTTTTTTTTTTTTTTTTTTTTTTTTAGTTTTTGGGAAAAACAGTTTTTTTATTGCAGAAATGAGAAAAATAGTCTTTTCCGATCATTTTGGTGTAATTGTTTTTAAAATCGAACATCTAGAAGTATTTTAAAACAATATTTGAAAATTAGGTGTCTCGGGTGCATTTCCTCAATTTTTTTTAAACGTTCTAATTAACGTAGGTCACCCGGGTATTCAAAAACACAATTTTCGTTATCATTTTTATTTCGTAATCGCGTGGTCGAGTAGCGGTTAACATAGTGAATCGCGTAGTCTAATTAATTCGGAGCCTGCCCTTAACACATACGAAAATCAAGAAAAATGGATACTCTTTCAGACCGTGCGTATATTCACCCAACATGGTGCAAAATTACTTCTCGGCTAAGCTATTCACATTGGCAGCTGCATAGTTCGGTGCACTTCCACTGCGCCTTCTTGCATGAGCATCGTCCTCCGCACGTGGCGCTTTTGCAGCCACACTTGACCATTTCGCTGCAGGCCTGAGATGCTACAGGCAGGTTGGACCACACAGGACGCCAGGTCTTCGTTGCACTCTCTAGAGTCCATCCAAAGCCCTCTGGGGTTGGAGGCTTCTGCTCACATTGATCACTGGTTGCCCAGATTCCAGCTTGGTAGACTGCGCGCAGTGTGTGCTGCAGAAGGGCTTCTTGCGTGGGGGAATCTTTTCCATTGGCCTGTTCTTCTGTGAGAAGAGTTCCCTACGTGCCTCGTTCACAGAGTCCAAGTTGCTCGTCTTATTGTAGATGATCACGGTGAAGCGCTCGAGCAACTGGAAATTGCTTGCAGTTCACTGTCACAGTCATGTAAGGGTGATTCATGAAGTTGTTGAAGGCCTCCGTCACCTCCACGTAGGCATTCCAAGCCTCCCATGCTGATTTCTTCCCTTTGCCGAAGAAAGCGGAAGTTGTTTCGCAGCCCGTGAAACTGTGGAACATAGGCAATGCCGTTGACCTATCTTTTCCCAGAGCATGGCATATGGCATTGATATCCAGGTACATGAAGTTCTTTCCCAGTTCCAAATGCTACCCAGATGGCTGCCATCTGATGCTGGCTGGTCAGGGAATGGTACTTTCCTATCAGTATGGCAACGACGTCTGTGTCGACAGTGCGTACCAACAGTTGGTGCATCCTTGTCCAGCGCATCTTTCAGGTGAACAACAATCCTTGTATCGGCCTCTTCGTGGTCACATCGTGGCATGGAGTGGTCTGAACCTCTGCTGATTACATTTGTGCCTGATGTTATGAAGACCCCCTTTCCGTCTGGCCAGTCACTGGAGCCGACTTTGTCTGAAAGGAACTGGAAAAGCTCCTCCTTGTTTGTGGGATCCCGGAGGAAGTCGGGCCAGTTGCTGGGCACCTTCGTTGGACCACCGACCTTTCTTCGTACACCTTTCCCCCTTTTCTCTCTAGTTGACTCCTTGATACTGCTGGCAATGTAGCTGTCCCAGACCACATCGACTCTTTTGCAGGATTCAAGAAGCTTCAGGATGTGGGGGATGAAGACCTCATTAGCGTGTCATTGAATGTGGTAACATTAGTAAGAGGAAGCAGATACACCACAGCAGCACCGTCGAGTATTCTTGCATCCAGAAACGGCGGGGGTTCCTTCTGAGAGTTTTGTGTTCTTCCACAAGGATACCAATGAGGTCTGACTTCTTTCCTTGGCGCAGTGTTCCTCTTTCAGATAGAGAAGGGGGTGTGCGGATGATTTTCATGTTGGAAGAAGGTTCCCATATCTGTATCCCTGTTCTGAGCAACTATGTACAGACGAGAGAAGAGGGACACATCATCTTTCAACAGGGAAACACCATCTGACTGCTTCCTCTTCCCCTTGGATGATGATCTGAAGAGAGGCAATGAGTTCCTCTTCACAGGCTCATGGATGGACTGCCTTCGTTCAGTGATGATAGCCTCGTTGTAGCTGTCGTACTGAGCCTGTCCCACTTCTTCTATGGTTTGCACAGTGTTGGCCACAGATTCTCCAATCAACACGCCGCGTGTCGAGTGCAATCAGCTTGCTTCCTTCCTCTAGGACGGGTTGCTCATTCTCGTTGATAACTTGAATAAGGCCCAGTGTTTGCTCGTGAAATGTCTTCTGCGCAGACAGACCTTCTTCGTGGTGCTGGCGTTCTTCTTCTGAGATGGCAGTGTACTCCCGCTCAAACTCAGTGAGAATGCGTGCCTGCTCAGGTCCGGCGATCATCCACTTCTTGAAGGCTGTTGGGTTTTCAGTCAGGCCGACTGCTCCTCCAGGGCCCTTCACAAGCTCATTATTCTGTTCATGGGCTTGGGTCGATCGGAATGCTGGAGAACCTTCTGGCTGTCTTCTGAACAACCCAGTTGCCTCTGATAATAAACTCCTCTTCGATTGTTGGAGGGAGGCTCTCCATGTCGCGGATGTGGATCGGGACCCATCTGGCATAATTATGGTGGTCAAGTGCGAAGAACCATGGTGCAAGGGCTTTCATAGACTCGACATACAGGGGAAAGTCTCTTTCTCTGTGAGCGCGAACGAAGGTGAGTCCCAGGAGCTCAATCCTCAGGATAGTGTCCCAGTACTGAAAGGTTGGACTCTTCCTGACCATGCTTTGTTTCCAGTCCTCTTCTGTCCTATCTTCAGTTGCTGCACCAGCAGCGCTCTTCATGTAGGCATCATGTTGCAGCTTGGAGAGTGCCGAGAGCGCTGACTTGGTGGGCATGCCTGGTTCTCGTCAGGTGTGATGCCTTCAGGAAGGAGTCAGCTGTGCCAGCAGAGGCTATGCCTGCCTGGTTTATTGCTGTCGCCCATCCAGATCCGTCTAGGTAGTCTCCAAGTGTCTTCCACACCGCCATCTCCAGGTGGAGTCCGCCGAACATGACAACATACTGGTCTTCACCGTGTGTGGTAGGGCAGTGCCACTGAATGAACTTGGCAAGCGCATACAGCGGAGCATCCATTGCTATTATTGGAATCTGTCCAGGGTTCAGGAACTGTGTAGATTCGCGGATGACATCCATTCCATGCTTGATCATTGCAGGTGTGTCTGCCTTCTCATTGAAGAGAGGCAGAAGTTGAGTGATGGCAGCTTCTACTTCTTGAGCAGGACTGTTTTGCAACGAGGCATGGTAGGCGGACCAGGCTATACAATCTCCCTTGATCACATCTTCTTTGTCCAAGAGCTGACTGGCGTGTTCCAGCCATTTCTTTTCTTGTTCGCATGCCTTCTTCAGGTAGCCATGTACAGCTGTGATGTCACGGGTTGTCTTGGGCACAGCCACCGACGCCTTGGGAAGTGCCACAGCTGGAACATTTGTAAAGCAGTGTGGCAGCTGGTGGCCTTTGCCCCTCCTGACATCAATGCTATTCCTTCTTGGATCTGTCCCCTATTCGATGCAGTTGGCGATTGGAAGAGACTGATCCCTGTTCCATGGAAGGAACCTTTGGCGGTTGTGCTTGAGGGGTTGTAATCAAGGTTGTCTAAGGCTCCCACGGTGAAGAGACCTTGGCGGAGCTGGACAGGACATACTACACCTTTCATCTTCATGTTTTCACAAGACGGCAGTGGCGATTTCATTCTCCACTTGCAGGACCCTGTCATAACTGACACTGATGCCCATTCATACATCTTTGTGACCATCTGTTTGGACCTTGTCTGTGTGTGCACATTGAGGCCGATGTACAGCGGAAGGGGTGGTTCACAGTCTGATGAATGACGTGATCTGCCAACTTGGGGCCCTTGTGTGTCCCTTGGGGCTCTCTGCGCACGCTTCTTGGTCTTCTTGCAGTTGTAAAGGATGACCTGTGAAGCTGTGAGACAGGCCTGTGAATCCACTGTGTCCTGGTCTTTCAGATCAGCCCCTTTCATCAGCATGGTTATCAGGATTTGAGTTGGGTTCGGGACAGTCTTCTGCTGGCAGTCACTGGGGAAGGCACCATCAAAGTTGAACCCGCTTGAGCTGAAGATTTCATTTCGTACAATCCTGGCAGCTTTCGCCAAAATCAGAGCATCTCCCTCAAAGTCCAGTTTGAACGCTTGCTTCAGCATTCCCTGCATTCCTTGTTCAAATAACGAGTATCACTTCTTTCCCGGCACTTTGCTCTTGGCCGTGGGGAAGTGATTCAAAACTTGCTCCTTGAAACGGCCCTTGTTGGTTTCACTAGTAATACCAAAGTCTGGCGAGGCGTGTCACGTAGAGGTGCCTCAATGAGGCCAACTTGAAGCAAAAATGTACCTTCTTCTATCTCGTTTTCAATGTTTGTGAGGAGTTCTGCGAAAGCTCTTGCTTTGAACTTCTTCACATTCGCAGGTTCATCCTTGGAAGTTTCTCTTTGCCTCACTAGAGGACCGATGGCGATTCCGAAGACCAACGAGGCAAGCCAGATGATACTTTGCTTCCAGTGCAATAAGGTCACCGGCTCCTTCAATCCTGTCCCATTAACTCTGTCTCTTGCAGATCGCTGGCCATAAACCTGACGTTTATCATCTGCGCCTAGAGTTCTAAATTCATGCATGAGTCCGTCTTGCTTAGTGCAAAATATGCAGATGGTCATTTCGAACGATTGGCGAGGCCGCCGGCGCCTGCCTTCAGTAGTGCCACTTTCAGGGTAACATCTCTATCCTCTCTTTCTTGCTCTTTCCACTCTTTTGAATTGAACTGTGAATGACAGGATTTGTGCCACTGTGCACGATTCCTGATGAGGGTCATCCACAGTGATATCACTGCCGAAATGCAGCGGCTCCGGCAACGAGTTCAGTTCTCTGAAGTGAGCCACATTTTTTAGGAATGATGCATAGGCCGCCGGTGCTGATGTGTCTGCTCCACGTGCATTCAAGGGGCAGCGCAGGGATCAGGTGTAGTTTGTTGGCAAATTATGCACTGTGTCCATTCCATCTTCATGAAGTCTTGCTCTTCAAACCTGCAACACAAGGAAAAACAATATAAGGCAAATTGCAACATATAGCAGATATGATTACAACATATAGCAGATTTAATATAATATGCATCTAATTAATAAAAAAATTAAATGTCCATTGTGCATGCATCTTGCTGTTCGGATCGTTGGCGCCGGTTCTAGAATTGAAGCTTAGATGCTGAGGAAATGCACCCGAGACACCTAATTTTCAAATATTGTTTTAAAATACTTCTAGATGTTCGATTTTAAAAACAATTACACCAAAATGATCGGAAAAGACTATTTCTCATTTCTGCAATAAAAAAACATTTTTTCCCAAAAACTAAAAAAAAAAAAATCCCAAAATTTTCAAAAAAAAATTTCACATATAATGAAAAATTTCAAATAAGAGTGGTCCTACCGCTTGGCGCCGGTTATAGAATCATAGCTGGGACCCTGAAGATTGCGTGATAAAATTTTGGTGCTTTTATCCGGCATGTCCCCATCCACTACCTAAGCTGCCCCACTATTAGTGGTTGATCAACTCAAGGAACGGATCCGGTTAGTTGAAGGCACTATGACGGATCTCATAAAAAGCCTTGAATTCTCCCAATCCGAAGTACTGGACCTGAAGAACAACGTAAAGGTGCTTCAGAAATCTAACAACGAGAAACAAGTGGCAGTTGAAGAGCTTCAGTCAAGAGTCGCTGAAAATGAACACCGAGTAAACTACCAAGAAGATTACTCCAGACGCAACAATCTAAGGATCATCGGCCTCAAGGAGCAGCCTGTCGGTGAAACTTGGGAGCAGACAGCAATAAATGTGACTAAATTACTGCAGGACAAGATACAACTACCCTCTGTGAACCTCGAACGTGCTCACCGGGTGGGACCCGCTGCTTCTCATCCTCGAGCAATCGTCGTTCCGTTAGAGAAATTTAGCGACAGAGATGCAGCTATAAGAAATGCAAAGAAACTTAAAGGAACAGGGATATATATAGATGAAGACCTTTGTCCTGCTTCAATAGAAATAAAGAAAAAACTGTTCCCCTTAATGAAATAGGCCAGGGAAGACGGCAAAGTAGCCTTCTTCCGACACACACGACTCATAATTCGGGTCAGAATTGACCAACGATCGTCATCTTTGGTGCCGGCTGCTGGCTCACCCCACGTAGGTGCTGGCTTGGTGGCTCACAGTCTTGGTGGAGACGTAGCGGCTGGCGTACCATCTACGGCTGGTGCTGCGACGTCAGAGGGAGCAGTTTCTGCCACGGCGATGGGTCCCTTGGCTGACGGTGCGTCGCGAGGGAGTACGGGTGCTGGTGCTGTCAGTGATCGTACGATACAGCCACCTGAAGGTACTGAAAGGGTGTCGAGCGGAACCAGTGATGACCAGGGAGCATCTGATGACACTACAGGTCGTTATCAGAAGGCTCTCAGGAACCGGATAAAGAAATAGATAAGTTCATGTCATAATGGTAATCTATATTACTATTTACCTATGGCCATATTTAATATTATTGTTATTACTTCCATTACCACTACTACCGCCACAAATATTATTACTACTATTGTCTCATTATTACTGTTACAGTACTATTGCTATCACTATCATTGCTACTACTTTCATTACTACTATTATTGTTACTGCTAATGTTACTACTAGTACTAACTACCCTTACTACTATATTTACTACTACTACTACTATCTACTACTACTACTATCTACTAATATTACAAATCTCTACTACTACTTTTACCACAGCTCTCAACCCCTACTATCTTGTACTGCTACTAATTTTACTCCTACTACTACTATGTTTACTACTACCACTACTACTACTTTCCATTACTGCTACTGCTGTTCTGTTACTACTACTACTGCTGCTGCCATTACTACTGCTACTGCCACTGCAAATACATAATATTTTATTGATGCTGCTACTTTTATTTACTACTATTGCTTTCTACTACAATCGCTATTGCTGAATAACAACTACTACTACTTCTATTTCCACTACTGCTTTAAAAATACTACTACTTCTACTGCTACTGCTACTACTTCTACTACTTACTGCTATTACTATTTAATACGGCTACTACAATGGTTACTACTACTACTACTGCCACTACTACTAGTATTACTACTTCAGCTACTGCTACTGTTACCACTAATACTATTGTTATACTACTGATATTATTTATATTACTGCTAACTACTGATACTACCGTTACTACTACTACTAGTACTACTATGGCTATTATATTAATGCTACTATTATGCTAATATTAAAGATATTAATGACCATGATATTTTTAAGGCTGAGGATAAATATAACGGCAACTTGAATGTTAATAATCTTTACACACAATTTAGCCACATAAATTTTCCTAGATCAGAATACATTCATCTGGACAATGGTTCATTACCTAGCAACAATGAAGTTACCATCCTAACTCTGAATATACGGTCAATTCCTACACATTTGCAATCCTTTATCGATACTGTTCTATGTAATATAAACATTAAATGTAATATCCTTGGTCTTACAGAAATCAGGCTGAGCCCTCACCTTGTTTCCCTATACCAGTTGCCAGGCTACAAAATGTTCACTAATTGTAGGAACACACATGGTGGTGGTGTAGCCTTGTACATTTCTGATTGTTATCATTCCATAGCTCTTAGTGAATTTTCAAAAGTAGATACATTTATAGAATGTATTGGTGTTCAAACGACAATTATGAGTAAGAAAACATTATTATTGTGTATTTATAGATCACCGAGTGGCAACATAGATACATTTATAAATGCTGTTACGGATATTTTATCTTTAGCGTATGATAAAAAAATTTCAAGGCATCTTTGCATTTGGTGATTTCAATTTAGATTTGTTAAAATGCAGTGACATTAATGTTCGGGAATTTTGTAATCTAATGTATTCATTTTCTTTATTTCCATTGACCACAAAACCTACACGAGTCACAGATACAACCGCCACAATTATTGACCACATAGGGTCAACACAAGCAGAGGTAAATGTCGGGAACTATATAATTAATTCAGATATTTCAGACCATTTTCCAGTAATATCACAATTCAAACATGCAGTATGTGATCCCCCAGCATTCGTCAATAAGAGATGTATAACTGACTCTGCCCTCGATAACTTTAGTTATAATTTAGAAAAGGTAAATTGGAATAACGTATAACAATGTAATTGTCCCACCGAATCCTCGTTTCAATCCACTGCGGTAGTGCACTTTCCAAGTAGGACGCCGTGCACTTCAATGCCCCCTGCAGCAGTGACCCCTGGTATATAAATCCCGATGGTGGTCACTAACTGACAGGGCCCTTACTGAACCACAGCCCGTCACAGGTCAAACGTTGTATAGTGACCGTTTACTCGGCTGTCTGAGACGTGTGGGAGGGGTTGTGTAGACGCGACTCGCAATCATTTTACGCAATGAGAGTAAGTTTCAGAGGCCCGGGAGATAAATTTATTATTCCGAGATAAACAGTGACAACCGGGGATTTGATATGAAATATTTATCGAGGCGACTTTTAAATGATTCTATTGTATTTGAGTTTACTACGTCTGAGGGCAGCCCATTCCATACGTTTACAACACGGTTTGTGAAGAAGTACTTTGCTTCGTTCGTTACAAACCGTTTCCTGCTTATTTTAAATATGTTGTTTTTTAGTTGAGCTTGACCGGGCTAGCGTGAAAAGATTTTCTGGGACTACGTTCGTAAATCCGTTGAAGATTTTAAATACTTCGATGAGGTCACCTCTTATCCTTCGTTTTGTTAGTGGGAATAAGTTAAGTTCTTTGAGCCGATTTTCGTACGATTTATTTCGCAATCTAGGTATCATTTTGGTTACTCTGCGCTGTATTTTTTCTAGTTTATCTATGTCCTTTTTATAATAAGGTTGACCAGAACTGCACACAGTATTCTAGATGGGGGCGAACAAGCGAGTTAAAAAGAGTGAGTATAACTTTTTCAGATTTGAAACTGAAAGTTCGTCCAATAAAGCCAACCAATTTATTTGCAGTTTTTACTACCTCTATAATTTGGTTATTCGGTTTGAGATCTTTCGAGATTATAACGCCTAAATCTTTTTCTTTATCAACACTTGTTAGTTGTAATCGTTCATCACGTAACTTTTATGAGGGTTGTTATTACCACAAAACACATACCCCACACACTTGTATGTTTTGTGTGTATGTGTGTGTGTGTGTGTTTCCGTTAAAGGTCACTACATATCCTCCTTCACCTCTTCACCTCACCACTTCCTCGTGAGGTCACCCTATCAACATTCATCTTACTTCCTTCCCTGTTCCAATGGGGAGTTTTCTAATAAGCTCACGCTAAAGCCTGTTTCTCGCGCTCTCATATCCTCTGCCCTTTGAGCGTGAATGATCTATCATTTACCGTAAATTTCCTGTACTTTTTCGGGACATATCAGAATTACCCTTCAATACAACAACTGAAACAGTTCTTAATAAAAAAATGTAGTTTATTATTTTGTTTTCAGCACTTGAAGAAAATATTGGCAAAACATAGAATACTTGAAAACTCAATTTCTTAAAATCGTCATTTCATGGAAACACTGCACGTTCAAGCTGAATGAAGCTTCAGGAAGTATGTACTTGTATGTAAGCTTTCACTGAGTACCTGTTTTGGGTGTATATGTCTCTCTTACGACGAACATTTAACCAAGAAGTAATTTAAGTAATTGGCACCTCAACGAACAGTCCTCTATCGAAGACAATACATGGGTCTTGTTTACTTGTTGTCTTGAAAAAAGAGCGGGCTGCAGGAACGCATGCATCCGCCGTTATCTCCCTCACCTGTGCCTTCCTGAGGAGACAGGTCAACTACCACGCCTGTAATAGCATCATAGGACATCACCAGGGCTCATAGTGTTCCCCAAGGATCCTCGCAGCCCCTAAAACAAGAACAAAACAAGACTCTTCCCCCCAGCCGTGGATAAGAAGTGACTGATATCAGATCCCGACATCGGGATGGTTTCTTCGGAGATGCTGAACGCCACACTATTTCTTGGTTAAATGTTCGTCGCAAAAGAGACAGACACATCCAAAACAGGTACTGCCGGCGAAAGCTTACATACAAGTACATACTTCCTGAAGCTTCATTCAGCTTGAACGTGCAGTGTTTCCAGAAATGACAATTTTAAGAAATTGAGTTTAAAAGTATTCTATTTTTGCCAATATTTTCTTAAAGTGCTGAAAAACAAAATGATAAACTACATTTTTTATTAAGAAACTGTTTCAGTTGTTGTATTGAAGGGTAATTCTGATTGTCCCGAAAAAGTACAGGGAGTTTACGGTAAATGATAGATCAAATTCACGCTAAAGGGGCAGTGGATGTGAGATGCGCGAGAGACATCTGGCGTCTTAGCTTTGAAAACTCCCCATTCCAATTCCGATGATATTCCAAGTAGAGTGTCTATTTTTTTTTCTCTCTTCTTTATCTCTCCCCTTTTATCTCTCAGACAGACAGACAAACGGGACACACACACACAAAAATTAAAAAACCCCAAAACACAAACACGCACACACACACACGCACACACACACACACTGGAATGAAAACTGCGATCTTTTCTTTTCAGTATGTGAAGTGTCAGTAACGGAAAAAAAAGTGGTCCATCAAGTGGGGTGTGCATGTGCGTGTGTGTGCATGTGCGTGTGGGTGTGGGTGTGCGTGTGCTGTGTGCAGTCCCCTTTTGCGGAATCTGCAGTGAATAAACACAAAAAAACGTAACATTTCTTTCTCGTGTAGTTGATTTGTAACACTTTTCTATAACGTCTCTCTCTCTCTCTCTCTCTCTCTCCCCTCTCTCTCTCTCTCTCTTCTCTCTCTCTCTCCTCTCTCTCTCCGTCTCTCTCTTCTCTCTCATCTCTCTCCTCTCTTCTCTCTCTTTTCTCTCTCTCTCCTCTCTCCTCTCTCTCTTTCCTCTCTCTCTCTCTCTCTCTCTCTCTCTCCCCTCCTCTCTCTCTCCTTCTTCTCTCTCTCTCTCTTCCCCTCTTCTCTCTCTCTCCCCCTCTTCTCTCTCTCTCTCTCTCTCTCTCTCTCTCTCTCTCTCTCTCTCTCTCTCTCTCTCTCTCTCCTCCCACACACAACACACACACTACTGCCATATAAGTGGGAGGGATGAATGCCCACGACACAACAGCGTGAGTGAACCGGGAGCCACGATTTCAAAACAGCCACAGCCACATCGGGAGCCGGGCGGCGACGGAAGCACCTAATCTGCTTTCATCTCCTGCGTCACGGGATGAAGCAACGGAGGGCTACACAGTACACCACACCACACACACACAACAACGCTGCATCACACACCACACCACAAAGGGCGTTCCTAACCACTACCTGTATGGCATGCACGCCCCACACATATTTTTTTTTTTTTTTTACATCACAAAGACTGGCCGAGGGCAAAAAAATAAAAAGATGGAACAAAAAACTCGCTTAATTGCCAGTCCCTATAAAGAAGACAGTAAGAGAATATAAAAAGAGGAAGTGGGCCAATTTAGTTCGGTAATACGAGTGGTTATAAATTTTAATTCATAAAGTGTAATGTAGTTTTACTCCCTTTTGTAGTTTTTAAATTAGGCTAAAAAATTCAATACGTGAGACTCACACGAAGACCTTGAATAATAGTGGTCATTAAAACGGTTTAAACTACAGAATTAGTGTGTTAATTACCGTAACTTTTAGACTAACTTACTAAGAAGGGTGGTCTAGTTAACATTTTGAGTTATTCTTTTTTTCAAGGAAAAGGAAAAAGAGGAAAAATAAATAAATATAATAATTAATTGCCAGTGGTCAGGAATCGAACCTCACTCAGTGGCGGCAGCGAGACTTTAACTTATCCTATCCGACCCAGGCTTACCACAAATAGTCAAATAGGACAACCACCCAGTGAGGTTGGGGTAGAGGCAGGTTGGGGTAGAGGCAGGTTGGGGTGTCTGTCACTACCTTTTGCACCTTCAGGTGGCGAGGTCTGCACAGACGCCTGCGTGCAGGTTCGATTCCTGACCTCTGGCAATGATAAACCTGTCCTATTTGACTTTATTCAATAATAATAATGATAATGATGTTATTATTATTATAATTATTATTATTAGTAGTAGTAGTAGCAGTATTGTTAGTATTAATTGTGGTAGTATAGTAGAAGTAGTAGCAGTAGTAACGGTAGTAACACATGCAAACAGAGAAAGAAGAGGAGGATAACGAGAAGAACAACCAGGAGGAGGCGGCGGCGAGGATGTACTCCCGCCCACCGCCTCACTCCGCATGCCCGTCACAGGGAGCGGCGGGCACCATGACGCGCCCTAAATTACCGCCCGCTGACTCATGGGCGTGAATCAGTGCTAATCCTCCTCCTCCTCTTTTTCTTCCTTCTCATCTATATCCAAATCTGCACGCATTCTCTTCCTCTTCCCAACTTTGAGCTTTTCGTTCATCTTTTTGCCTTCCTGTACAACTTGGTTCTGTCTTTCTCTTCCTCTTTCATCTGTTTTGCCTTCCTGTACTACTTTTATTTGTTTCTCTCTCCTTCTCCTTCTCATCTATCTCCAATCATCACCAATTCTCTTCCGTTAACAAACTTTTTAACTTTTCAGTCATCTTTTTTCAAGTTGTTTTGCCTTTTCTGTACCACTTTTGTTTGTCTTTCTTCCCCTCTCCCTCTTCCTCCTAGGCCGTTGCTGGGGTAAAGAAGGGAAGGTGGTGTGAGAGCAGCAGGGAGGTAGGGAGGCAGGGGCAGGGAAGGGTGTGGCAGGGTAAAGAAGGGCAGGTGGCGTGCGAACAGAAAGAAAGGCATGGAGGCAGGGTCAGGGAATGGTATAGCCACGTGCTCGCTGTCATGAGCCCGTCAGTGTGGCAAGGTTGGTAGAGACGTGAGTTCCCAATGTGCAGCGTCCCTGTGCATTCGGTCAGCGGTTCGAGTCCGCCTAGTTCATGCTGACGTGGCGGCGCTTTGTATAGTCAATAACCTTGTAGTTGGTACTTGCAAAGTGTCTAGATAGGATGAAAATCTTATCTTATCTTATCGCTGTCATGACGTAGGGTAGGTTAGGTTAGGTTAGCCAGTCGTTACTGGTCATCACGGAATTAGCAGATGCAGCAGAAGCCACGTCATCATTAACACTATAGTAATGATAATGATGACAATAATAATGATAGTCACGTCATCATCACTATAGTAATGATAATGATGACAATAATAATGATAGTCACGTCATCATCACTACAGTAATGATATTGATGACTATGCTTCTTTTTCTCCTACTGTATCACCATTTTGGTTATCATTATTACTATCGTAATTATTATTATACGTAATTAGCATCTTATCATGACAATAATAATGATGGTAATGGTTCTTTTTTCTCCTCCTGTATTATCATTATTACTATCTTCATTATTATCATTATTAGCACCTTATCCAATAGAAATAAACCCTTGAGTGTGAAGAATAGTAGAAAATAATGAATGAATCGTTGTAATTGCTGTGGGTACACGTATTCATAATTACAGTGTCACTTATCTTGACCGCTTTTCTCCTATTTTTTATACCGTAAAACCCCACCGCCGAGACATTATGTCATGGCGAGGATTACTCTTCCTGTCTTTATTCTCAATTTTGTTAGTGTTATTATTATCATCATTATGATTACTACTATTATTATTATTATCATTATTATTACCATTATTATTATTATCACCATTATCACCATTACTCATTATTACGCGACTTTCCTATGCAAAAAGGCAGACAAAAATAACGTTGGTAATTTTTTTTCTCTTTGTGTGTGTGTTGTGTGTGTGTGTGTGTGTGTGTGTGTGTGTGTGTGTGTGTGTGCGTGTGCGTGTGCGTGTGCGTGTGCGTGTGTGTGTGTGTTCATCTAGTTGTATTCATCTAGTTGTATTTTACAGGGCCAGAGCAATGCTCGTGTGGCCCCGTCTCCATATCAACATTTTTATCATTCATCCTCAGTGCTTTGTGTTGGCCGAAGCCAGCACCCCGGAGAGCAGGTCACAAAACCAGAGAAAAAGAAGCATAGTCATCAATATCATTACTGTAGTGATGATGACGTGACTATCATTATTATTGTCATCATTATCATTACTATAGTGATGATGACGTGACTATCATTATTATTGTCATCATTATCATTACTATAGTGTTAATGATGACGTGGCTTCTGCTGCATCTGCTAATTCCGTGATGACCAGTAACGACTGGCTAACCTAACCTAACCTACCCTACGTCATGACAGCGATAAGATAAGATAAGATTTTCATCCTATCTAGACACTTTGCAAGTACCAACTACAAGGTTATTATTGACTATACAAAGCGCCGCCACGTCAGCATGAACTAGGCGGACTCGAACCGCTGACCGAATGCACAGGGACGCTGCACATTGGGAACTCACGTCTCTACCAACCTTGCCACACTGACGGGCTCATGACAGCGAGCACGTGGCTATACCCTTCCCTGACCCTGCCTCCATGCCTTTCTTTCTGTTCGCACGCCACCTGCCCTTCTTTACCCCTGCCACACCCTTCCCTGCCCCTGCCTCCCTACCTCCCTGCCTGCTCTCACACCACCTTCCCTTCTTTACCCCAGCAACGGCCTAGGAGGAAGAGGGAGAGGGGAAGAAAGACAAACAAAAAGTGGTACAGAAAGGCAAAACAACTTGAAAAAAGATGACTGAAAAGTTAAAAAGTTTGTTAACGGAAGAGAATTGGTGATGATTTGGAGATAGATGAGAAGGAGAAGGAGAGAGAAACAAATAAAAGTAGTACAGGAAGGCAAAACAGATGAAAGAGGAAGAGAAAGACAGAACCAAGTTGTACAGGAAGGCAAAAAAGATGAACGAAAAGCTCAAAGTTGGGAAGAGGAAGAGAATGCGTGCAGATTTGGATATAGATGAGAAGGAAGAAAAAGAGGAGGAGGAGGATTAGCACTGATTCACGCCCATGAGTCAGCGGGCGGTAATTTAGGGCGCGTCATGGTGCCCGCCGCTCCCTGTGACGGGCATGCGGAGTGAGGCGGTGGGCGGGAGTACATCCTCGCCGCCGCCTCCTCCTGGTTGTTCTTCTCGTTATCCTCCTCTTCTTTCTCTGTTTGCATGTGTTACTACCGTTACTACTGCTACTACTTCTACTATACTACCACAATTAATACTAACAATACTGCTACTACTACTACTAATAATAATAATTATAATAATAATAACATCATTATCATTATTATTATTGAATAAAGTCAAATAGGACAGGTTTATCATTGCCAGAGGTCAGGAATCGAACCTGCACGCAGGCGTCTGTGCAGACCTCGCCACCTGAAGGTGCAAAAGGTAGTGACAGACACCCCAACCTGCCTCTACCCCAACCTGCCTCTACCCCAACCTCACTGGGTGGTTGTCCTATTTGACTATTTGTGGTAAGCCTGGGTCGGATAGGATAAGTTAAAGTCTCGCTGCCGCCACTGAGTGAGGTTCGATTCCTGACCACTGGCAATTAAATTATTATTATTTATTTATTTTTCCTCTTTTTTCCTTTTCCTTGACAAAAAGAATAACTCAAAATGTTAACTAGACCACCCTTCTTAGTAAGTTAGTCTAAAAGTTACGGTAATTAACACACTAATTCTGTAGATTAAACCTGTTTTAATGACCACTATTACTTCAAGGTCTTCGTGTGAGTCTCACGTATTGAATTTTTTTTAGCCTAATTTAAAAACTATCATAAGGAGTAAAACTATCATTAACCACATTATGAATTAGAATTATAACCACTCGTATTACCCGAACTAAATTGGCCCACTTCCTCTTTTTATATTCTCTTACTGTCTTCTTTATAGGGACTGGCAATTAAGCGAGTTTTTTGTTCCATCTTTTTATTTTTTTTGCCCTCGGCCAGTCTTTTGTGATGTAAAAAAAAAAAAAAAATATGTGTAGGCGTGCATGCCATAGCAGGTAGTGGTTAGGAACGCCCTTTGTGGTGTGGTGTGTGATGCAGCGTTGTGTGTGTGTGTGTGTGTGTGTACTGTGTAGCCCTCCGTTGCTTCATCCCGTGACGCAGGAGATGCAGCAGATTAGGTGCTTCCGTCGCCGCCCGGCTCCCGATGTGGCTGTGGCTGTTTTGAAATCGTGGCTCAGGTTCACTCACAGCTGTTGTGTCGTGTCATTCATCCATCCCACTTATATGGCAGTAGTGTGTGTGTGTGTGTGTGAGAGAGAGAGAGAGAGAGAGAGAGAGAGAGAGAGAGAGAGAGAGAGAGAGAGAGAGAGAGAGAGAGAGAGACGTTATAGAAAAGTGTTACAAATCAACTACACGAGAAAGAAATGTTACGTTTTTTTGTGTTTATTCACTGCAGATTCCGCAAAAGGGGACTGCACACGCACACGCACACCCACACCCACACGCACATGCACACACACGCACATGCACACGCACTTGATGGACCACTTTTTTTTCCGTTACTGAACACTTCACAATACTGAAAAGAAAAGATCGCAGTTTTCATTCCAGTGTGTGTGTGTGTGCGTGTGTGTGTGTGCGTGTTTGTGTTTTGAGTTTTTTTAATTTTTGTGTGTGTGTGTCTGTTTGTCTGTCTGTCTGAGAGATAGAGAGAGAGATAAAGAAGAGAGAAAAAAAAATAGACACTCTACTTGGAATATCATCGGATTGGAATGGGGATTTTCAAAGCTAAGACGCCAGATGTCTCTCGCGCATCTCACATCCACTGCCCTTTGAGCGTGAATTTGATCTATCATTTACCGTAAACTCCCTGTACTTTTTCGGGACATATCAGAATTACCCTTCAATACAACAACTGAAACAGTTCTTAATAAAAAATGTAGTTTATCATTTTGTTTTTCAGCACTTTAAGAAAATATTGGCAAAACATAGAATACTTGAAAACTCAATTTCTTAAAATTGTCATTTCATGGAAACACTGCACGTTCAAGCTGAATGAAGCTTCAGGAAGTATGTACTTGTATGTAAGCTTTCGCCGAGTACCTGTTTTTGGATGTGTCTGTCTCTTTTGCGACGAACATTTAACCAAGAAATAGTGTGGCGTTTCAGCATCTCCGAAGAAACCATCCCGATGTCGGGATCTGATATCAGTCACTTCTTATCCACGGCTGGGGGGAAGAGTCTTGTTTTGTTCTTGTTTTAGGGCTGCGAGGATCCCTTGGGGAACACTATGAGCCCTGGTGATGTCCTATGATGCTATTACAGGCGTGGTAGTTGACCTGTCTCCTCAGGAAGGCACAGGTGAGGGAGATAACGGCGGATGCATGCGTTCCTGCAGCCCGCTCTTTTTCAAGACAACAAGTAAACAAGACCCATGTATTGTCTTCGATAGAGGACTGTTCGTTGAGGTGCCAATTACTTAAATTACTTCTTGGTTAAATGTTCGTCGTAAGAGAGACATATACACCCAAAACAGGTACTCAGTGAAAGCTTACATACAAGTACATACTTCCTGAAGCTTCATTCAGCTTGAACGTGCAGTGTTTCCATGAAATGACGATTTTAAGAAATTGAGTTTTCAAGTATTCTATGTTTTGCCAATATTTTCTTCAAGTGCTGAAAAACAAAATAATAAACTACATTTTTATTAAGAACTGTTTCAGTTTGTTGTATTGAAGGGTAATTCTGATATGTCCCGAAAAGTACAGGAAATTTACGGTAAATGATAGATCATTCACGCTCAAAGGGCAGAGGATATGAGAGCGCGAGAAACAGGCTTGAGCGTGAGCTTATTAGAAAACTCCCCATTGGAACAGGGAAGGAAGTAAGATGAATGTTGATAGGGTGACCTCACGAGGAAGTGGTGAGGTGAAGAGGTGAAGGAGGATATGTAGTGACCTTTAACGGAACACACACACACACACATACACACACACATACAAGTGTGTGTGTATGTGTGTGTGGTAATAACAACCCTCATAAAAGTTACGTGATGAACGATTTACAACTAACAAGTGTTGATAAAGAAAAAGATTTAGGCGTTATAATCTCGAAAGATCTCAAACCGAATAACCAAAATTTTAGAGGTAGTAAAAACTGCAAATAAATTGGTTGGCTTTATTGGACGAACTTTCAGTTTCAAATCTGAAAAAGTTATACTCACTCTTTTTAACTCGCTTGTTCGCCCCCATCTAGAATACTGTGTGCAGTTCTGGTCACCTTATTATAAAAAGGACATAGATAAACTAGAAAAAATACAGCGCAGAGTAACCAAAATGATACCTAGATTGCGAAATAAATCGTACGAAAAACGGCTCAAAGAACTTAACTTATTCCCACTAACAAAACGAAGGATAAGAGGTGACCTCATCGAAGTATTTAAAATCTTCAATGGATTTACGAACGTAGTCCCAGAAAATCTTTTCACGCTACACCGATCAAGCTCAACTAGAAACAACAGATTTAAAATTAGCAGGAAACGGTTTGTAACGAACGAAGCAAAGTACTTCTTTACAAACCGTGTTGTAAACGTATGGAATGGGCTGCCCTCAGACGTAGTAAACTCAAAGACAATAAAATCATTTAAAAGTCGCCTCGATAAATATTTCATATCAAATCCCCGGTTGTCACTGTTTATCTCGGAATAATAAATTTATCTCGCGGGCCTCTGAAACTTACTCTCATTGCGTAAAATGATTGCGAGTCGCGTCTACACAACCCCTCCCACACGTCTCAGACAGCCCCGAGTAAACGGTCACTACTACAGCTTTTGACCTGTGACGGGCTGTGGTTCAGTAAGGCCCTGTCAGTTAGTGACCACCATCGGGATTTATATACCAGGGGTCACTGCTGCAGGGGGCATTGAAGTGCACGGCGTCCTACTTGGAAAGTGCACTACCGCAGTGGATTGAAACGGAGCTGGGGCCTGATTGACTGCTGCCTCCCAAGAAAGCGCCAGGCAAGGCTGCCGCACCACCCCTGAACTTCCACACTGAGCCTACACCAACACTACATTAGACCTCATAACACACAGATAGCCCCGAGTTAACGGTTACCACTACTACTCTCGACCTGTGACGGGCTGTGGTTCAGTTAGGGTCCTGACAGTTAGTGACCACCATCGGGATTTAAGGTACCAGGGGTCACTGCTGCAGGAGGCATTGAAGTGTACGGCGTCCTACATGGAAAGTACACAATCCGCAGTGGATTGAACGGAGCTGGGGCCTGATTGACTGCTGCCTCCCAAGAAAGCGCCAGGCAAGGCTGCCGCACCACCCTTGAACCTCCACACTGTGTTCACACCATTACAAAACACACATAACATGACCTATCTATCAAGCACTAAACCTACCCCCACAAACTAGTAGTAGTTAGCCATAGATTACAGCTTTCAACTTTCCTCACAAATTCCACGCAGTTTTTCTATATTGCATGGTATCACTTCTTTTCCGGCCAGCTTCGGCTGGAGGGATGGGTGGGTGGGGAGGAGCCTTCTACTTCCTATCCTTTCTCTCTTATTATCTAGTTAGTGTAGTATAGTTAAAGCAAACAGTCTTGTAAGGACCTATCGGTCTGTTGCTGTTTGTGTTTCCTTTGTATTCCTTTGTATAAGTGTGTCGACACACTTTCACTTTCGTGGTGACCAGACGTGCCTATCTGGTGCGCCGCTCCTAGTCCAACAAACAAGTGATTAACAACCATGGATCTTGCCGCTGTTAAGATGTTACTGGAATCTCAAGAACGCGCATTTCGCTCTGCATTGGATTTAGTGGTTGATCAACTCAAGGAACGGATCCGGTTAGTTGAAGGCACTATGACGGATCTCATAAAAAGCCTTGAATTCTCCCAATCCGAAGTACTGGACCTGAAGAACAACGTAAAGGTGCTTCAGAAATCTAACTACGAGAAACAAGTGGCGGTTGAAGAGCTTCAGTCAAGAGTCGCTGAAAATGAACACCGAGTAAACTACCAAGAAGATTACTCCAGACGCAACAATCTAAGGATCATCGGCCTCAAGGAGCAGCCTGTCGGTGAAACTTGGGAGCAGACAGCAATAAATGTGACAAAATTACTGCAGGACAAGATATCTCTGTGAGCCTCGAACGTGCTCACCGGGTGGGACCCGCTGCTTCTCATCCTCGAGCAATCGTCGTTCGGTTCGAGAAATTTAGCGACAGAGATGCAGCTATAAGAAATGCAAAGAAGCTTAAAGGAACAGGGATATATATAGATGAAAACCTTTGTCCTGCTTCAATGGAAATAAAGAAAAAACTGTTCCCCTTAATGAAAAAGGCCAGGGAAGACGACAAAGTAGCCTTCTTCCGACACACACGACTCATAATTCGGGTCAGAATTGACCAACGATCGTCATCCTCGGTGCCGGCTGCTGGCTCACCCCACGTAGGTGCTGGCTTGGTGGCTCACAGTCTTGGTGGAGACGTAGCGGCTGGCGTACCATCTACGGCTGGTGCTGCGACGTCAGAGGGAGCAGTTTCTGCCACGGCGATGGGTCCCTTGGCTGACGGTGCGTCGCGAGGGAGTACGGGTGCTGGTGCTGTCAGTGATCGTACGATACAGCCACCTGAAGGTACTGAAAGGGTGTCGAGCGGGACCAGTGATGACCAGGGAGCATCTGATGACACTACAGGTCGTTATCAGAAGGCTCTCAGGAACCGGATAAAGAAATAGATAAGTTCATGTCATAATGGTAATCTATATTACATATTTACCTATGGCCATATTAATATTATTGTTATTACTTCCATTACCACTACTACCGCCACAAATATTATTACTACTATTGTCTCATTATTACTGTTACAGTACTATTGCTATCACTATCATTGCTACTACTTTCATTGCTACTATTATTGTTACTGCTAATGTTACTACTAGTACTAACTACCCTTACTACTATATTTACTACTACTACTATCTACTACTACTACTATCTACTAATATTACAAATCTCTACTACTACTTTTACCACAGCTCTCAACCCCTACTATCTTGTACTGCTACTAATTTTACTCCTACTACTACTATGTTTACTACTACCACTACTACTACTTTCCATTACTGCTACTGCTGTTCTGTTACTACTACTGCTGCTGCCATTACTACTGCTACTGCCACTGCAAATACATAATATTTTATTGATGCTGCTACTTTTATTACTACTATTGCTTTCTACTACAATCGCTATTGCTTCCATAACAACTACTACTACTTCTATTTCCACTACTGCTAAAACTACTACTACTTCTACTGCTACTGCTACTACTTCTACTGCTATTACTATTTAATACGGCTACTACAATGGTTACTACTACTACTACTGCCACTACTACTAGTATTACTACTTCAGCTACTGCTACTGTTACCACTAATACTATTGTTATACTACTGATATTATTTATATTACTGCTAACTACTGATACTACCGTTACTACTACTACTAGTACTACTATGGCAATTATTAATGCTACTTTTATTATTATTATAATTTTCTCAGTCTCACATTGACTTCCAACATACAAGATATTAATGACCTTGATATTTTTAAGGCTGAGGATAAATATAACGGCAACTTGAATGTTAATAATCTTTACACACAATTTAGCCACATAATATTTCCTAGATCAGAATACATTAATCTTGACAATGGTTCATTACCTAGCAACAATGAAGTTACCATCCTAACTCTGAATATACGGTCAATTCCTACACATTTGCAATCCTTTATCGATACTGTTCTATGTAATATAAACATTAAATGTAATATCCTTGGTCTTACAGAAATCAGGCTGAGCCCTCACCTTGTTTCCCTATACCAGTTGCCAGGCTACAAAATGTTCACTAATTGTAGGAACACACATGGTGGTGGTATAGCCTTGTACATTTCTGATTGTTATCATTCCATAGCTCTTAGTGAATTTTCAAAAGTAGATACATTTATAGAATGTATTGGTGTTCAAACGACAATTATGAGTAAGAAAACATTATTATTGTGTATTTATAGATCACCGAGTGGCAACATAGATACATTATAAATGCTGTTACGGATATTTTATCTTTAGCGTATGATAAAAAATTTCAAGGCATCTTTGCATTTGGTGATTTCAATTTAGATTTGTTAAAATGCAGTGACATTAATGTTCGGGAATTTTGTAATCTAATGTATTCATTTTCTTTATTTCCATTGACCACAAAACCTACACGAGTCACAGATACAACCGCCACAATTATTGACCACATAGGGTCAACACAAGCAGAGGTAAATGTCGGGAACTATATAATTAATTCAGATATTTCAGACCATTTTCCAGTAATATCACAATTCAAACATGCAGTATGTGATCCCCCAGCATCGTCAATAAGAGATGTATAACTGACTCTGCCCTCGATAACTTTAGTTATAATTTAGAAAAGGTAAATTGGAAAAAACGTATAACAATGTAATTGTCCCACCGAATCCTTTAGTTATTTTTCAATGAATTCAATATACTATTCAGAGACACTTTCCAATTAAGAAAATTACTGTAAGAAATAAGCACGTCTTAAGCCCAATATACACTCCTGCTCTAAAAAGGTGCATTACTGAAAAAAACAGGTTGGCAAGACTAGCAAGTAAGTGGCCTCTAACATATAAAGAAACATACAGGCAATATAGAAACAACTTAACTAAAACATTAAAATTAGCCAAAAATGAATATTATAAAAACAAGCTAAAAAATAATCAAGGAAATCCCAAATCCCATTGGAATACCATAAACTCCCTTCTAGGCAGAACCAATAAAGCCAATAATACAATAGCATTAGATCCACCTTGCACTAACATCTCAACTGTCTTTAATGAACATTTTATTAATCTTGGTAATTTAGAATCAAATTCTTCTGACGACGATTATATGAGGTATTTAAGTCAGCCCCCGCCTTCTCTATGTACATGACCCCAACAAATATCGCCGAAGTAATCAATAATTTAAAGGCCCTAAAATCTAGTTGTCCAGGATATGATGAAATTTCTCCTAAAATACTGAAACATTCATGTGAATCATTGGCCATCCCATTAACCTATATTATTAATCTAACATTAAAAATAGGCATATTTCCTGATCATTTAAAAAAAGCCAAAGTCATTCCTATATTCAAGTCTGGTAATAGATGCGACATCAACAATTACAGGCCAATTTCAATCTTACCTGCTTGCAGTAAAGTATATGAACAAATTATTGCGTCACGTTTAACTAACTACCTTGAAAAAAATAACCTATTAACTAAATATCAACACGGCTTTAGAGCAAATCACTCAACAGAAACTGCTGTATTAAACTTTGTCAATAATGTGTATACCTTTTTGGAGGAGAAGCTTTATGTGGTTGGGATTTTCATTGATTTATCCAAAGCATTTGACTCATTAAATCATTGTATTTTGTTAGATAAATTAAAACGTGTCGGGATAAGGGGTGTACCGTTACAACTTTTTCGCAGTTACCTCTGTAACAGATCACAATCTGTTTTTTTGTAATAATGATACATCACAATTTATATCTATATCCAGAGGGTACCACAAGGCTCAATCATAGGACCAATTCTTTTTCTCATATTATATATAAATGATATAATTAATGCTAGCTTAAAATTTCAATATATTATATATGCCGACGATACTAACCTCTTACTAGGTGACAAAGACATCAATTCCCTACATTTAAACATAAATACAGAATTGAATTTAGTATCGCAATGGATAAAATGTAATAAATTAAAACTTAATGTTTCTAAAACTAATTATATATTTTTTCAGAATAGATCCATAACAAATATTCTTCCTCCATTACAGTTAGAAGGCGATACATTAAATCGAGTAAATCACACAAAATTCCTAGGTGTTTGCATAGATGAAAATCTGAACTGGAAATTGCACATAGAAGAGGTTTGTATGAAAGTCTCAAAAATTTGTGGAATAATGTACAAGATACGTTACAATCTTACTGTAGATGCATTACTTAGTATTTACTATAACTTGTGTTACCCTCACTTAACATACTGTGTGTCCATCTGGGCCAGCACATGGCCAACATTCTTATATAAGGTAAAAATAGCTCAGAAGAAAGTTGTCAGATGTATTCTTTTCTTAAGCAAATTTGACTCTGAAGAAATAATTTCAGTGACAATGAAAATGTTAACATTCGATTCAATACACAAATTCTTTTCTTTATTGTTGATTTATAAAATGTCTATTGCAAGTTATACAGGGAATGAAATGTTCAAATTTATTGACAATCTTCATCAGACTAGAAGCAATAATGTAGATTTGATTTGTCCACACAGTTCAGAACAGCTTTATATAAAAACAGTATTTTATGTTCAGGCCCCAAAGTATTCAACAGCTTACCACTAAATATTAAAGCTTTAGTTAAAACAAACAACTATTTAGCATTCAAAAGGGAAATAAGAAATTTCATACTTCAGAATTCTTAGCAGGGATATTTCGACAAGTATGTATAACCAGTGCAAAACTAACTACTTTATTTTATTCATTTATTTTTTATTATTTTATTTATTATTATTATTATTGCATTTGCATAAGTTATGTAATAACACATAATTCACACATTATTATTTTTTTACTACTATTCATAACATAGTACTGTCAAGAATAATTTTGCTATAGGCTAGAGTTTAGGCATGTCTGAATGCACCTATATTAAATGATATCTGCCTGTCAGGGAGCTTCGGCTCGACAGACACTTGCTATTATGCTATTATTAAAATTATGTGCTTTTGTATGTTTATATAGCAATAAATATTTACTTACTTACTTACTTACATACACACACACATACACACACACACATACACACACACATACACACACACACATACACACACACATACACACACACATACACACACATACACGTACACACACACACATACACGTACACACACACTCTCTCTCTCTCTCTCTCTCTCTCTCTCTCTTCTCATGAAAGACAATTTCATGGATGGGGATGAAAGGTGGATGTAGGTAGTGTTAAGTAACAGGAACTACCACGTGTAGGTCTCGCGGCCTCTTGTAGTTTCCTTATGTTCTTATGATAAGGATTACAATATGATGATTACCAGAGTTATATTGAATTTTTAAATTTTCATGAATAGACATTTTCTTATTTATGACATATAATTTATATATTATTTGGCAATTTGATGTACACACATTTAAGTAAGAGTATAATTGGACAGTTTCGGTTGTTTTGCTATTTTTCACGTTAAAGTAATCGTCCAGACCCATTTTTTCTTTGCATAATTATGTTGAATGTCCATTCAAAATACCTAATCCACAAAAAAAAATTCAATTCCACGCCTTATTTCCCTAGAAACATGACTTTTGTAAAAAGCGCGGGAAAAACAACAGCCCCATTCCTGCCGTGGCGGGAAACTTGCTGGCGACGTCACACGAGTGAGCCTCCCAGCCCGGCCCTATAGAAATACACGGAGACTCTGAGAAAAATGTAGTACTTGGGGAATTTTGGATGTTTCTGATATTTTTTTTTTGCGATGTGGCATACATATACTTGCATCCTTCATGGATACAGCAAGAAAGCTGTGCCTTTGCAGAGAGCTTAGCACCCATTTCTGACCTATTTGACCATGATAATGTCTGTGCAGCGCCTGGCAGTGGCGGGTGAGAGGAGCGCGGCTAGACAATGTGCTTCACACCGCGCTCCTCTCACCCGCCACTGTCAGGCGCTGCACAGACATTATCATGGTCAAATAGGTCGGAAATGGGTGCTAAGCTCTCTGCAAAGGCACAGCTTTCTTGCTGTACCCATGAAGGATGCAAGTATATGCCATATCGCAAAAAAAAATATCAGAAACACCCAAAATTCACCAAGTACTACATTTTTCTCCGTGTCTCCCTGTATTTGTATCAGGCAGGGCTGGGAGGCTCACTCGTGTGACGTTGCCGAGCCGTGGTGCGTCGTCTGCTGTCCGCCAGTTGTTTTTTGAGAGCTCGGGGAATTTACAGATTTTGAATGTGGATCATTTAAAAACGGGTGACTGGATGCAAAAAGTGACAACATATTGTTGATATACTCGATCATAGCTATATTTTGACTGACTGCATTAAATCAGGAATGATGAAATGGTCTGGACGATTACTTTAAAGTAAAAGTGTAATTAGACTGTTTTTATTGTTGTTTTGCGTTTTTCATCATCATCATTATCTGTAACTACAACAATAACAGTAACAATAACCTATCCCAACAACAGCAGGAGGGGCAACAGTATCAACGCAACAAAATATAAAGGTGTTTTTAGATTGTAATGTACAGCCCGGCTAGCTCAGTCGGTAGAGCACGAGACTCTTAATCTCGGGGTCGTGGGTTCGAGCCCCACGTTGGGCTAGGATCTGTCCTCATTTTGTTAACGCAGACAAGTGAGCTTAGTACACATTTTGACAAGTTTCCATCCTGTTTTTTTCAGTATTTTTTTAAGTTGAGTGTGAGTGTGAGTGTGAGTGTGAGTGTAGAGTGAGTGTGCCCTCTCCTAATATCCCACATCTCATTAGCTCGCCAAATTGAAATGTTTTCTACAATACCATCACGTGGCCCCAACACACACACACGAACACACACACACGAACACACACACACGAACACACACACACGAACACACACACACGAACACACACACACGAACACACACACACACACACGAACACACACACACAGTCAGTTCCCGGAAGCTTTTACGAGGCATCTGAGCTACCCGATAGGTAACTAGATATTGGGCAGGAAATGGACGAGTGGATGGGTGGATCAGTCTGGTGTCGGAGTGGCAGGGTGGCTGGGTCAGGGTGGCGTAGAGTGGAGGGTTGTTGGCTGTGGATAAAGTAGTGTTTCATGTAGTTTGAATAAGTCAGCGTGTCCGATTAAGATGCCATAGCAGGTAGTGGTTAGGGACGCCCTTTGGTGTGTGGTGGAGTGTATGATGCAGCGTTGTGTGTGTGTGTCATGCGTGTGTGTGTGTATGTGTATGTGTGTATGTGTGTGTACTGTGTAGCCCTCCGTTGCTTCATCCCGTGACCCAGGAGATGCAGCAGATTATACCCCGGTCTCACCGGGCTTAAGTCGTGTTCACGATGGGTTTGCGATGTCTTTTTTTGGCTGTTCGCAACTTGGACGCAACGAGGATTAAGTAGGAATAGATCGGTGTACAATCCATTCTACGATTTTTTTAACGCAAGCAGGATTTGCTGCATGCAGCATTTCCTCCTTGCGACAAAAACATGGGATCGACCACGTAGATAGGACGCAGATTAATCTGAGATACACCGCCTACCGACCCCCTACCACTCGCAGAATAGTCTGCGTTAAATTGTCATTCGCAGACGTCGGAAAGTCTCAGAACAGTCTGCGTTTGATCGGCGAATAAACAAAATAATTTGAATTTTGTCCAGGTTCTTCCAGGTGTTCGCAGATCGTTCGCAGTGTTCGGCGACAGGACGCAGACTGTTAGCAGATAAAACGCAGACTAGAAAATTTATTTTCCCCCAATTTTTTTATTTTTTCCCCCGATCGGTTGCAGACTGTTCGCAGAGTGATTGCTTCCTAACGCAGAATAGTCTGCGATAGGGTAAGGTTTTGTCGAAATCTCAACTTGAACGCAGCGTATTTTTAACGGAAACCCATCGTTAACACGACTTAAGCCCGGTGAGACCGGGCTATTAGGTGCTTCCCTCGCCGCCCGGCTCCCGATGTGGCTGTGGCTGTTTTGAAATCGTGGCTCAGGTCCACTCACAGCTGTCGTGTCATTCGTCCATCCCACTTATATGGCAGTGGTGTGTGTCTGTGTGTGTGTGTTGAGAGAGAGAGAGAGAGAGAGAGAGAGAGAGAGAGAGAGAGAGAGAGAGACGTTATAGAAAAGTATTACAAATCAACTACACGAGAAAGAAATGTTAAGTTTTTTTGTGTTTATTCACTGCAGATTCCGCAAAACATGACCACACACGTACACACGTACACACACACACACGTACACACACACACACGTACACACACACACACACACACACACACACACGTACACACGTACACACACACACACGTACACACACACACACACACACCCCACGTACACACACACACACACACACGTACACACGTTTCACACACACGTACACACACACACACGTACACACACACGTACACACACACACACACACACACACATACACACACACATACACGTACACACACACGTACACACACACACATACACATACACGTACACACACACACATACACGTACACACACACATACACATACACACACACACACACACGTACACACACACACGTACACACACACGTACACACACACACACGTACACACACACACGTACACACACACACATACACGTACACACACACATACACGTACACACACACGTACACACACACATACACACACACATTCACATATACACACACACACATACACACACATACACACACACACACACACACACACACACACACACCACACACTAAAACAAACACTCTCTTCTCTCTCTCTGTGTCTCTCTCTCTCTCTCTCTCTCTCTCTCTCTCTCTCTCTCTCTCTCTCTCTCTCTCTCTCTCTCTCTCTCTCTCTCTCTCTCTCTCTTCTCATGAAAGACAATTTCATGGATGGGGATGAAAGGTGGATGTAGGTAGTGTTAAGTAACAGGAACTACCACGTGTAGGTCTCGCGGCCTCTTGTAGCTTCCTTATGTTCTTATGATAAGGATTACAATATGATGATTTCCAGCGTTATATTGAATATTTAAATTTTCATGAATAGACTTTTTCTTATTTCTATAATAATATAAGCGAAAGTGTGTGTCTGTCTGTCCGCGATAGGTGCCGCCCCCCGTGGCGGAATCCCATCATATGTCACAGTTTTGGAACCAGCTCGACCAGGGAAAGGTTTTAAGCCCACTTATAAGATGATCCGATCACTTGTTATTATTTTTTTTTTTTGCAGCCTATTAGCGAGAATTGTGAAAAAAAAATGTGGGTTGCGAGAATTGAGGAAACCTTGATGTAGGGTGATGGGTAATGGGTGAGTGAATGGGTGGGGTGATGGGTAATGGGTGATGGGTGAGTGAATGGGTGTGGGGTGATGGGTTGGGGGTGCTGGGTGATGGGTGAGGAAATAGGTGGGGGGTGATGGGTAATGGGTTAGTGAATGGGTGTGTGGTGATGGGTAATGGGTGAGTGAATGGGTGGGGGGTGATGGGTAATGGGTGAGTGAATGGGTGGGGGGAATACATACATTTCTACATCCATGATTTCAGGAAAGTTAGAAGGGGCTATATGGAGAGTCTGTGTTTGGTGGGCCGAAGGCCCACCAAACACAGGTGGTGGGCCGAAGGCCCACCAATAGCCCTAATGGGTGAGTGAATGGGTTGGGGGTGATGTGAATGGGTTGGTGTTAATACATACATTTCTACATCCATGATTTCAGGAAAGCTAGAAGGGGCTATCTGGAGTGTCTGTGTTTGGTGGGCCTTTGGCCCACCAAACACAGGTGGTGGGCCGAAGGCCCACCAATAGCCCTCCGCAGGAGCTAGCCAAAAAGGCCGCCCGGAGGGCGGCTTTGCGGCTAGTATGACATATAATTTATGTATTATTTGGCAATTTGACATACACATTTAAGCAAGAGTATAATTGGACAGTTTCGGTTGTTTTGCTATTTTTCACGTTTAAGTAAAAGTGTAATTAGACTGTTTTTATTGTTGTTTTGCGTTTTTCATCATCATCATCATCATCTGTAACTACAACAATAACAGTAACAATAACCTATCCCAACAACAGCAGGAGGGGCAACAGTATCAACGCAACAACATACAAAGGTGTTGTAGGTTGTAATGTACAGCCCGGCTAGCTCAGTCGGTAGAGCACGAGACTCTTAATCTCGGGGTCGTGGGTTCGAGCCCCACGTTGGGCTAGGATCTGTCCTCATTTTGTTAACGCAGACAAGTGAGCTTAGTACACATTTTGAGAAGTTTCAATCCTGTTTTTTTCAATATTTTTTTCCAGTCTTGAGAGAGAGAGAGAGAGAGAGAGAGAGAGAGAGAGAGAGAGAGAGAGAGAGAGAGAGAGAGAGAGAATGAGAGAGAGAGAATGTCAGTGCCCTCTCCTAATATCCCACATCTCATTAGCTCGCCATATTGAAAATTTTTCTACAATACCATCACGTGGCCCAACACCCCACACGAACACCCCACAAACACACACACACGAACACACACACGAACACACCACACGAACACACACACACGAACACACACACACGAACACACACACACGAACACACACACACGAACAAACACACACGAACACACACACACGAACACACACACACACACACACACACACGAACAGACACACACACAGTCAGTTCCCGGAAGCTTTTACGAGGCATCTGAACTACCCGATAGGTAACTAGATATTGGGCAGGAAATGGACGAGTGGATGGGTGGATCGGGAACAGGCCTCTATGTACCGTTGGCTGCTATGTTCCAGCGGCTGATATGTACCACTAGTGGCTGCTATGTACTATCCAAGGCTGCTATGCACCGCGGCTGCTGTGGACCATCAGCGGCTGCTATGTACCATCAACAGCTGCTATTATCATTAACAAAATTCAAATACACTAACAAAATTCCGTTACTTATTACTTTTGTTTGTTATACATTGACAGCGGTAGCACAGAAAAAGAAAAAAACTATCATTTATGTAGTTTTATTTATTGTATTTACATCGAATATAAATTTTAGAATCTGTGATTGCCTATCGGAAAATATGTAAGCAGCCGGTCGGCCCATTACTTACTTCAAAACTCCAGTGTACCTGTCCATTAGTTACTTCAAAACTCCAGTGTACCTGTCCATTAGTTACTTCAAAACTCCAGTGTACCTGTCCATTAGTTACTTCAAAACTCCAGTGTACCTGTCCATTAGTTACTTCAAAACTCCAGTGTACCTGTCCATTAGTTACTTCAAAACTCCAGTGTACCTGTCCATTACTTACTTCAAAACTCCAGTGTACCTGTCCATTAGTTACTTTCAAAACTCCAGTGTACCTGCCCATTACTTACTTAAAAAATCCAGTGAAACCTGTCCATTAGTTATTTCAAAACCCCAGTGACCTGTCCATTAGTTACTTCAAAACTCCAGTGTACCTGTCCATTAGTTACTTAAAAACTCCAGTGTACCTGTCCATTAGTTACTTCAAAACCCCAGTGTACCTGTCCATTATTTAAATTCAAAACTCCAGGGGTACCTGTCCATTAGTTACTTCAAAACTCCAGTGTACCTGCCCATTACTTACTTCAAAACTCCAGTGTACCTGTCCATTAGTTACTTCAAAACTCCGTGTACTGTCCATTAGTTCTTCAAAACTCCAGTGTACCTGTCCATTAGTTACTTCAAAACTCCAGTGTACCTGTCCATTAGTTACTTTCAAAACTCCAGTGTACCTGTCCATTATTTTATTCAAAACTCCAGTGTACCTGTCCATTAGTTACTTCAAAACTCCAGTGTACCTGTCCATTAGTTACTTCAAACTCCAGTGTACCTGTCCATTAGTTACTTCAAAACTCCAGTGTACCTGTCCATTAGTTACTTCAAAACTCCAGTGTACCTGTCCATTAGTTTTCAAATTTCCAGTGTACCTGTCCATTAGTTATTTCCCAAAGCTCCAGTGTACCTGTCCATTATACTTCAAAACTCCAGTGTACCTTGCCATTAGTTACTTCAAAACTCCAGTGTACCTGTCCTTTTACTTACTTCAAAACTCCAGTGTACCTGTCCATCAGTTACTTAAAAACTCCAGTGTACCTGTCCTTTAGTTACTTCAAAACTCCAGTGTACCTGTCCATTAGTTACTTTCAAAACTCCAGTGTACCTGTCCATTAGTTACTTAAAAGCTCCAGTGTACCTGTCCATTATTACTTCAAAACTCCAGTGTACCTGTCCTTAGTTTACTTCAAAACTCCAGTGTACCTGTCCATTTGTTACTTCAAGCTCCAGTGTACCTGTCCCTTTAGTTACTTCAAAACTCCAGTGTACCTGTCCATTAGTTACTTCAAAACTCCAGTGTACCTGTCCATAGTTATTTCAAAGCTCCAGTGTACCTGTCCTTTGGGTTACTTCAAAACTCCAAGTGTACCTGTCCATTAGTACTTCAAAACTCCAGTGAAACCTGTCCATTAGTTACTTCAAAGCTCCAGTGTACCTGTCCATTAGTTACTTCAAAACTCCAGTTACCTGTCCATTAGTTACTTCAAAACTCCAGTGTACCTGTCCATTATTACTTCAAAGCTCCAGTGTACCTGTCCATTAGTTACTTCAAAGCTCCAGTGTACCTGTCCTTTAGTTATTTTTCAAAACTCCAGTGTACCTGTCCATTAGTTACTTCAAAACTCCAGTTGTACCTGTCCATTACTACTTCAAAACTCCAGTGTACCTGTCCATTAGTTACTTCAAAACTCAGTGTACCTGTCCATTAGTTACTTCAAAACTCCAGTGTACCTGTCCATTAGTTACTTCAAAACCCAGTGTACCTGTCCATTACTTACTTCAAAACCCCAGTGTACCTGTCCATTAGTTACTTAAAAACTCCAGTGTCCCTGCCCATTAGTTACTTCAAAAACTCCAGTGTACCTGTCCATTAGTTACTTCAAAACTCCGTGTCCCTTTTCCATTAGTTACTTCAAAACTTCAGTGTACCTGTCCATTAGTTACTTCAAAACTCCAGTGTACCTGTCCATTAGTTACTTCAAAACTCCAGTGTACCTGCCATTAGTTACTTCAACTCCAGTGTCCCTGTCCATTGTTACTTCAAAACTCCAGTGTACCTGTCCATTACTTACTTCAAAACTCCAGTGTACCTGTCCATTAGTTACTTCAAAACTCCAGTGTACCTGTCCATTACTTACTTCAAAACTCCAGTGTACCTGTCCATTACTTACTTCAAAACTCCAGTGTCCCTGTCCTCAGTTACTTCAAACTCCAGTGTACCTGTCCTTTAGTTACTTCAAAACTCCAGTGTACCTGTCCTTTTAGTTATTTCCCAAAACTCCAGTGTACCTGTCCATTAGTTACTTAAAAAGCTCCAGTGTACCTGTCCTTTAGTTACTTCAAAACTCCAGTGTAACTGTCCATTAGTTACTTCAAAACTCCAGTGTCCCTGTCCATAGTTACTTCAAAGCTCCAGTGTACCTGTCCATTAGTTACTTCAAAGCTCCAGTGTACCTGTCCATTAGTTACTTCAAAACTCCAGTGTACCTGTCCATTAGTTACTTCAAAACTCCAGTGGACCTGTCCATTAGTTACTTCAAAACTCCAGTGTACCTGTCCATTAGTTACTACGAAACTCCAGTGTACCTGTCCATTAGTTACTACGAAACTCCAGTGTACCTGTCCATTAGTTACTACGAAACTCCAGTGTACCTGTCCATTAGTTACTACGAAACTCCAGTGTACCTGTCCATTAGTTACTACGAAACTCCAGTGTACCTGTCCATTAGTTACTACGAAACTCCAGTGTACCTGTCCATTAGTTACTACAAAACTCCAGTGTACCTGTCCATTAGTTACTACGAAACTCCAGTGTACCTGTCCATTAGTTACTACGAAACTCCAGTGTACCTGTCCATTGTTACTACGAAACTCCAGTGTACCTGTCCATTAGTTACTACGAAACTCCAGTGTACCTGTCCATTAGTTACTACGAAACTCCAGTGTACCTGTCCATTAGTTACAAACGAAACTCCAGTGTACCTGTCCTTTAGTTACTACGAAACCCAGTGTACCTGTCCTTTAGTTACTACGAAACTCCAGTTGAAACTGCCCATTAGTTACTACGAAACTCAGTGTACCTGTCCATTAGTTTACTACGAAAACTCCAGTGTACCTGTCCATTAGTTACTACGAAACTCCAGTGTCCCTGTCCATTAGTTACTACGAAACTCCAGTGTACCTGTCCATTAGTTACTACGAAACTCCAGTGTACCTGTCCATTATTTTACTACAAAAACTCCAGTGTACCTGTCCTTTAAAGTTACTTCAAAACTCCAGTGTACCTGTCCATTAGTTACTACGAAACCCCAGTGAAACCGTCCATTAGTTACTACGAAACTCCAGTGTACCTGTCCATTAGTTACTTCAAAACTCCAGTGTACCTGTCCATTAGTTACTACGAAACTCCAGGTACCTGTCCATTAGTTATACGAAACTCCAGTGTACCTGTCCATTAGTTACTACGAAACTCCAGTGTACCTGTCCATTAGTTACTACGAAACTCCAGTGTACCTGTCCATTAGTTACTACCGAAAAACCTCCAGTGTACCTGTCCATTAGTTACTACGAAACTCCAGTGTACCTGTCCATTAGTTACTTCAAAACTCCAGTGTACCTGTCCTTTAGTTACTTCAAAACTCCGTGAAACCTGTCCTTTAAAGTTACTTCAAAACCCCAGTTTTACCTGTCCTTAGTACTACGAAACTCCAGTGTACCTGTCCATTAGTTATTTCAAAACTCCAGTGTCCCTGTCCTTTAGTTACTTCAAAACTCCAGTGTACTGTCCATTAGTTACTTCAAAACTCCAGTGTACCTGTCCATTAGTTACTTCAAAACTCCAGTGTCCCTGTCCATTAGTTATTTCAAAACTCCAGTGTACCTGTCCATTAGTTACTACGAAACTCCAGTGTACCTGTCCATTAGTTACTTCAAAACTCCAGTGTACCTGTCCATTAGTTACAAACAAACTCCAGTGTACCTGTCCATTAGTTTACTTCAAAACTCCAGTGTACCTGTCCATTAGTTACTTCAAACTCCAGTGAAACCTGTCCATTAGTTACTTCAAAACTCCAGTGTACCTGTCCATTAGTTACTACGAAACTCCAGTGTACCTGTCCATTAGTTACTTCAAAACTCCAGTGTACCTGTCCATTATTTACTACGAAACTCCAGTGTACCTGTCCATTGTTACTACGAAACTCCAGTGTACCTGTCATTAGTTACTACGAAACTCCAGTGTACCTGTCCATTAGTTACTACGAAACTCCGGGTGTACCTGTCCATTAGTTACTACGAAACTCCAGTGTACCTGTCCATTAGTTACTACGAAACTCCAGTGTACCTGTCCATTAGTTACTTCAAAACTCCAGTGTACCTGTCATTAGTTACTTCAAAACTCCAGTGTACCTGTCCATTAGTTACTTCAAAACCTCCAGTGTACCTGTCCATTAGTTACTACGAACCTCCAGTGTCCCTGTCCATTAGTTACTACGAAACTCCAGTTTACCTGTCCATTAGTTACTTCAAAACTCCAGTGTACTTGCCCCATTATTACTCAAAACTCCAGTGTACCTTCCATTAGTTACTACGAAACTCCGTGTACCTGTCCTTAGTTACTACAAAACTCCAGTGTACCGGGCCATTAGTTACTTCAAAACTCCAGTGTACCTGTCCATTAGTTACTACAAAACTCCAGTGTACCTGTCCATTAGTTACTACAAAACTCCAGTGTACCTGTCCATTAGTTACTTCAAAACTCCAGTGTACCTGTCCATTACTTACTTCAAAACTCCAGTGTAACCTGTCCATTATTTACTACAAACCCCAGGGGTCCCTGTCCATTAGTTACTACAAACTCCAGTGTACCTGTCCATTAGTTACACAAAACTCCAGTGTACCTGTCCATTAGTTACTACAAAACTCCAGTGTACCTGTCCATTACTTACTTCAAAACTCCAGTGTACCTGTCCATTAGTTACTACAAAACTCCAGTGTACCTGTCCATTAGTTACTACAAAACTCCAGTGTACCTGTCCATTAGTTACTTCAAAACTCCAGTGTACCTGTCCATTAGTTACTACAAAACTCCAGTGTACCTGTCCATTAGTTACTTCAAAACTCCAGTGTACCTGTCCATTAGTTACTACAAAACTCCAGTGTACCTGTCCATTAGTTACTTCAAAACTCCAGTGTACCTGTCCATTACTTACTTCAAAACTCCAGTGTACCTGTCCATTAGTTACTACAAAACTCCAGTGTACCTGTCCATTAGTTACTTCAAAACTCCAGTGTACCTGTCCATTAGTTACTACAAAACTCCAGTGTACCTGTCCATTAGTTACTTCAAAACTCCAGTGTACCTGTCCATTAGTTACTTCAAAACTCCAGTGTACCTGTCCATTAGTTACTACAAAACTCCAGTGTACCTGCTTATTCAGTTATCCTTATGGCACAACCATGGCATCTGCAGTTTTCCTTTGTTCAGGATGTGGATTGGAAGTCCGCCCAAGACAGGAAGCACTTATCTGTGACGGATGCAACCAGTGGCGCCATCGCTTATGTGGTACATCAAACCCAATCTGAGTACCGGAAAAAAACTGACAATTGAAAGTTTGTGAAGTTTTATGTGGTGTTGCCCAGACTGTCCTGATTGGATGGAGGTTTCAGGTAAGGTTGGATCAAATACAATTGTATTTGTATTTGAATTGTATTTAAATACAATTTGAAAGTATTTGTATTTCCAAGAGTATTATAAGTTGCTGTACAACGACGACATTTAACATTTCAGGTGATGCCAACTATCCTTTTAATGCCTTCCCAGTCGAAGAGGAGCCTGCAACCATTATCAACAACACATCCAATGGCTTCAACATTACACTTCCTATTGATAACATATAACTCCAGTTGCTGTAACATCGTTAGATGATGAAGTGTTACCAAAAACAATCCTTTACAACACTCCTGTGACCTACAGAATGGTTTCTGGGGGAACAAGAAAAGGCAGCTGTCTCCTCACTGATTCTCTGGGTTTTACAAACACCAAAAAGCGAGAGTCTTCTGTTTCAGTTACATGGATATGCAGCTACCGTGGCAAGAAGTGTTATGCAACAGTTTCACAGCAGATAAGAACAACCAACTTCAAAAGTGGATTCCACCAACACACACATCCTAGGGATCCAGGTGCTGAACTTAAAGCATCAGCACGAACTTTCGTTAAACAAGCAGCTTTAGAATGTCCATTTACATCATCTGGTGAAATAGTAAAAAAAGCACGCAAGCTTTGAAATTTCAGATGTTCCCCTGCCAAATATAAACACTCTTGTCCGATGTACCAACCGCGCAAGGGAAGGACGGCGTCCAAAACACCCAGAAGACATTAGTTTTGAATTCAACACAGATCATGTTCCACAAGACTTTCTTCAAGCAGATATATCTGAACATGGACAGAGGCATCTCGTCTTTGCACCCCCAATTCTAATCAGCATTCTTCACGAAGAGGCTAATAGAATTCCCATGTTAGTGAAATTAGTTAGCCAGAGGAAAGTGTATAGGTACCAACGGAAACATGCCATCCAAAAACAGGTTAAGCTACATGACCTGTGGACGAAATATGAGAGAAACTCAATAACGACTTCCGAATTCCTTAACCAGTGTGCTGCATTGGTGGATCATACAGAGGACTAAGCCAGTATACAAGTATAAGTCAATACATGCTTAATTTTATTGATTTTCTTTATAGACAAACTTTCATTAGATTGTACAATTGTATTTTATGCTAATATTGATAGAAAAAAATTCTTGGATGCTGTGCTAATAAAGACTGGTGAAAAAAAGAAGATTGTATCTCCCTACTTGGTAGTTGGTCAATAGTAGCCCTGTTCGGTACATAAAAGCTGAAGCAGTGGTACATAAGAGCCGGTACATAGCAGCCCTGCAATGGTACATGTAAGCCAAAGCATTGGTACAAAGCAGCCGGTACATAGCAGCCCTGCAATGGTACATATAAGCCAAAGCATTGGTACAAAGCAGCCGGTACATATCAGCCGACGGTACATAGCAGCTAGGAAGCGGTGGATCAGTCTGGTGTCGGAGTGGCAGGGTGGCTGGGTCAGGGTGGCGTAGAGTGGAGGGTTGTTGGGTGTGGATAAAGTAGTGTTTCATGTAGTTTGAATAAGTCAGCGTGTCCGATTAAGATGCCATAGCAGGTAGTGGTTAGGGACGCCCTTTGGTGTGTGGTGGAGTGTATGATGCAGCGTTGTGTGTGTGTGTCATGCGTGTGTATGTGTATGTGTGTATGTGTGTGTACTGTGTAGCCCTCCGTTGCTTCATCCCGTGACCCAGGAGATGCAGCAGATTAGGTGCTTCCCTCGCCGCCCGGCTCCCGATGTGGCTGTGGCTGTTTTGAAATCGTGGCTTAGTTTCACTTACAGCTGTCGTGTCATTCATCCATCCCACTTATATGGCAGTGGTAAGTGTGTGTGTGTGTGTGTTGAGAGTGAGAGAGTGAGAGAGAGAGAGAGAGAGAGAGAGACTTTATAGAAAAGTGTTACAAATCAACTACACGAGAAAGAAATGTTACGTTTTTTTGTGTTTATTCACTGCAGATTCCGCAAAACATGACACACACACACACACACACACACGCACACGCACACGCACACGCACACGCACACGCACACACACATGTCGTTTACACGTTTTCGAGTCTGTGGTCATAGTTTAGTAGTGGAAACGGGACGCTGGAACAGGCGCGGACGTGGTCGCCTTCCTCTCGAGGAGCCCCTGTGGTATGTGGTGACATACAAAAAAGAACAACATGTGGTAGAGGTGTGCCCCCTAACACAACACATTAGAAACCTTTACAGATTTAATACTTTCATACGTATTCTCTAATTTCAGTGATGTAATAACATGCAAAATTATTTATGAAGTTTTAAATAGTTATACTTAAGAAATGCATACTCTTTTCCGTTAATAGTTTATTTCATTTTTTTGTCTTTCATAGGGACGTAGATCAAGCTGGCTGCTTTTGAATTTTATGTGTTTAGTAGTTTATAGTAGTAGTAGTAGTTTTAGTAATTATTTTTTGTTGGACGACAGTTGTTACTCAAAATTTGTGGGAATGTTTCATTTTTGGACATTGAGGTTTGTTTTATTCATTAATGATATTATGTGTAATTTTTGTATAAAGCTGTGGTCAATAAATATCTATATCTATCTGTGGTGTTGTGTTGGTTTTGGGGTGTGGTGTTGTGTGTGTGTGTGTGGTGTGTGTGTGTGGTGTGTGGTGTTTTGTGTGTGGTGTGTGTGTGTGTGGTGTTTGTGTTGTGTGTGTGTGTGGTTGGGTGTGGTGTGTGTGTGTGGTGTGTGTGTGTGGTGTGTGTGTGTGGTGTGTGTGTGTGGTGTGTGTTTGGGTGTGTGTGTGGTGTGTGTGGTGTGTGTGTGTGGGTGTGTTTGGTGGTGTGTGTGGGTGTGTTTTTGCGTGTGTGTGTGGTGTGTTTTTTGGGGGTTTTCTGTTTGTGGTGTGTTTTGTCTGTCTGTTTGTGTGTGTGTTTGTCTGTCTGTTTGTGTGTGTGTTTGTCTGTCTGTTTGTGTGTGTGTTTGTCTGTCTGTTTGTGTGTGTGTTTGTCTGTCTGTTTGTGTGTGTGTTTGTCTGTGTTTTGTTGTGTGTTTGTCTGTGTGTTTGTCTGTTTGTCTGTCTGTCTGTATGTCTGTCTGTCTGTATGTCTGTCTGTCTGTCTGTTTGTATGTCTGTATCAGAGATAGAGAGATAAAAATAAACGCTCTACTTGGAATATCATCGGATTGGAATTGGAACAGGGAAGGAAGTAAGATGAATGTTGATAGGGTGACCTCACGAGGAAGTGGTGAGGTGAAGAGGTGAAGGAGGATATGTAGTGACCTTTAACTGAACACACACACACACACACACACACACACACACACACACACACACACACACACATACACACACATACACATACACTCTCTCTCTCTCTCTCTCTCTCTCTCTCTCTCCTCTCTCTCTCTCTCTCTCTCTCCTCTCTCTCCTCTCTCTCTCTCTCTCTTCCTCTCTCTCTCTCTCTCTCTTTCTCATGAAAGACAATTTCATGGATGGGGATGAAAGGTGGATGTAGGTAGTGTTAAGTAACAGGAACTACCACGTGTAGGTTTCGCGGCCTCTTGTAGCTTCCTTATGTTATTATGATAAGGATTACAATATGATGATTACCAGCGTTATATTGAATTTTTTAATTTTCATGAAGACATTTTCTTATTTATGACATATAATTTATGTATTATTTGGCAATTTGACATACACATTCAAGCAAGAGTATAATTGGGACAGTTTCGGTTGTTTTGCTATTTTCACGTTTAAGTAAAAGTGTAATAGACTGTTGTTTATTGTTGTTTTGCGTTTTTCATCATCATCATCATCATCTGTAACAACAACAATAACAGTAACAATAACCTAACCCAACAACAGCAGGAGGGGCAACAGTATCAACGCAACAACATATAAAGGTGTTGTAGGTTGTAATGTACAGCCCGGCTAGCTCAGTCGGTAGAGCACGAGACTCTTAATTCGGGGTCGTGGGTTCGAGCCCCACGTTGGCTAGGATTAGTCCTCATTTTGTTAACGCAGACAAGTGAGCTTAGTACACATTTTGAGAAGTTCCATCCTGTTTTTTTCAATATTTTCTTCCAGTCTTGTTAGAGAGAGAGAGAGAGAGAGAGAGGAGAGCGGAGAGAGAGAGGAGAGAGAGAGAGAAGGAGAGGAGAGAGAGAGAGAGGAGAGAGAGAGAGAGAGAGAGAGAGAGAGAGAGAGAGAGAGAGAGAGAGAGAGAGAGAGAGAGAGAGAGAGGAGAGAGAGAGAGAGAGAGAGAGAGAGAGAGAGAGAGAGAGAGAGAAGAGAGAGGAGAGAGAGAGAGAGAGAGAGGAGGAGAGAGAGAGAGAGAGAGAGAGAGAGAGAGAGAGAGAGAGAGAGAGAGAGAGAGAGAGAGAGAGAGAGAGAGAGGAGAGAGAGAGAGAGAGAGAGAGAGGAGAGAGGAGAGAGAGAGAGAGAGAGAGAGAGAGAGAAGAGAGAGAGAGAGAGAGAGACCTCTCCTAATATCCCACATCTAATTAGCTCGCCATATTGAAATTTTTTCTACAATACCAACACGTGGCCCCAACACACACACACGAACACACACACACGAACACACACACACACACACACGCAGTCAGTTCCGGGAAGCTTTTACGAGGCCTCTGAACTACCCGATAGGTAACTAGATATTGGGCAGGAAATGGACGAGTGGATGGGTGGATCAGTCTGGTGTCGGGGTGGCTGGGTCAGGGTGGCGTAGAGTGGAGGGTTGTTGGGTGTGGATAAAGTGGTATTTCATGTAGTTTGAATAAGTCAGCGTGTCCGATTAAGATAGTGGTAGG
>JACEEZ010018939.1:132500-202500 GCA_016584305.1 Chionoecetes opilio
TCCATGTGGACGAGGAAAAAAGTAGCCAAAACACAAAATTTACTTGCTTAATAACACAAGTATATAGACACTATCCTATATCTACATACTATATATATATATATATATATATATATATATATATATATATATATATATACTCTAAGAAAAGTCAACAGCCGCATTCTAAGACATTTATTTTTCTGTCGACTAAATGCTAGTAATTATGTCCCTCAGGATAAATTTCCCCCTTAGAATCCTGAGATTTCCCCCTGGGGGAAATTTCCCTTAGGCTGGGGATGCTGGTTTAGATATATTGCCGTCCTGGTATGAACTTTGTCCCGCGGGTCTCGGGCAGTGCTCCGGGAAGCTTGGGTAGCTGAGGGGAGCTGCTGAAGCGTAGTGGTGGTGAGCTTCTTGTCAACAGCTCGATATATGCATACGTATGTCAGTTATTCTTGACTTTGATTTTCGCTTCCCTAAACACGCACTCCTTTATCTGCCTCAAGAGGATAAATATGGTGGCGTGGGAGGCGGAGTGCGGCGGGTGGCGAGGGGGGGAGGGGTGGAGGGGCGCGGGCCAGCCACCTGCAGCTGCTGAGGAATGTGCCAAACGTATTTGTTTGTGTTGGAGATTTGACGTCATTCTCTTGTTATGCGCGTGACGTCACACATGGGATATCGGATTCTCGTTTAACCCGAACACGCTTGACTGACCCTATTATTAGCAGGGTACGGCACCTGTGTCAGCCGGGCCGCTCGTCAGCTGCTGTGCTGGTCAAGGGTCACAGAAAAAGTAGTGCCATGCGTTTGGCCGCCTAACAAAGGAGGTCATTGTCCCCGGTGAGTTTTGACAGCAGGCGAGGCTCATCCCGCCGCCGCAGGAGACGCCCGCTGGTGCTTCTCTGGTGCTCCCTCGTGGCCGCATTCCCACGCAGCAGCCTTTCTGGACAGACCTGTAGACCCTGGACATAACCTTACTTGACCCTTACTTGACCCTTACTTGACAGAGTGCCCCATGACAACCCGACGACCCTTCAGAGCGTCTATAACGACACCGTTTATGGATCACTATTGTGAGAAAATAACGTACACAGCTACAGCTGCATGGTGCTACTCATCATCAGCAGGGCAGCGCGACGCCTGCATGGTGGGTCTCGCTGCTGTATTCTGAACTGCAGACCCTGAAGTAGGTGATAACCAGTTGAGACCACAAGAAAACAGCGTGTCATTGTACTCTTACACCCATACACTAACATGGAATCGTGCCACCACTCCTGCCATGATTATGCTGGTGCTTGCATGGGTGCTGCCTCATTAGAATTGTGAAATTGTCCAAGCTCGCGAGGTGGTAAAGCGTGTGTAGGGGCGGTGGTTAGGGCGAGGCGAGGGTGAGGAATGAGAGCTTTCAGTGGTGGTGCTTCGGGGCGCCTGTGTAGGTAATTATTTAGCGAGCCCAAGCTGTTTTATGGCGGTAACGCTATGGGTGGTGATAGTGGTTGTGGTGGTAGTTACAGTAGAAGTAGTAATAGTATCTTAATCTTAAGTAATATTTTGTAATTTTAAGTAATATTTTGTAATTTTAAGTAATATTTTGTAATCTTAAGTAATATTTTGTAATCTTAAGTAATATTTTGTAATCTTTAAGAAATATTTTGTAATCTTAAGTAATATTTTTTGTAATCTTAAGTAATATTATTTTACTGGTTACGTTACTTTTAGTAGACACTAGACAGACAGTATTTTAAGGTGAGGGTATTTAAAAAGTTGACTTTAGCCTGTGCGAGCTTGGACACGTTCCACATCTTTAGTGTGGACGTCTATTTCCTAGTTACAATGATGTAAAAGACGTTTCTCTATAGAACAACATTTTACAACGTGCAGGTACATTTTAGAAAAAAACATGTGTGTGTTTGTGCGTGTGTGTGTTTGTTTGTGCGTGTGTGTTCGTGCGTGCCTGCATGCCTGCCTGCGTGCGTACGTGTGCGTGTATGTGTATGTGTGTGTGCGTGTGCGTGTACGTGTGCGCGTGTGCGTGTGTGTTCGCTGACTTGCGGGTAGCAAGAAAGAAAATGAAATTGGAAGAAGTATTAGGAAATTATATACAAGTATAGTAGTAGTCACACAGGAGGAAAGTTCCTTTTTTTTCACTAGAATTAAAACTTTCAAGGGTGAACTCAATCGTCTGCGAAATTTACATATTCTCGCATTCACGGTACGTAGTGAATATGTACATGTGTTATAAAACATTGCTCATAAAAGATGCATGAAAACTAAACACACACACACACACACACACACACACACACACACACACACACACACGATCGTTCAAGCATGTCCGCCCTGCACCCCGCCCTATCAACACACACACAACGATAACGCACACAGCTGCTGGCGTGTGGCGCGCGACCTTATGTAAAGCTAACCATGACACTTGCTGTTTGCTTATATTTCAGCTGCACAACGCGGCACGCACATGTGTTCCTCCGCTGACACGACATTTTCAGACTCATCGTTTTGTCTTAAGACGAGATCATACTCCTTGCATTCCTTCCTCCACCACAGCAGATGAGTAAATGACTTTAAAAAAATATATAGAGGGAATCACTAGGCCAGGGAAAAGCGACGACATGAAAAATTAATATACTTCTAAAGACGGCAAGTTTTAAAGCTATGTTCAAAGAAAGTACATGTAAGTCGTTTGAGAAGATGTGTGTGTGGGTGTATGTGTGGGGGCGTGTATGTGTAGGTGTGGGTGTGCGTTTACACGTGTTTGTGTACCTAATTAGACGAATTATGATATTTAAGTACTTGTAAAGGTTATCCTTGCAAAGGTGATTAATATCTTCCTTGCGCTCTCAATCTCAATTATGCAGGTTGATAAACACTTTCCGAGGCATGTAGAATTTTCCTTTCGTAAACAAACACTTAGACCCACCCACCCACCCACCCACCCGACGGATGATTGAGGTGGGCACTAAGAGGGCACTTGACTTCTCTCTCTCTCTCTCTCTCTCTCTCTCCTCTCTCTCTCTCTCCTCTCTCTCTCTCTCTCTCTCTCTCTCTCTCTCTCTCTCCTCTCTCTCTCTCTCTCTCTCTCCCTCTCCCCTCTCCATCCTCCTCTCACCCCACCCTCTCTCCATCCCTCCTCTCTCACTCCCTCTCCTCTCTCACCTACTCTCCTCCTACTACCACTCCCTACATCCTCTCTACACTCTACATCCCTACACCCTACCTCTCTCTCTCCTCTCTCATCTACACTCTCTCTCTCTCCCATCTCTCCTCTCCCTCCACTCTCCACCCATCTCTCTCACCTACTCATCCTCCTCCCCATCTCTCCTCACTCTCCTCTCTCTCCTCACCCTCTCCCTCTCTCACTCACTCTCACTCTCTCCTCTCTCTCACTCTCACCCACTCTCCCTCCTCCTACCCACCTCACTCTCTCCATCTCCCTCCACTCACCTCACTCCTCCTCCTCATCTCCTCCTCTCTCTCACAAGACTAAAACAAAATGAAAAAACAGATGGAAACTTGCAAAATGTCAACACACAACTTCACTGCTAAAAACCAAAAAACCAAAAACCACACAAAAAAAAAACAACATAAAATAAAATAATACAAAAAAAAAGACAAAAATCTAGCCCAAACGTGGGCTCGAACCCACAACCCGAGATTAAGATCTCGTGCTTAACCGACTGAGCTAGCGGGCGACAATACAACCTACAAAACCTTTATATATTGTTGCTTTTAATGAGCAACCTCCCACTGTGGTTGGAAGGCGAGTTAGAGTTGTGTTACGATGAGTGCGTGTGACATAAAAACGCAAACCATAAAAGTTTTGCTTTTACTTGTTGAAAATGAAGTATGTATGTTATTGTTGTTGTTACAAATGATGATGATGATGATGAAAAACGCAAAACAACAATAAAAACAGTCTAATTACCTTTACTTAACGTAATAACGGCATACTACCCAACACACCACCACACACCCACACACACAACACACACACACACACACACACACACACACACACACACACACACACAACACACACACACACACACACACACACACACACACACACACACACACACACACACACACACACACACACACACACACACACACACACACACACACACACACACACACACACACACACACACACACACACACACACACACACACACACACACACACACACACACACACACACACACCACACACACACACACACACACACACACACACACACACACACACACACACACACACACACACACACCACACACACACACACACACACACACACACACACACACACACACACACACACACACACACACACACACAACACACACACACACACACACACACACACACACACACACACACACACACACACACACACACACACACACACACACACACACACACACACACACACACACACACACACCACACACACACACACACACACACACACACACACACACACACACACACACACACACACACACACACACACACACACACACACACACACACACACACACAAGACTAAAAAAATATTGAAAAAAACAGGATGGAAACTTGTCAAAATGTGTACTAAGCTCACTTGTCTGCGTAAAAACCAAAAAACAAAAAAAACAAAAAATAAAATAATAATAATAATAATAATAATAATAATAATAATAAAATGAGGACAAGTCCTAGCCCAACGTGGGGCTCGAACCCACGACCCCGAGATTAAGAGTCTCGTGCTCTACCGACTGAGCTAGCCGGGCTGTACATTACAACCTACAACACCTTTATATGTTGTTGCGTTGATACTGTTGCCCCTCCTGCTGTTGTTGGGTTAGGTTATTGTTACTGTTATTGTTGTTGTTACAGATGATGATGATGATGATGAAAAACGCAAAACAACAATAAAAACAGTCTAATTACACTTTTACTTAAACGTGAAAAATAGCAAAACAACCGAAACTGTCCAATTATACTCTTGCTTGAATGTGTATGTCAAATTGCCAAATAATACATAAATTATATGTCATAAATAAGAAAATGTCTATTCATGAAAATTAAAAAATTCAATATAACGCTGGTAATCATCATATTGTAATCCTTATCATAAGAACATAAGGAAGCTACAAGAGGCCGCGAGACCTACACGTGGTAGTTCCTGTTACTTAACACTACCTACATCCACCTTTCATCCCCATCCATGAAATTGTCTTTCATGAGAAAAGAGAGAGAGAGAGAGGAGAGAGAGAGAGAGAGAGAGAGAGAGAGAGAGAGAGAGAGAGAGAGAGAGAGAGAGAGAGAGAGAGAGAGAGAGAGAGAGAGAGAGAGAGAGAGAGAGGAGAGGAGAGAGAGAGAGAGAGAGAGAGAGAGAGAGAGAGAGAGAGAGAGAGGAGAGAGAGAGAGGGGGGGGGGAGGGGGAGCAGGCAAACAGAGGGAGGATAAGTTAGTCGGTAAAAGAACTCTACGGATGCTTTGAGCCGCGTTTCACTTCCTGTGTTGAGAAAACTAGAAATCGAGGGGGAACTGCAGTCTTTCTTTCCGAGGGGTGACTATACTGACATCCACAGTAACCGAGGCACCTTAATGATAATTAATGCAGTACCTTTCGTGTCGCTATGCAGACTAGGAAGAGTACGAGGAAGTCGGTCATTACCATAGCTCCGGAAGTCTGTCTGGTTGACATTGTTATTTTCTTCCTGGTTAGTAAATATGTGGTCCTTGGCAAGGTTTTATCTTATATTTAAACCTATCTAACTATTTATTCTACTTAATTATTCTGTTTATTCTGATATTCACTTTTTTCCCATTGCAAGTTTGATTATTCATGTGAGGATTTTAGTTTTTTTTCTTCTTGCAATGTTTTTTTTTTAAGGAACGAGAATGGTGGAAGGAAGGGAGGAAGGCAAGATTGGGTCCATCAATGTTTGCCTCGGTGTGCTTCTCTTCCTTTCTTCTAGTTGTTGTTAGTTGTTAGGTGTTGTTGTTAGGTGTTAGTTGTTAGGTGTTGTTGTTGTTGTTGTTAGTTGTTAGGTGTTGTTGTTGTTGTTGTTAGGTGTTGTTGTTAGTTGTTAGGTGTTGTTGTTGTTAGTTGTTAAGTGTTAGGTGTTGTTGTTGTTGTTAGGTGTTGTTGTTAGTTGTTAGGTGTTAGGTGTTGTTAGTTGTTAGGTGTTGTTGTTGTTAGTTGTTAGTGTGTTGTTGTTGTTAGTTGTTAGGTGTTGTTGTTGTTAGTTGTTAGGTGTTGTTGTTATTGTTGTTGTTAGTTGTTAGTTGTTAGGTGTTGTTGTTGTTGTTGTTAGGTGTTGTTGTTAGTTGTTGTTGTTAGGTGTTGTTGTTGTTGTTGTTAGGTGTTGTTGTTAGTTGTTGTTGTTAGGTGTTGTTGTTGTTAGTTGTTAGGTGTTGTTGTTAGGTGTTGTTGTTGTTAGTTGTTAGGTGTTGTTGTTGTTAGGTGTTGTTGTTGTTAGTTGTTAGTTGTTAGGTGTTGTTTGTTGTTGTTAGTTGTTAGGTGTTGTTGTTGTTGTTAGGTGTTGTTGTTGTTAGGTGTTGTTGTTGTTAGTTGTTAGGTGTTGTTGTTGTTGTTGTTAGGTGTTGTTGTTGTTAGTTGTTAGGTGTTAGGTGTTGTTGTTGTTGTTGTTGATGGTATTGTTTTGCTTTTCCTTTCTCTTTCTACTCCTCTTCCTCCTTTTTCTTTTGTTTCCTTCATCTTGTTGCTGTTTTTGCTTTTCTTCTTTTCCTTCTGTTTTCTTCTTTCTCCTTTTTTTCTTCTATTTTTCTTCTTCTTCTTCTTCACCTTCTTCTTTGTTTTTCATCTATTTCTTCTTCCGCTTCCTTCTCCTCTCCACATTCTGACCGTAGCTCTTGTCGAAGTTGATCAGTCTTTACATCAATTGAGTCCCTTCTTCTTCTTCTTCCTTCTTTCTTCTTTCTTCTTCCTTCTTCTTCCTTCTTCCTTCTTCCTTCTTCTTCCTTCCTCTTCCTATTCTTCTTCATCTTCCTCTCTTCCTCTTCCTCCTCCTCCTATCGTTGAGTTGAGTCGCCGGCCACGTACACATAACGCGGATGTGGGGGCGACTCTCCCCTTAACGACCGTGAGGGGGCACTTCCTGGAACGCGTCCTTGCTGGCGGTCGATGAGAAACGTAATTAGCTAAGGTGAGACGGAGGGTTAAGGGAGGGAGGGAGACAGGGAGGAAACTGGTGGAGGAGAAAGAAAATAAGGTGTCGTACAAGTTGACAAAGAGAAGAGATAATGGAGGCAAGAAAGTGGGGAAAAGAGAGGGGGAAAAAGAAGGGAACACTTATAATTAGCAATGGTAGAGAAAGGAGATATGGGAGGGAGGGAGACAGGGAGGAAACTAGTGGAAGAGGAGAAAAATAATAAGGTGTCGTACAAGTTAGCAAAGAGAAAAGAGGACAAAGGAAGAGAATGGAGACAAGAAAGAAAGGATAAAAAGAGGGGAAAAGTCACAATTAGCACTGGTAGAGAAAGGAAGGATAAAAAGAGGGGAAAAGTCACAATTAGTAATGGTAGAGAAAGGAAGGATAAAAAGAGGGGAAAAGTCACAATTAGCACTGACAGAGAAAGGAAGGATAAAAAGAGGGGAAAAGTCACAATTAGTAATGGCAGAGAAAGGAAGGATAAAAAGAGGGGAAAAGTCACAATTAGTAATGGTAGAGAAAGGAAGGATAAAAAGAGGGGGGAAAAGTCACACTTAGTAATGGTAGAGAAAGGAAGGATAAAAAGAGGGGGAAAGTCACAATTAGCACTGGTAGAGAAAGGAAGGATAAAAAGAGGGGAAAAGTCACAATTAGTAATGGTAGAGAAAGGAAGGATAAAAAGAGGGGAAATGTCACAATTAGCACTGGTAGAGAAAGGAAGGATAAAAAGAGGGGAAAGTCACAATTAGCACTGGTAGAGAAAGGAAGGATAAAAAGAGGGGAAAAGTCACAATTAGCACTGGTAGAGAAAGGAAGGATAAAAAGAGGGGAAAAGTCACAATTAGCACTGGCAGAGAAAGGAAGGATAAAAAGAGGGGAAAAGTCACAATTAGCACTGGCAGAGAAAGGAAGGATAAAAAGAGGGGAAAGTCACAATTAGCACTGCAGAGAAAGGAAGGATAAAAAGAGGGGAAAGTCACAATTAGCACTGGGGGGGGCATAGAGAAGAAGGAAGGATAAAAAGAGGGGAAAGTCACAATTAGCACTGGCAGGGAAAGGAAGGATAAAAAGAGGGGAAAAAGTCACAATTAGCACTGGTAGAGAAAGGAAGGATAAAAAGAGGGGAAAGTCACAATTAGCACTGGCAGGGAAAGGAAGGATAAAAAGAGGGGAAAAAGTCACAATTAGCACTGGCAGAGAAAGGAAGGATAAAAAGAGGGGAAAGTCACAATTAGCACTGACAGAGAAAGGAAGGATAAAAAGAGGGGAAAAGTCACACTTAGTAATGGTAGAGAAAGGAAGGATAAAAAGAGGGGAAAAGTCACAATTAGTAATGGTAGAGAAAGGAAGGATAAAAAGAGGGGAAAAGTCACAATTAGCACTGGCAGGAAAGGAGGGGAAAAGGAAAAAGTCGAAAGGGGAAGAGAAGATAAGAAGGTAAGGTGGCTGAGGGGATGGGAAACAGAAATCAAAGTGGCATGTTGAGGAGAGACGGGAAGGAAGGAAGGAAGGGAAGAAAAATGCAAAGTGGCGTAAGTGCGTCTGAAGAGGTTGGTTGTTGCGTTTAGAGGAAAAAGTGTAAATGATGCTAAAGAGTAAAAGGCTCAAACATTACACTGACAGATACAAGCAAAGAGAACATTACTAAAAGGGAAGCTAAAAGACACGCAGTAATTAAGAGCAAAAGGACAGTAAGAAAATAGAAGGGAACAGCTAATTAGTAAGTCACTGTTAAATGCGAGAAAAAAAAGAGTAATGAATACGGAAATGAGGTCACACAGGATGAAAAATAAATAGTATTGTGTTAAGCAAATTAAGGAGAGACGCTACTTTTGCTGGCACTAATGGAAGCAATGCCAGAGCACCAAAAAATATGTAAATAAAGCAAATAATGTTGACAGTAAGAGAATGAGAATAACACGGATATATTATGATACTGATATTATACGACCACTACTACTACTCCATAATAGTGGAGTAGTAGTAGTAGTAGAAGTCGTGATTGAAGTAGTATAAAAATAGTAGTAGTAGTAGTAGTAGTAATAGTAGTAGTAATAGTTTTTTTTATTTAATTCGATTAACTTTATTTCGCAATACATACACCATCTGAGGGTGGCGGAGGTTTGGGGAGGCGGTGGCCGAGTGATTAGCGTCTTGGAGTGCTGAACTCAATGTCCCGAGTTCGAATCCTGCCGGGGGCAACTCTTTCAAGAGCCTGGTAGGGGAGCAAAAGGTCCCGAGTTCAAGGAGCAACTATCAAATCCATTGCCGAGTGGCCGAAGCAACCCACATGCAGCGTATACCTGTCTGCCGATTGCGAGTGTGACGGTGGCCTCTAGGGGCTGCATGCGCTTTAACTGAAGTTCCGAACATCACAGAAATGGGATCTTCACCTGAAACCACAGGGGTCACTATAAAAATCCAGCCTGCGCCACCAACGGGCGAGATCGACCAACATCAAGACTCTCCATATGCCTACAGGCGCTATAGGCTACAACGTAAATGGTATGTATTACTTAAAAAAGAAAGATTCACAAGAACCCAGTAAACTCCAGACATACATTCATTAGAAATACAAAATAAACTAAATCAAATATGTATGTAATGTTTCTCCGCACATAATTATTATTGGGCGTGACTGGGAATGCTCAGGAGTTGGAGCTGCACAGTAGTAGTAGTAGTAGTAGTAGTAGTGTTATCGTTATTACTATTATTATTATCATTATTATTATTATTATTATCATTATTATTATTTGTTATTATCATTATTACTTTTGTATTGTTATTGTCATTAGAGGCAGTAGTAGTAGTAATAGCATGTGTTGTGCCGTGAGAGAAATAATATTATACACCATCAGTACCGAGAAGAATGTTATATCATCCTAATCATCAATTTGAGTGGGCGTGGCTGGGGCTGTTATGACTTTGTGGGTCAAGCATTTAAGTATTACGTCAGGATAAACGTGGGTGGTGTGTGTGTGTGTGTGTATGTGTGTGTGGATGTGGGTGTGCGGTAGCCAAAGTGGTGATGAGAGGCACACACACACACACACACACACACACACACACACACACACACACACACACACACACACACTAACACATTCTCTTTTCGTAATCGTGTGTTAGGGTGAGGTTGGAGTGTGGGTGGAGGGACAAGGGGGAGGGGAAGAGTATTACGTGATGGAGAGGGAGTGTGGTCGATGGGGTGGGATGGTGGGGTGGTGAGGGTCGTGGGTGGATGGTGGTCGTGGTGGTGGTGATGGTGGTAGTAGTCGCTTGTTGCCGCCCATGACACCCCCCCCCCCACGATACACCTTTCTGGAATGTTACGTATGACAGGAATGGACTTATATAACACTACTCCCCCCTCTCTCTCTCTCTCTTGCGCTTCTCTTTCTCTTTCTCTTTCTCTTTCCTTCTCTTTTCTCTCTTCTCCTCTCTCTCTCTTCTTCTCTCTCTCTCTCTCTCTCTCTCCTCTCTCTCTCTCTCTCTCTCTCTCTCTCTCTCTTCCTCTCTCTCTCTCTCTCTCTCTCTCTCTCTCTCTCTCTCTTCTCTCTCTCTCTCTCTCTCTCTCTCTCTCCATTCATATTTTCCATGTCTTATATCACACATACCTTAATTGATCTCGTTTAGGAGCATATTTAATTCCTTTTTATCATTAACCCAGCGTCATAGCTACCAGCAGACGGTAGGGTAATGGCAGGAGGTGATGTAATGTTATTGGTTCCTTGATGTCATGGTGGGCCAAGCAAAGTCACCATTACGTCCCCTTGTATGTATTGGAGAGGGTCGTGAGGTATGTAGACACAAGGTTATTCTCGATATCCCAGAACTCAGTCGCGTCGTAAATTGCTGTTAATGATAATACCTGAGAATTCCAAGTGGTAAGTTCTCCTGGAAGGGTGCGTGGGTGTAGGTGTGTAGACCTCCCCCCCCCCCCCACCAGGTATGTAACTACGATTAGGTGTGTGTGTGTATTCATATAGTTGTATTCATGTTGTTCAGACATCTCCCTTTTCCTAATTTTTTTTTTTATGTCCTCTTGTGTATCGACCTTCTCTTTGTTTCCGAGTCAGTAGTCTGTAGGGTGTTTTGTGCATGTGCGTCTGTGTCTGTGTTTGTGTGTGTCTTGAGTACTGAAGTCTAGCGTCCTGAAATGATCAAATGAATCTTGAAAATATGCCTCTACTATTTTCTTTAACTGACTATATCATTGTCGGTTTCATCTGCCAAAGTGAGATAGATTTTAATCCACAACTCTACCCAAAAATAACACATCAATACTTCAGAAAATCCTCAATGGCAATCAGACATCCCATAAATTCTCTGGTCATTTGTTTTCATCATAACTGACTCGCACATGTTTGTTTTCATCATAACTGACTCGCACATGACAGGAACAAATTACTATTCCTCTTCATTTTATGTAGTTATGTTCTTGTGTAGTAACAGAAATATTTGAACTATGTCGTGAAATCGAAGTATGTTTTCAACTATTAATTTGTCTTATAACATCTATATATCTCTCTTTGCCTCGTGAAGACTACATCTCTACCTTAAATTAACCTTTTAGTGTCATGACATTTGCATTTCCTCCTTCTCGATGCTACAGTCGCGTTATGTAATGTTCCTTTCTCTCATCAACTCAAACCTCGTAATCCCAACTATCGTGGAATCCTCCCTGCCAGCCTGTTTCCCAGTCTGTGTCAGGCTTCGAGGAGGAGGCTAGACGGATGCCTTGAGTGAGCCTTGCCGGGTGACGTGCTCTGGGCTGTGGTCTTGTTGGAGGGAGAGAATATCCTCCGACAGGCCAAGGGAGGTGGGAGGGACACAAGACCAAGACTGTCGCCGAGTTAATGCTCCTTGTCATTTATGTAAAACCTTTGACTTTACCTCTGACTCCTTCCCTTCCCTCCCTTCCGTTACCTTCCCTTCATTTTCTTTCCTTTCCCTTCCTTCCATTTTCTCTCCTACTGCTCACCCCCTACTTCAATTTCATTCCCTTCATTTTATTTCCTCCCCCTCCCCTTCCTTACATTTTCTCTTTCATATTCCTCCCCCTACTTCATTTCCATTCCTTTTTCTACTCGTGTCTTCCCATCCCATCCCTTACATCCATCTACATACACATAGGTGTTATTTCATAATACTTCGACCCATCGTACATAGCGACACTCCTATCCTCTAACATGGATCTAACTAAGAACTCTAGGTCCCGTTACATGATCTAACTAACAACTCTAATAATAATAACCACTCTAATAGCCACAACGCCCCTAGACACATCCGCCAGGTCCCATGTGTTACTCAGCCACTCTGTCATGAGTTCCGGGTTGGAGGACAAAGCATAGCGAGGTGGCTGCGTGCTACAGCCTCGGTTACAGGTGGCTGTCTGTGGCTCGTTCTCGGAAGGGCGTGGCAACCTGTCTGTGTGACGTCAAGCAACATTGTGTTATCGGTTAATTTCACGAGAATGAACGCTTACTCCCATTTGTCCTCAAGGCAACTCTTTTTGGCGTTACTACGAAATAATTAGATTGTTAGTAAAAGGAGTAATTATATTGAGTTATTTGCTTCTTCTTACTCGGCTTTGACGTTAAAACAGAGAGAGAGAGAGAGAGAGAGAGAGAGAGAGAGAGAGAGAGAGAGAGAGAGAGAGAGAGAGAGAGAGAGAGAGAGAGAGAGAGAGAGAGAGAGAGAGAGAGAGAGAACAAATAATAATGTTTATGTGCTGTGTTGTGTTGTGTGTGTGTGTGTGTGTTGTGTGTGCGCTGCGTGTGTGTGTGTGTGTGTGTAGAATGGAGGGGGAATGAAAACTTAGCTCTCTGGTTACTATGATGAACAAAATGCTTATAAATCTTCACCCACATTTCTCTTTCTTTACACTAATTAATACCAGACTCCCTTTGCGTATCCCTGTCACCGTGCAATACCTTAACACACATGGAAACACATCGATATAATGCACAGCGAGCACTTATCAATGGAGCAGGAACTAATTACAAGGAACTAATTACAGGAACTACCACGTATGTCTCACGGCCTCTTGTAGCTTCCTTATTTTCTGATGTTCTTATATTCTTCATGAAAACACCTTAAAGATATATTGCAAAAGAAGCAACTACTGTGTGTGTAACTAATGAGTCGGGAACATGGCATGACCTCCTATACTTCCGCCTTCCTTTGTCTATCGCTCACTGGAAGAGGAACAGGATGTGAAGGCGAAAGAGTAGAAGAAAAAAGAACAATGATCAGTTAACATGCTTTTTTTTTTTACATGTTTTAAATAATAGGGAAGCTGGCCAACGGGAAAAATAATAAAGAATGGCCCCAAAAACAGCAGACAGTGCAAGAACCTCCAGAGCCCTGGGTAACCACTGCCTACAGGCGCTATAGGCACAAAATGTATAAAAAAAAAAAAATTCTAAAAAAAATATCAGTTAACATGCTTATTTTTTACTTCTTTTGAATTATAGAGAAGCTGGTCAACGGGAACAAGAAAATTAAAAACGGTCCACTCAATTACCAGACCCAAAAAAGCTAGAAGTAAGAGTTCATAGAGAGTTTGCTAATGTAGTTCAAGAGTTATCGTAATGCATCTCCACTCCTTTACCTTTGATCGAGGCTGTGGTGGTTGGCCCAATTACCAGATCCCCAAAAAAGCAGACAGTGAAAGAGTTCATAGAGGGTTAGCTAATGTAGTTCAAGAGTTATCGTAATACATCTCCACTCCTTTACCTTTGATCGAGGCTGTGGTGGTTGGCCCAATTACCAGACCCCCAAAAAAGCAGACAGTGAAAGAGTTCATAGAGGGTTAGCTAATGTAGTTCAGGAGTTATCGTAATGCATCTCCACTCCTTTAATTCTTCTACCTCCTCCTTCTTCTTCCTCTTTGCTTCTGCTACTTAATATACATGCCACCTAGCTAGACTCAGAAAGGTTTGTTGAGTGTTATCTAACTAAGTGTAGCATGAGAACTTGTAGCCCTTCCTCCTTTCCTCTCTACTTTTCCTTATTCCTTTCACCCCAGAAGCCGTTGATACTCACCCCTACATCCTCACACTCACCCCTTCATTCAGTCACACCCCATCACCCCTGCACTCTTAGAAACTAAAGGGTAGGAAAAGGGTGTTTATAGTGATGAAATACTGCTACCCTTTTTCTACCCTTACAAATATACCCTTTCGGATCGACGCAAATATACCCTTTTCCAACCCTCTCGTCTAAAAAGGGTAGATAAAGGGTAGATGAAGGGTATAATCGGCAGCATCTACCCTCCAGCCTGGACATAGGGTTTAAAAAGGGTAGTGATGGTGCGATGTAACAATTCGACCCTTAATGTTCGACTTATAATATATTTCTGCGAGTGTACTTGTTTCACTGTTATGCATATGACTTAATAATTCACTATTTTTGGTTTGTTAACCTTTCATCTTAAACAGAGTAGCAGGCTGCATTGTCTAGCCATTTAAAAAGAAAAAAATACAATTTGTATTAATTTTGTATGCACACTGCAACCATCACTTCAGCACTTTTAAACAACATTTGCAGATGGACCGCCCAGCAATGTTGTACTTTTCTCTGTATTTCTATGTTTCTTTCTATGTACGACTTGTCCCCCCCCTTCATTGTAAACTCCTCCTTCTTTTCTTAATAAACTTGTAAACTTGTAAACCCGATCATCGTTAGCCTGCCTCACTCGCACCCCACCCTCGCTACCCTGCCTCACTTGCACCTTCGCACCCTTGCACCCTCGCTAGCCTGCCTCACTCGCACCTCACCCTCGCTAGTCTGCCCGGTGGACGGGTGTTTGATAGGGTGGCTAACACAGGCACGCAGGTTCACTGACCTCTTCATCTCGTGTGGACCGCTGGGCGTTGACTGTAGGGTAACATATGTAAAAAGAAGCGACGGTATTGCAAGCGAGAAAATGACAATATGTAGCGACTGACAAAGCACTGAGAAGAATCTGTTGGGATGTAGTATGTCACAGAAGGGAATTGTATTTTGTTTTTTTTGTTTTTATCATGAGTATAGATATGTAGAAATCCAAAGAGGCAGACAAAAAAATCCGGGGACTACCAATAGATATAGAGCACACAGACAATCACGAAGTTTGGCAGTGAATAATATCAAACGACCTGGAACACTCAAGTCAAGGAGCGAGTTTTCGAATTGTTTTTATTCGTAATTATTTCATATTAATCGTATTCTTATTGTTTATTGCGAGTGTTTGAAGTGTTGTGTTGTACTGGAAGGCAGATGTATAGGCGCCTGTGATGCTTTCTCCCCATGCACACGACAACGTTGGTGAAAAATACTTAGACAATATTGTAAGTGTCCTGATATCTCTCGCGTTCCCTTCCTGTCCGGGTACTGCGATTGATTGAAAATAGTTCATTACGTTTACAGCCGTGTATCCTTTCATAATCTTAAAAGCCTTTCCCAGAAGCAGTTTAAAAAAAGGAGAGGGCTGCCATAGCTCATAATATTTACTACGCCCCGTCGTTATGCAACAGGTAACTAGCAATGTTGTGTTGCCGTGTTTTTATGTAGAGTTGAGTGACCAAATTTGTGCTAGTCCAATAGTCCAATCAAGGTTAGATCAGGTCTTTTGAATAGTTATTATTGCGCCTTTATTTTCTAGGATTTTTCTTTATTGACAATCTAGCGACTCTTACATCACTTTACTGAGTAGTTACGTTGTTATATTTTGAGCTGAGAAGAGTGACGCTAGCAAATTTCTAATGCTGAGAGAAGGAACCTTGGTGCAAAGATTTCATGAATTACCTGAAGAATGGATAATGATTTTCTGGTTTTGTTTTTGTTTCGTAAACTTTTTGAAGATTATTCCTTCTTACCTTAAATTTTAATGGCTTCCGGCTATGTAATTGAATATTTCTAATGCAACATTTCCAAGGATTCCATAAGTATTTGTTGATATTTGTCAATAATTTCATAATGATGTCATTGCGGTGAGGAACTTGATATTGTCATTATTACTGCAGAAATGACAAAGGACAAGTTTGATTTTCAGCATCACCTCCACTACACCTAAACGTATCTAAGGTCATCCTATCTCAACCAATTTTTCTATCTCATTATAACCATGATAATCACCAGTCGCTTTACCGTCATAACATGAATGCCTCGTTATCACCTTCATTATTATCACCAACACTAAGGGTCATCACTAAGTATTATTTATGTTGGCCTTCGAACATCATTTTTGTAAATATGTTTGCATTCTATAAAATTAATATGTTTGCATTTATGTTTGCATGTTGTACATTTTTGTCATATGTTTACCACCGTTACCTGGTGTGTGAACAGTTAATGTGGTGATTTAGGGAAGGACTTGCAGGCTTCAGGGAAAAGAAAACAGGAAGGGAGGAGAGAAGGTCAAGGGGCACAGAGCAAAAGAGGAAGTGAAGCTTTTGAGCAAAGCAAAGGAGGGAGGAGGGGGGGTGCAATAAGTAAAGAGGAGGAGTGGGGAGGGAAGGACGGGCAGAGGTTAAACAGGACGGCATCACGCACGCACGCACGCACGCACGCACGCACGCACGCACGCACGCACGCACGCACGCACGCACGCACGCACGCACGCACGCACCACGCACGCACGCACGCACACACACACCACACACACACACCACACACACACACACCACACACACACACCACACCCACCACACACACACACACACACACACCACCACCACACACACACACACACACACACACACTGCTTCCGCCTCCGCCACGGACTCCAACCATCGCATATTTTACATCAAATAATTGTTTGTTTGTTGATGGTTTGCTGTCTGAATCCTTGATGTGAATTTTGTTTTGCTTCAATGGCTGAGAGAAAACTGCTTCCTCTTGACTGCATGTTGAAAGTGATGATGTTTGTGTGGACTGACTGACTTGACTGACTGACTGACTGACTGATTACATGATAGACTGATTGAGTATAACCTATGTGATGCTGTAACTAGTCTTATGATGGGTAAATATGATAAACACCACGAAAATTATACTTAGAAATAATGAATGCGTTTTATTCAAGGTTGCTGCGACAATGCGTTATATTCAATACATCTCCAATTAAAACCTGAATAAATCACATAACTGACGATCTCTGATAATTTTGTTTGCAGCGGTGTGTGGTGTGGCGTGAGGCTGTTGCGTGGGGATGTGGAGTGATGGTGTAGCGTGTGTATCATGCCTGGCCTGACAGTGGCGTGGGAAGAGTGACAGGTTGTAACATATACACAAGGATGGAGTGTGTAAAAGTTACCCTCCCCTGCCTCCGTGGGTGGGTGGGTGGGTGTTCTAGTTGTATTTTACAGGGCCAGAGCAACGCTCGTATGGCCCCGTCTCCAAATCAACATTTATTTTTCTCCTTCATCTTTAGTGTTGGCCGAAGCCACCGGTCACAGAGGCGGGTCACAAACCCCCGGCTAACACCCGGTACCCATTCACTGCTGGGTGGACAGGGACTCGGGTTTTATGAAGACCGCCCGTCTGTCTTCGCTCCGCCCGGGGATCGAACCCGGGACTTCTCGTTTGTGAGCCGAGCGTGCTAACCCTTACACTACGGAGTTCCCTGTGGTGTGTGTGTGTGTGTGTGTGTGTGTGTGTGTGTGTGTGTGTGTGTGTGTGTGTGTGTGTGTGTGTGTGTGTGTGTGTGTGTGTGTGTGTGTGTGTGTGTGTGTGTGTGTGTGTGTGTGTGTAATACTGTTCAAATAAAAGGTAGTTGTATCTAGACGTCTAATTAGTTTGTTACAGGGAAATATACAATCTATGTGAGTTCCTATATAGTACATCTGTCCTCCATCCTAGTCAAGTTGATGCATATATTTTCATCACAAACTGAGATTCTTCATGATTTACAAGTTAGAAAAACACGCCACCGTATTATTGCACCATAATGATAACAGCAAAGATTGAGTTATACATTGGGAGCTGTCTTGAATGAGCTCATGACATTGGAAGGTGAATGAAAAAAAGTACCTTATTGCATTTATTGGTATGATTTTAGCACATGCACTTCCTTCCACTTGACTTAAAGAACATTCCAATACACGTGTTCATTTCTAACCTTAGGAGAGAAACTATGTGAGGACGACAATGACCGGGAAAGTAAAAGTGGGAAAGAAAAGAAAGAAAAGTGGGAAAGAAAAGAAAGAAAAGTGGGAAAGAAAAGAAAGAAAAGTGGGAAAGAAAAGAAAGGAAGGTGGGAAAGAAAAGAAAGAAAAGTGGGAAAGAAAAGAAAGAAAAGTGGGAAAGAAAAGAAAGAAAAGTGGGAAAGAAAAGAAAGGAAGGTGGGAAAGAAAAGAAAGAAAAGTGGGAAAGAAAAGAAAGGAAGGTGGGAAAGAAAAGAAAGAAAAGTGGGAAAGAAAAGAAAGAAAAGTGGGAAAGAAAAGAAAGGAAACAAAGGAGATGGAGAGAGGACAGAGGGAGGAGAAACCATCATGTTTGGTATAGAGCGTTGCGTCATACTGATCTGGGCCTATTAATACACCTTTAAAGGCCCCTGGAATGACCCAAACATAATACCTGACAACATTAATTTCGGCTTACTCTAGGGTCGTTAATCTGAACTGACATCACATTATACCGCAGCATCCCACGCGTCACACACAACAAAGGGAAACCAGACAACACCTTTACACACACACGCACACGCACACGCACACGCACACGCACACGCACGCACACACACACATACACACATTCACACTCACACACACACGCACACGCGCACGCACACACACACACACACACCACACACACACACACACACACACACACACACACACCACCTATCTGCTGAGCCTGCCACGGACGCCAATAGATAAAGTATTCATAACGAGGCAATTCACACAACACTTTACTCACCTTTTTACTCATATTTTACTCGTCTTTTTACTCACTTTACTCATTTATACAGTCTATCGAAATATAGTTCAATCTTACGTAAAAACTGTCATTCTTTTTTTTTCATCATTCATGTCACTGGGAACGTGTGTCGACATGATTATATTTTCTGTAGTCATTTCACCTTGAACTTTGTCCCTTCCTTCCCTAAACCCATTCCCTCTCTCCTTCCCTCTCCTTTCCTCTCCCTCTCTCCTTCCCTCTCCTTCCCTTCCCTTCCCTCCCTCTCCTCCCTTCCTTCCCTCTCCTTCCCTTTCCTCCCTTCCTTCCCTCGCTTCCCAGAGATCCCCGTTCAAACATCCCCCGAATAATATTAAACATCGTCGTTTGCTCGTGCTCCATAACCCCGGGAGGACAGGTAAGGAGTGAGAGAGAGAAAGACGTAGAAGAGACACTGACAGACAAGACAGATGGGCGGAGACACGAACATATACACTTACATGAAGCCAATAGGATGAAACACTCAGCAACAATGAGTAGTCTTTAGTACAAAAGTCATGAAAATAGTAAATTAGTAAAAACTGTCACTTAACAGACGAATTCCCTGAGCATTCACTGAACCTTCTTCAAAATCCTCTCTTCTCACTTCACCTCACCCCTACCTACTCACATCTCTTCCCTAATCCTCCTCCAGCTCCAGAGATCCGTTCAAACATCCCCCGAAAACATTAAAATGTCGTTGCTCGTGCTCAATAACCCGGGAGGAAGGTAAGGAGTGAGAGAGAGGAAAGAGTAGAAGAGACACGACAGACAGACAGATGGGCGGAGACACGAAAGAAACAATGAAGAAGATAGGAGAAAAAAATAACAGAGTACAAAAGAGAGGGAGTGAGAGAGAGAGAGAGAGAGGAGAGAGAGGAGAGAGGAGAGAGAGAGAGAGAGAGAAGAGAGAGAAGAGAGAGAGAGAGAGAGAGAGAGAGAGAGAGAGAGAGAGGAGAGTCGAAAAAAGGGAAAATAGACCTGACAGAAAAATGGCTATCGTAAGGAACACCGCAAAAAATAGAAGAAACTTACGGAAAAAATACATGCCAAGGCTCAGTACGATAAAAAAGAGATAAATAAAAAGGCTGAGTCGAAAAAGAAATAGACTGATAGAAGAAAAAAAGGGCCATCATAAGGAACACTCATGAACAAAGGAAGAAACATTAGGAAAAAAATACAGGTAAAGGTTCATTACGATTTGAAGAAAAAAAAACGACAGCAACGTTACTAAGCTGAAATACAGTCCACGAGGTAGAAGTGAAAGAAAGATGTTAGACTGAGAAATATTTTTAAGATTGAAGTGCACGAGGGAGTTTACATTACGTTGAATAGCAAGATTAAAAGAAAGAAAAGAAGCAACTAGTGACAAAGAGATAAGTAAATAGATGAAAGCAGAGAGAAGAAAGAAATAGAAACTGAAATGGCAGAGCATAAACGAGAGAGAGAGAGAGAGAGAGAGAGAGAGAGAGAGAGAGAGAGAGAGAGAGAGAGAGAGAGAGAGAGAGAGAGAGAGAGAGAGAGAGAGAGAGAGAGAGAGAGAGAGAGAGAGAGAGAGATAAAGGTTTTAGTTTCGTTTTCGTATTTTTTCTCTTCTAGATATTGAAATTAAAGGGGAACTCTGACACAGGACTTTTTTCTGCACACCGGAAAGACGACCAACACACCACACCATAATCACCACCATCATCACCACCATAATCACCACCATCATCACCACCATCATCACCACCACCACCCACTACCACCATCATCATCACCACCACCACCACCACCACCCACTACCACCACCACCACCATCATCACCACCACTACCTCCATCCCCACAACCCAACTACTACCACCACCAACACCACCACCACCATCACCACCACTACCACCACCATCCTACCACCACCATCCTACCACCCCTATCCCTACCTCTACATCATCATCATCACCACTACTATCACATTAACAACTCTGCTCTTACTCCCACCCGATCTTTCATGCATCAGTTTCATATAGAGAACATTTACTCGTGGTTTTCTACGTTCTAATCAGTACAAATGTAGCGACTTGAAACAATAAACACAACGAGGGTATTGAATAATGTGATTGTCTAGAATTAAACAATGATTTTTTGGTGTTTATTTGTTTGTTTGTGTGTGGGTGGGTGTGGGTGTGGGTGTGAGTGTGTGTGTGTGGGTGGGTGTTTATGAGTGTGGGTGTGTGTATGGGTGTGGGTGTGTGTGTGTGTGTGTGTGTGTGTGTGTGTGTGTGTGGGTGTATGAGTGTGGGAGTCTCTTTGTTTGTGTTTATCTTGGTATCTGATTACGCCGGTTAGCTGCCTAAATGAATGGTTGACTCAATGGGTGGCTGGATGACTGGCAGACTGGGCCGACTGAATAATGAATTAATAATAATAATGACCAACTGGCAGATGAATGGGCTGACTGAATGATTGGATGATTGAACTGTCTGGTCTCTTGGTCTTGGCTGTCTGCCTTGTTGACTGGTTAGGTGACTGGTAGGTTGGCTGAGTGGAATAACAAAGTGGATGTGAGTGTAGCGTGACGTGCTTTCCGGCTGACGGACTGAACAGCTGGCTGGCTGGCTGACTTGAAACCTTTCTTACAACTTTCTACGTTAATTTTAAACTACCTTGTGAGTATAGTAAAATAGACAAAGAGTGAAAGCACAGATACACTGAAACACACTCTGTGGTACATTAGTGTGTGTGTGTGTCTGGTGATTTTTAAGTATTCTTTCGCAAATACCACGAGTCTTGCTAAGCAGACTTCCTCAGCCAGCACGTGAGCTTTACATCTTTGTAGGAAGGAAAGATGTAGAAACTTACAGCGTGATTACTTTGAACAAATGTCTAGGAACCGTTTTGTATTGTGACTTCTATCTGTATTTTACATGAACTATGCAACCAATGGATATATGAAAGTGATGAAACCAGATTGCCCTTTCGCCATGAACTATGTTATATTTATACGAAATGTCAAATGGATCGAGAATGCTTTTATTATCCAACCAGGAAATGCATTAGGATCCATTTATGGAATCTATTATTGCAAAAAACATTAGAGAGCACTTAGATAAACATAGTTTGATCAATGATTCACAACATGGATTCATCAAGGGTAGGTCATGTCTCACCAATTTATTGAGTTTTTATAGGAAAGTTTATGAGACGGCAGATAATGATAAGGATTATGATATAATATATCTGGACTTTAGTAAGGCATTTGACAAAGTACCACACGAGCGACTCTTAAATAAGGTTAGGGCTCATGGTATAGATGGGAAGGTTCTTCATTGGATCAGAGCTTGGCTAAGTAATAGGCAACAAAGGGTTACAATTAATGGTTCCAAATCTGAATGGGGACTGGTGACAAGTGGAGTTCCACAAGGGTCTGTTTTGGGCCCATTACTATTTTTGATTTACATCAACGACTTGGATAGTGGGATTAGCAGTGATATCAGCAAGTTTGCTGATGATACTAAGTTAGGTAGGATTATTGGATCACAGTCTGACGTAAACATATTGCAGGGAGACTTAGATAAACTTAACGAGTGGGCAGTCAAATGGCAGATGGAATTTAATATTGATAAATGTAGCGTTATGAATGTTGATAGAAAAAACCCTGGTAATAGATACACCATAAGCAATGTATCGCTGAAAATATCAGAAGGTGAAAAAGATCTTGGAGTGAGGGTGAGCCCAGACCTCCGACCTAGGAAACAATGTATTGAGGCCAGAAATAGAGCTAATAGAGTATTAGGATTCATTACCAGAAGTATTAAAAGTAGAAGTGCGGAAGTTATTCTAAAGCTTTATCTGGCTCTAGTCAGGCCTTACCTAGACTATGCGGTTCAGTTTTGGTCTCCATATTACAGGATGGATATAGTGCTGTTAGAAAAAGTGCAGAGAAGGATGACCAAAATGATACAAGGGATGCGTAACTTTAGTTATGAGAAGAGAATTAAGTTATTAAAATTACACTCACTCGAGAGACGCAGAGTAAGGGGCGATCTGATAGAAGTTTTTAAGTGGATAAAGGGATTTAATAAAGGAGAGGTAGGAAAAGCTCTTACGGCTTTTAACCAGGGTAGAACAAGAAGTAACGGATTCAAGCTGGAAAAGTGTAGATTTAGAAAGGAAATAGGGAAAAACAGGTTCACAAATAGGGTGGTGAATGAGTGGAATGGTCTCAGTAGACAGGTAGTTAGTGCTGAGTCATTAGGAAGCTTTAAAGAGGGGCTGGATAGGTTCATGGATGGGGATGAAAGGTGGATGTAGGTAGTGTTAGGTGACAAGAACTACCACGTGTAGGCCTCGCGGCCTCTTGTAGCGTCCTTATTTTCTTATATTCTTATGTTTCTTATGTTCTTATGACTCGAGTTCGATCCCCGAAGAAAACCAAAACCTTTCTGCACCGTCGAGTGGCCTAAGAACACCCACATGCCCTGCCCATCAACTCTACCTTCGATTGCGAGTGCATCGGAGGACACAGGGGGGCGGCATGAGCCTCTAATCACAGGTGTCACTATATAAGAATCCTGCCTGCGCCACCACGGGCGAGAACCAACCATCAGAGCCCTCAAGTGAACCTCCAGAGCCTACCATCAGAGCCCTGGGTCACCACTGCCTACAGGCGCTATAGGCACAAATGTAAAAAAAAAAGAATTTATAATAATAATAATATAACTCATACACAGAGTATTTTCTTTCCTCACATTATGCAACAGTTTGACAATTCACCTTTTGTTAGCTTATATAACAGTGTCAATATTTGCCCCTGCAGGACAAATCAATGAAAGAGAGCGAGAGAATCATGTCCCTGTGTATTAAATGTGAGGTTGTGGCGCCGTCACAATACTGTAGGTGTGGACACAATGCAGTGGAAGGTTAATTGAGAGAAAGGTTGTTAAAGGATTGGGCAACATATCAATATTCCTGCTGATCGTGTAGGTTGTTAACGAATTAGGTAACGCATCAATATTTATGTTTGTCGTGTATATAGGTTGTTAATGAATTAGGTAACGTATGAATATCCTGCTTGTCGTTTAAGTTGTTAAAGGATTGGGCAACGTATGAATATTCCTGCTTGTCGTTTAAGTTGTTAAAGGATTGGGCAACGTATGAATATTCCTGCTTGTTGTTTAAGTTGTTAAGGGATTGGGCAACGTATGAATATTCCTGCTGGTCGTGTAGGTTGTATAAGGATTGGGCAACGTAGGAATATTCCTGCTCGTTGTGTAAATTTCCGCCGCTCGAGCATAACCCTTTTCCCGCCTTATCGTGCGTGCCTTAGAGCAGCTCCGTCCATCTGTCCGTCCGTTTGTGTGTGAATTAATGAGGAGAAAGAAATAATGATGCTTGAAGAGTTTTTATTGTTTATTCCATCCACAGGGTGGAGTCAAACTCTTAGCTTCGTTTACTCCCTTCCTCTAACTGACTGTCATCAATATATCAATCACCGCTGCAATCTTGCTTCTCTTGCTATCTTCTATCGTTATTTTCATGCTAACTGCTCTTCTGAACTTGCTAACTGCATGCCTCCCCCCCTCCCATGGCTTCGCTGCACAAGACTTTCTTTCTACTCATTCTCATCACTATTTTGTCCATTTTCCTAATGCAAGAGCTATTATCTTCACGCTTTCATCTCTTTCGCTGGTATAAACTCTGAAACTCTCTTCCTGTTTCTGTTTTTCCACCTTCCTACGACTTAAATTATTTCAAGAGAGGATTGACAAGACACCTCCCGAACTAAATTGGACCACCCCCTATTTGTATGTAAGTGTCTTACTACTATCTGCTTCATGGGGACTGGCATCCAACGGGCTCTTTATTACCTTGTTTTCCCCTTTGTTCTTTCTCTTTTGATATAAATATATAATTCAAGCTGAAGTAATCATGACTCTTCCTCCTCCTCCTCTTCTTCATCCTCCTTAGCATATTCCTCCTCCTGGTCTTCCTCCTCTGCTTTGTATTCCCGTTAATCTTGGTGTTTTTGTCCTCATTTTCCTCCTCCTCCTCCTCCTCCTCCTCCTCCTCTTCCTCCTCTACCTCCTCTACCTCCTCCTTAGCATCTTCCTTTCCTTCCTCCTGGTCTTCCTCTGCTTTGTATTACCATTCGTCTTGTTCTTTTCATGCTCATTTTCCTCCTCCCATCTTCCTCCTCCTCAAGTATTCTAGTCATGTCCCAAACTTCTACCCTCCCTCCGTCCCCTTCCTTCACCGACCAGCCTCTTCTCCCCCCTTTCCCTTCCCCCTAATACTACAACCCGCCCACGCTTGACTCTCGCCCACTCACTTCCGCCCCCGCATTGCAGTGTCCTCCCACGCATTATAATCCACGCCACAGCTCTTCCTTCATCTCTTCTTTCTTCCTTCTCTTTCCTCGTCAACCACCACCACCACATATTCTTCCTCTTTTTCCTCTTCCTTCATCTCTTCTTTCTTCCTTCTTTCCTCGTCAACCACCACATATTCTTCCTCTTTTTCCTCTTCCTTCATCTCTTCTTTCTTCCTTCTTTCCTCGTCAACCACCACATATTCTTCCTCTTTTTCCTCTTCCTCATTCTCTTCCAGTTTATCTTCCTCCTTTCTTCCTTCCGTCCCTCCTCTATGTCCTTCCTCTCGCCCACACACCATTTATTTTCCTCTCCATGATTTACTGCCCCTTGAGACCCTTGACGCCCTTCCTGGAAGTCATAGCAAGGATGGTAAATACTTCTTCCTCACAAGACAAATGACACGTTTTTATGTAATACGTAAGCCAGGAGAATTACTTTGTCACATACCGGTCCCCAAAAATGATGAAAGTTGAAGAAAATGAGGAAAAGGGAAACCGAATAGAGATATATACTGATGACAAAGAGAAGAAGAAGAAAATAGGAAAATAGGAAAGAAGGGATAGAAGATAGGAAGGTAGGAAAGAAAGGGTGAGGAGAGGAAAGAAAGGAAGGAGGAAGCGAGGAAAGAAAGTGTGAGAAGAGGAAAGAAAGGAGGAAGGAAGAGAGGAAAGAAAGGAAGGAAGGAAGGAGCTAGGGAGGAAAGAAAGAGTGAGTGATGGGACGACAGATAGGAGGGAGGAAGGAGGGACTATAATAAAGAGGAAGAGGAAGAAGAAGAAGAAGAAGAAGAAGAAGAAGAAGAAGAAGAAAAGAGCATCGTCCTTCACTGTTTTCCACTAACGACGTCGTTTTCCTAGATCGTTTAGTCAATAAAGATTACGTGCCTGTTTCTTCCTCTTTCTTGCTCCTTTAATAAACGAGGTGTGTGTGTGTATGTGCGTGTGTGTGTGGGTGGGTGTGCGTTTTTTGTGTGTGTGTGTGGGGGGGGGGGGTACGTGTGTGTGTGTGTACGTGTGTGTCTACGTGTGTGTCTGGAAATAGGTCGTTTTCATTTTGTTGTCACTGTTTGCTATTGCTGTTGTGTTGTTGTTATAGTTGTTGGTGGTGGTGGTGGTGGTGGTGAAGGTGATTTACAAGTATTCTTTCACAAATACCCCGAGCCTTGCTAAGCAGACTTCCTCAAACAGACGTGAGCTTTACATCTTTGTAGGAAGGAAAGATGTAGAAACTTTCAGCGTGATTACTTTGAACAAATGTCTAGGAACCGTTTTGTATTGTGACTTCTATCTGTATTTTACATGAACTATGCAACCAATGGATATATGAAAGTGATGAAACCAGATTGCCCTTTCGCCATGAACTATGTTATATTTATACGAAATGTCAAATGGATCGAGAATGCTTTTATTGTCCAACCAGGAAATGCATTAAGAGAAAGCGGTGAAAACAAACACGCACGCACATACACACACACACCACACACAACACACACACACACAAAACCACACACACACACACACACACACCACACACACACACACACACACACACACACCAAAACCCCACACACACACACACACACACACCCCCGTACCACACACGTACAACACACACACCACACACACACACACACACACACCACACACACCACACACACACACGTACACACGTAACACACACACACACACACACGTACACAACACAACACACACACACACCCACCCTCCCACCCACCCCCCCCACCCACCCACCCCACACACCACACACACCACACACACACACACACCACACACACACCACACACCCACACACACACACACACACACCACACACCACACACACACACCACACACACACATACATACATTATATAACACAAACACATGGTATTTTCTTTCCTCACATTATGCAACAGTTTGACAATTCACCTTTTGTTAGCTTATATAACAGTGTCAATATTTGCCCCTGCAGGACAAATTAATGAAAGAGAGCGAGAGAATCATGTCCCTGTGTATTAAATGTGAGGTTGTGGCGCCGTCACAATACTGTAGGTGTGGACACAATGCAGTGGAAGGTTAATTGAGAGAAAGGTTGTTAAAGGATTGGGCAACATATCAATATTCCTGCTGGTCGTGTAGGTTGTTAATGAATTAGGTAACGCATCAATATTTATGTTTGTCGTGTATATAGGTTGTTAATGAATTAGGTAACGTATGAATATCCTGCTGGTCGTGTAGGCTGTATAAGGATTGGGCAACGTTGGAATATTCCTGCTCGTTGTGTAGGCTGTATAAGGATTGGGCAACGTTGGAATATTCCTGCTCGTTGTGTAGGCTGTATAAGGATTGGGCAACGTTGGAATATTCCTGTTCGTTGTGTAGACTGTATAAGGATTGGGCAACGTTGGAATATTCCTGTTCGTTGTGTAGACTGTATAAGGATTGGGCAACGTTGGAATATTCCTGTTCGTTGTGTAGACTGTATAAGGATTGGGCAACGTTGGAATATTCCTGCTCGTTGTGTAGGCTGTATAAGGATTGGGCAACGTTGGAATATTCCTGTTTGTTGTGTAGACTGTATAAGGATTGGGCAACGTTGGAATATTCCTGTTCGTTGTGTAGGCTGTATAAGGATTGGGCAACGTTGGAATATTCCTGCTGGTCGTGTAGGCTGTATAAGGATTGGGCAACGTTGGAATATTCCTGCTGGTCGTGTAGGCTGTATAAGGATTGGGCAACGTTGGAATATTCCTGCTGGTTGTGTAAATTTCCGCCGCTCGAGCATAACCTTTTTTCCCGCCTTATCGTGCCTTATCGTGCCTTAGAGCAGCTCACTGTGGCTCTGTACATTACTTAGCGAATTACAGAGGAAGGAAGGGCGTAAGTGTCTTCAACCTTTACTATATATGACGGACCTACACCATCTTGTGGGTGACCTGCTTAGACTATACTTAACAGGAATATCAACACCTATAGCATATTGTTAGAGTAGACAAAGTATATTAGAATTCTTAAACACTAAACCGTCTCCTTGCTTGATCCTCTTAACATGAAGCCTAATTATTTGCTGTCGCGCTTTTGGATAATTCAGGAGTATGTTTAACGACAGCACAATCTCCCTCAGCACGCCACACCCACAAGGGAAAACAAGAGGCCGGTGCCAACCATCGCTCGGCATCACTCGGCTATTCCCCAAATCTATGCGAGTATGTGGTTTCCGAGTGAAGACGCTTGGCTCCGAAACTAACCATAGGATTTTCTCGATAATACCCTCATTGTGATTCCCATGCAAAGTTACCGCAACCACGGAAAACTATCCTACCCTAACCATAACCTAACGTAACCTAACCTGACGTGCTCAAGAGTAAACGCGACATACTGTTCCAGAAAACGGGAACATGCTACTTGGCGCGTGGAAGCCTCTCTGAAGCCACTGCCTGTTTACACCACGCGCCGCCGATCTCACACCTCGCCCGGCATGCGCTATATAACCATGCACTTATTCCTGGTGGCGGTGTATTCCTATCGGGCACATTGGCAGCCTCCAGACGGTTGTTTGAGAGGCGATAGTCAGGTGTTTGGGTCATCTCAGACAAGTTAGTTTACTCCTCTGACTATCTTTAACCCTCCCTCGGCTATAAGGGTGCAGCGGAGGAATGATGACGTGCTGACGGAGCGCTGGTGTGGCGCTGGAATGCAGGAATGTATAACACGTGAGGGACGGGGTTAGTGTGCTCCTATATACGGTTTTTTGCGGCCAGTGTCTAGGTTGGGGAAGATGGCCTGTTCCATAAGTAAGAGCTTGTATACATGATTATAAGAAAAATATTCATAGTAATGGTAATAATAATGATGAAAATAAAAATACTGCTACTTTTAACTACTACTACTACTGCTACTACTCCTAATTTCTACCCCAAATAATCTACTTAAAATCTACTACTACTACTACTACTACTACTACTACTTTTACCATACGAAAGTAAAAAAAGGCCAGATGAGGGCGTGTGGGGGTGAATGACGGAGGGGGGGGAAGGGAAGCGTGGGTGTCTGAACACTGCTGGGTATGGTGGGGGGGGTGTGGGGGGGGAAGGGGTATTCCCAAAAAATAACCCCGGGGGGGGGGGGGGGGGACTCAGTAAGCGGGATACCTCCCCCGAATATAAAAAAAAATAAAAAAAAAAGGAAAAAAAAAAGAAATTTAAAATATATATTAATATATATTAAAAATATATATAATATATATATATATATAAAATATATATATATTAAATACATATATTAATATATATATAAAATTTTATATATATATTTTATATATATATATAATGCACTCAGTAGAGCGCATACCCCGGCCCCCAATGTTTCTCAATTTGGGGTTTTCCCCTGGCAACAAATTTTTCAATAGATTTTCATCCAAATTTTTAAAACAGTTCTTCCTTATACCAAATAGACTTGGTATACCCAGTTTGGGCCAAATTTTATTTGTAACTTTTTTGAGAAAAACCTGTCCCCTAACCAAAAAACAGAAAGGGGCAGACAGACAGACAGGGCAACAGACGACAGATGGGGGGAAAACATAACCCCCCCCAAAATTCGTTGGCGGAGGGAAAAGATAATAAAAAACAACAATAATAATAAAAATAAATTTCTTCCAAAGGGGCACAATCCAACCCCCTCCTCTCTCTCTCTCTTTTCTCTCTCCCCCTCTCCCCCTCTTCCCCTCCTCTCCCCTCTCCTCTCTCCTCTCGCTCTCCTCTCTCCTCTCTTTTCTCTCTCCCTCTCTCTCTCCCCTTTTCTTTTCTCCCCTCTCTCTCTCTCCTCTCTCTCGCACCGCTATATATAATATTTTATATATATATATATATATAATATATATATATATATATAAAATATAAAATATATATAATATATATATATATATAATTTTATATTTCTATAATAAATAAACGAAAGTGTGTCTGTCTGTCTGTCTGTCTGTCTGTCTGTCGGGCGTCTGTCTGTCTGTGTGTGTGTGTGTGTGGGATAGGTTCCGCCCCCCCTTGCGCAATCACCTCATATTGGGACATTTTTGGAACCGGGTTGACCAGGGGGAAAGGTTTATAAGCCCACTTTTTGAGTGATTCGGTCACTTTTTTTTTTTTTTTTTTTTTTTTAAAACAGTATTTTGCATAATTTTGAAGAAAAAAAATTTGGGGGCGAGGGAAATTTGGGGAAAACCTTTTATGTAGGGTGGGTGGGTAATGGGTGGTGAATGGGGGGGTGATGGGTAAAGGGTGTGGGGGGATGGGGGAGTGAATGGGTGGGGGGTTTAGGGGGGGGTGGGGGGTGAGGGTTTAGGGAAAAGGTGGGGGGTTTTATGGGTTTTAAAGGGAAAAATAAGCCGAAAGTGTGCTGTCTGTCTGTCTGTCTTTTGGTGTGTTTTGGGGTGTGGTTGTGTGTGGTCTGGTATAGGTTTCCCCCCCCCGTGGCGCAAAACCATTTGGCACATTTTTTGGGAACCGGGTTTACCAGGGGAAAAATTTTAAAACCCAATTATTGGGTGATCCGGGTCACTTTTTTTTTTTTTTTTTTGCAGCCTATTAGCGATAATTGTGAAAAAAAAATGGGTTGGAGAATGGGAAACCTGGGTGTAGGGTTATGGGAAAAGGGTGAGTGAATGGGGGGGGGGATGGGTAAAGGTGTGGGGGGGATGGGTGGGTGAATGGGTGGGGGGGGGATGGGTTGGGGTGATGGGTGATGGGTGAGGGAAAAGGTGGGGGGTTATGGGTAAAAGGTAAAAAATAAGGAAAGTGTTCTGTCTTTCTGTCTGTCTGTCTGTGTGTGGTGTGGTGTTTTCTGGTATAGGTTTTCCCCCCCCCGTGGCGCAATCACCTCATGTGGGACATTTTTTTGGAAAAGGGTTTACCAGGGGGGGTTTTAAAACCCAATTTTGAGAGTCCGATCACTTTTTTTTTTTTTTTAGAAACCCCCATTAGCGATAATTGTGAAAAAAAAGTGGGTTGCGAGAATTGAGGAAAACCCTTTATGTAGGGGGAAAGGGTAATGGGTGGTGAAAGGGGGGGGTGATGGGTAAAGGGGTGGGTGATGGGTGGGGGAATGGGTGGGGGGGGATGGGTTGGGGGTTTTGGGTGATGGGTGAGGGAATAGGGGGGGGGTGATGGGGAATGGTAAATATAAACGAAAGTGTGTCTGTTGTCTGTTTGTCTGTCTGTGGGTGTGTGTGTGTGTGTCTGGTATTTGGTTTTCCCCCCCCCGTGGGGCAATCACCTCATGTGGCAAAATTTTTTTTGGAAAAACCCGGGGTTTACCCGGGGAAGGTTTTAAAACCCCCTTTTGAGATGCCGATCAATTTTTTTTTTTTTTTAGGGAGCCTATTTGCGAAATTTTAAAAAAAAAAGGGGTTTCGAGAATTGAGGAAAACCCTTTATTTGGTATGGGTAAGGGGGAGTGAATGGGTGGGGGGATGGGTTTTGGGTGTGGGGTGTGGGTGAATGAATGGGTGGGGGGTGATGGTGATTTTGGGGAGGGGAAAAGGTGGGGGGTGATGGGAAGGGTGAGTGAATGGGGGTGTGGGGGAAAGGGTAAAAGGGTAGTGAATGGGTTTGGGGGGGATGGTTTTAAAGGGGGGAGTGAATGGGTTTGGGGGGGGATGGGTTTAAGGGTAGTGAAAGGGTGGGGGAAAAACAAAACATTTCTACATCCGATTTCAGGGAAAATTAGAAAAGGGGGGATCTGGAGAGTCTTTCTGTGTTTGGTGGGGCCCCAGGGCCCCCCAAACACAGGGGTGGGCCGAAAAAAGGCCCCACCACTAAAAGCCCTCCCCAGGAGCTAAACCAAAAAGTCCGCCCCCGGGGGGGGCTTTTCGGCTAGTATATAAAATATAATTTCTATATATATATATAAAATAATATAATGTATATATAATAAAATGCTATATATATTATATATTTTATATAAGCTATATATATATATATAATATATATAAAATTATATATATATATATATATTTATATATATATTATGTTTTTTTTTAAAAAATATATATGTATAATATATATATGTATATATAATTTTTATTATATATAGATAATATATATATTTAAAATTTTATATAATGCATAATAATGTTATATATGTTGTAAAATATTGGGGGATATATTATTTTATTTTAATTATAAATATTATATATATATATATATGTAATAAAATATATAATATGGATAATTATTATATGTATTATATATTATATAATTTTATATATATTTAATGTATATATATATTAAAGTATATATATAGTTATATATTTTATATATGGGATATATTATATATATAAAATATATTATAAAGTATGTATATTATATATATAAAAAATATATATATAATATATATAATATATTATGGGATGTATGTAAAGTAAATTTTATATATATATATATAATTATATATATAATATATATATATATATATGTAATATATATATATATAAAGTAATATTAAAAGTAATATATAAAAATAATATATATGTTAAATAATGTATATATTTTTATAATATAATATAGTAATGTATAGGGATATATATAATTTTTAAAATTTTATTTTAATATTTTTATATTAAGGGATATGAAAAGTATATAAAAATTTTATGTATATATGGGGGATATAATAATAGGGTTTTTATGTATATAATATTTTATATTAATATGTTAAAACATATATATATATTATAAAAATATATATATATTAATGTATATATATTTTATGTATATAAAAATTTTTAAAGATATTATATATATATATATATATATATAAAATATATATGTTATGTATATGTATATATATATAAAATGTTTTATATTAATATAGATTTAATATATATATATAAAATTATAATTATATATAATTTTATAATTTATTTAATTTTAAAATTTTTTTATATATATATATATTATGTATATATATATAATTATATATATAATTATATATATATATATATTTTAGTATATTTTATAAAATATAAAATTTTATGTATAAATTTTAAGGGGTATATATATGTAAATTATTGGTATATAATATATATATATATATATGTATAAAATATTTTTTGTATATTTATTATATATATATATTTTTAATTTTATATATATTAATTTTATATATATGTATATTATATATAATATTTTAAAAATGTTATTTTTTATATTTATCTATATTTTATAATAATTTTAAATTAAAGTTATATCTAAATTTATAAATATTAAAATATATATTAAGGTTTTTATCTATTATATAAATAATTTAATATATATTATAGTATAAAATAATATACTATATAATAATTTTATATATATATATATATTTTAATATATAAAAATATATAAAATATATAATATATATAATATTTATATTTTTTTTGTTTATATCTATTATTATGTATATATTATTTTTAGAAAATATATTATAAAATATATTTTTATTTATATATATTTTTATTATTTTTATATAAAAAATATATATATTTAAAATATATTTTTTATATCTATTATTATATTATTTTATATATAAAATAAATTAAATATATATATTTTTATATAATATATATATAAAATAAATATAAAATAAATTATATTTTTAATATATATATATATTATATATTTTTATTCCTATTTATAAAATAATATATTATATAATTTTTATTTTAATTCCCCAAACCCCCATTATAATATTTTATATAAAATATATATAAAATATATATTAAAATATTAATAAAATATATATATATATTTAATGTTAATTATTATATCTATTATAATTTATATATTTTTTATATTTATTTATTAATAATTTTTGTTTTAAAATATTTTAAAATTTTTTTTGTATTTTTTTTTATTTATTGATTTTTATTTTTTTTTAATTTTTTTTTTATTTTTTATTTTCTTTTATGATTTATTATTAAAATTTTATTTTAAAATTTTATATTATTAACTTATTAAAATTTCTTTGCCGCAAAGCCGCCCCGGGGGGACTTTTTTTGGGGAGCCCCTGCGGAGGGGTATTGGTTTGGGGGGCCCAAAGGCCCCCCAAAAACGGAAATTTCCAGATAGCCCCTTCTAACTTTTCCCGAAAAACATGGATGTAAAAAATGTAAGGTTTTTTTCCCCCCACCCCATTCACTCACCCATTCCCCTCACCCCCCCACCCATTCCTCACCCCTTTCCCATCACCCCCCCACCCTTCACTCACCCATTTCCCACCCCCACACCCATTCCCCTCACCCAAATTAAACCCCTCACCCCCCACCTTTTTCCCTCACCCCTCCCCCCAAACACCCCCAAAACCCCTCACCCCCACCCAAAATTTACTCACCCCTCACCCCACACCCATTACCCATCACCCCACCCATTTACTCACCCCCTTAACCATCACCCCACATCAAGGTTCCTGAAATTTTCGCAACCCCTTTTTTTTTTTACAAATTTTCGCTAATAGGCTGCTAAAAAAAAAAAAAGAAAAAACGGATCGGATCATTCAAATTGGGGTTAAAACCTTCCCCCGGTCAAACCCCGGTTTCCAAAAAAGTGCCATGTGAGGTGACTGCGCCCGGGGGCGGAACCTATACCGACCAACACACACCACACAAACAGACAGACAGCAGACGACAGACCACTTTCGCTTTTTTTTTACCATTTCCAAACACCCCCACCTATTCCCTCACCCATCACCTTCCCCCCCACCCTTCATCCCCATACCCCCACCCATTACCCCTCACCCCCCCCCTTTATCACCCATTACCAACCCCACATCAAAGGGTTTTCCCCTTTTATTTTTCATTTTCCCACACCCCCCCCCTATTCCCTCACCCTCACCCTCACCCCCCCCCCATTCATCCCATCACCCCACACCCCTTTCCCATCACCCCACCCATTTTACTCACCATTACCCACACCCTACATGGTTTCCTCAATTCGGCAACCCCCTTTTTTTCTTACAATTATCGTAATAGGTGCTAAAAAAAAAAAAAAAAAAGGGATGGATATCCATAATTGGGCTTTAAAAACCCTTTCCCCCCGGGCAACCCGTTCCAAAAAGTGCCATAGAGGTGATTGCGCCACGGGGGGCGGAACCTTATACCAGACACACACACCCACACACACACACACACACACACCACACACACACACACACACCACACACACAGACAGACAGACAGACAGACGCCCAGAACACTTTCGCTTATATTTCCATTACCCATCACCCCCCACCTATTCCCCACCATCACCCTCACCCCCAACCCATCACCCCCCACCCCTTTCACTCACCAATCACCCCCACCCATCACCATTACCCATCACCCCACCCATTCACTCACCCATTACCATCACCCTACCTACATCAAGGTTTCCTCAATTCTCGCAACCCACTTTTTTTTTCAAAATTATCGCTAATAGGCTGCTAAAAAAAAAAAGAAAAAAAAGTGATCGAATCATATCATAAGTGGCTTAAAACCTTCCCCTGGTCAACCCGGTTCCATAAATGTGCCATATGAGGTGATTGCGCCACGGGGGGCGGAAACCTATACCACACACACACACACCACACACACACCCACAACACACACACACCACACACACACACACCACACACCAACACCAACCACACACACACCAACAACACAGACAGACAGACACACTTTCGCTTATATTATTATGGGAATATATATATTATATATATATATAATGTTATATCTATTATATTATATTTTATATATAATATATATAATGTTATATCTATTATATATATATATATATATATATATATATATATATATATATATATATATTATATATATAATGTTATATCTATTATATATATATATATATATATATAATGTTTATCTATTTTATATATATATAATATATATATATATATATATATATATATATATAATATATATATATATATATAATGTTATATCTATTATATATATATATATATATATATATATATATATAATGTTATATCTATTATATATATATATTATATAAAATATATATATTATATATATATATATATATATATATAATATATTATATATATATATATATATATATATATATATATATATATAATGTTATATCAATTTATATTATATATATATATATATAAAATATATATATATAATATAATGTTATACCCTTTATATATATATATATATATATATATATAATATATATTTTATATATATAAAATATAAAATGTTTTTATAAAAGGTATATATAATATCATAATTAATATATATTTATGTGTGTGTGTGCGCGCGTGCGTGTGAGCACAGACATATAGATTAAGATTGACAGATAGATGGATATATATAGTTAGATAGATTGATGGATAGAGAGATGGACTATTTGATTAAAAAAAAATTGTATTAACTGAAAATATTTCAATCAAGTTTGCACAAAGTAAATTATTGAATTACATGAAAAGATATTTTACGAGTACGTTAAATTTCATGACAAGATTTCATGACAAGATTAGAACTGTCATGTGCAGAATAAAATGAGGAAGAGATCTTGTGAGTGTGACGAGTTTTCTTGTCAGACTATAATGACGAAGGCCGATCTTGCCATGGTGACAAGATTTCGGCTATTCTGTGTTTACAGTGCACTACTACTACTACTACTACTACTACTACTACTACTACTACTACTACTACTACTACTTCTACTACTACTACCACTACTACTACTACATCTACAATTGGAGAGAGACAGACAGACAGACAGACAGATAGAGACGAGAGACAAACAGAGATGTGTGTGTGTGTGTGATTTGACTTGTCTAAATACGTACATCAGGCAGATCGTAGGGAAAAAGACATAGTGATATACGTCCACACAGTGCCATGTTGTAGTGAAGGACAACCTGGTAGCGAGTGTTCAGCCCTATACAAGGTGGTGTTGAGTCTTGACCTGGGAGCGCGCGAGCGTGAGACAGGTCGACGGCTCCTTTAAGGCGTTCAAGGTAACCCCTCACTCTAGATGGGCGCTAATTGCCTCCTTGCTGTGATCCTACGGCACCCACGCCCTCTACTCCTTCGGGATGAGTGGCGTCAAGAGGTAACCTGGACTGGAGGGTTCGTCGGCCCGTGGCGCCTCGCTCACGTGACTTCTCGACTGCTTTCAAGACAGTAAATATGGAAAAGATAACAGTTAGTTAGCTTTGTGTGTCGCAGAGTGCTCTGAAGGAAGTTTTGCCTCCTTCCAGAGTCAAGTTTTGAAGTTCACTTGTAGCCTTGTATAACAACCCTCCTCCTCCTCTTCCTCCTGTACGGATTGCTTAACTGCTAGTAGTAAGCTTATTATGATCTTGGGCTTCACTAAACGCAACTTTGAACATAAAACTCTGAAATTAATGACTCCTATATACATACGTCTCTGTTTTGTCACACTTGCAGTTTGCCCTGCTATTCTGGTCGCCTTGTTTCGTAAAATATAAAGCTAAATTAAAATAATTTCAAGGAAGAGAGACCAAACTGATTCCATTTCTGCAAAATTCATCTTTTGAAGAGTGATTGCGAAAATATGTTTTCTTTCAGTATTCGTAGAATCTGTTGGGACTTGATGGAAACTTTCAAGAACCTTAAAGATTATTTTATCATTAACCAAGAGACCCTATTCGAGCTCTCTCCTCAAGAAACAACAAGAAACAATTGTATAAAATCAAACGGACAGCGTTTCAACACAGATCTTCGAAAAAATTATTTACATGTCAGAGCAGTTCAATCGATGGAACATATTACCAGCTAATGTTGTCGAAGTCAGCACAAAACACATTTAACTAGGGGGGGGGGGGCACTCAGTAGAGCGCATATCTCCGCCCGAATATTTCATTTACCATGTTAAAGGATAGGGAAAATCGTATTTTAAATTGGTTGCCATGGCAACAGTTGTGATTCGATTTCATCCAAAATTAAATCAGTTCTTCCCTATACCAAATAGACTTGGTATACCAAGTTTGGTCCAAATATATATGTAACTTTTCGAGAAATCCTGTACACTAACAAACAAACAAACAAACAGACAGATCGGGGTGAAAACATAACCTCCCTCCAATTTCGTTGGCGGGGGTAAAAAGACTAGACGCGTACTTCAAGGTAAGCTGGTTTTGTTATTCCCCCGCGAGTAATCTTATTAACATCCACCGGATTCATTAGTGTTAGTAGTAGTTTTGATTAGCATACTACATTCCTTTTATTCTTCACTATGAAATTTCTTTGTACCTGTCATCTTTAGGGGCACGGTATTCTTTTCCAACATTTTTCTGCCAGCCTGTCGCCGGATTGAGGGGTGGACGGGGAGGAGCCTTGTTCTGTGATATTCTGATCTCTTACATGCAATTTATTACCTCCGCCAACGAAATTGGAGGGAGGTTATGTTTTCACCTCGATGTTTGTTTGTTTGTTTGTTTGTTTGTTTGTTTGTTAGTGTACAGGATTTCTCGAAAAGTTACGAATAGATTTGGACCAAACTTGGTAAGAATACAAGTTCTATTTGGTATAAGGAAGAACTGATTTAATTTTGGATGGAAATGAATCACAACTGTTTCCATGGCACCAATTAGTAGAGAACTGAAACTCAGAAAATGCCAGTGGTCGCTGGCAGTTTAACTCAAGGTTGGTCTACTGTGTTTTGGCTCCGCGACTAATATTTTTCATAAATTAATTTCGCGAATAAACATTGAGCACCGCATCTGAATACCAAAACATATTCTTGATTGTTCTACTAATTATATGGATGACATTCTTACGATGGAACGCTTCTATAATAGCAATTTAATGCAAATTACTCGCCTCGAGTAGCAAAGCTTAATATATTTTTACATGTATATTGTGGCATGTAAAATTTGGGTGATGTTTCACCACTGTTTTCTAAGACAGTACTGCTGCGTCTGGCAAACGCTTGTCAAAATACAATAAGCAATGCCTGGAAAAACGAAGAATAAAGAATGCCGAAATCGCTTGTTGCTGCGACAAGTGTAGGTTCTAGATTGTGGGGGAGGCGACACGCCGGGCGGGGAGTGGTGGGCGGGGGAGATTGTGCGGGGAGATTGAATCAAAACATTGCCACTTCACGCGTCGACTCATTGCACTTCCAGGCTTTCTACTGATTGATACACATAAAACAGGAAAATATGACTGCCTAGGTATAGATACTTCTAAACATACGTTATTGACTATATAATATCATAGAGTAACATTTACCTCGCCTCCTCAACTATAACCTACTTGGTTATTTGGTTAAATGCATGTTTTACAGACTCAGGCTTCTATACAATATACATATAGAAGAAAATCGTTCTTAAAATTATACTTTTGTATTTTAAGTGCAGTGGAATAAGCCCATATTTTTCTTTCAAGTTGACCAACTTTTCACCAAATTGTGAGTTAAAACTGCCAGCGACCACTGGCATTTCGGAGTTGCAGTTCTCTCTAATTGATGAAATATGTTTCCTATTTTTTTTTACGTTTTGGGTTAAAATATTCCGTTTTCTGTTTTAGCGCTCTAGGGATCACTGAGGCCTTAGGACACACGTTCTCATAACTTCATCGTATCTGGGTAAAAATTGACCATGTTGGACCTTCCCGCCGCTCGCACCCCCGTCATCGAGAAATATTCGGGCGGAGGTATGCGCTCTACTGAGTGCCCCCCCCTAGTTAGTATTATGTAAATCAGCAGATACCCTCGTTATGTACCAAAGGGTCTCCTGATATATGTTCTAACTATGTATTCCTATGTAAATATTCCTCCTCCTCCTCCTCCTCCTCGTCGTCATGTGCCGCTGGCTGTCCGGGTCACCGAGCACACGGCAAGGCTAAGTCTCCACGAGTCGTTGAGCTTGGTGAGGAGCGGCGCTAAATCGACTAAATGGTGCGGGGTTAGAGGTGGAGGGCCCCCCTGACGCCTGATTAAAGGGGGGCGTCCCTCCCCTCTTCAAGTGTTTCATGAAGAGCATCTGTCAAAGTCCTCGGCCTCGCTAAGCCTTGCTCGTCGGTGCAGTGGCCGCGCTAATATCCAGTGTCCAGGAGGCGGAGCTCATTAGTGTGTTGAGAGCCGTGATAAGTACACGTTGGAAGCATGTGTTTATCAGATCATTACCATGACTGACATCATGATACACTGACCCGGCCGCGAGTCAGCCCTCAGATGCGGCGGCCACTCGCAGTCTGGAGGTGGCAGGTGACTTCCGCCCAGCACACGACCCAGCCTGCTGCAGTCAAGGAGGTTGTACATAGGCCTATACAACCTCCTTGGCTGCAGTGGTGGCTGTATGGGAGGGGTTGATGCAAGGGTGGATGGGTTGTAGAGAGAGAAGAGATCGAAATCCAAAAGTACAAGGTCACGCGAAGGCTCTCATAGAAGCTCCAAGAAAAGTTTTCCTATGGGTTCTTTGCGCCCCCACGCGTCGTCACCCTCGGCGCTCCGGCTAACTGTCTCAGCACCACATACAGCCTAGTCTGCGCCTGACCCTTAAGACAACCGTTCGTGCCCTCAGTAAGCCCTAAGTGACACCACGAAAATGTTGACACAGTATATGCGAGCTAATTACAAGCATGAAGTCAAAACGGCGTGGCGTTGGTCTGGCGTCTGTTGGTCTGCCTCGAGGGACGCCCTTGTGCACGTGTCCGCCAGCAGAAAGAAACTGCGTGATGTGTACACCGGCTTGAGCAGTGTTGTGTAGCCTTAGGGTGATTCTTTGTCTCTCTCTATATATAATACATCGACTTTAATCTGGACACAGTAATTATAATGTCAGCCAGTACATAGAGGTTATAGAAGATATAAATATATATTCTCAGGTTCTGATATGGATGTAAGCTAATAATTTCTTAAGAAAAATATTCGTTCATGAATTTCTGTGGATGGAAAATTCTGCGAAAAAGTGTCTAATTGTGGACATATAGGTTAATGGAAATTCTTAGGCTTCTCACCTTATTTTCCTCCATCTCCTCCTCCTCCTCCTCCTCCTCCTCCATCTCCTCCTCCTCCTCCTCCTCCTCCTCCTCCATCTCCTCCTCCTCCTCCTCCTCCGCCTCCGCCTCCACCTCCTTGGCACACTTTCAGCACGTGCATCCTACTGCTGCCGATGCTGTGCCAGATCCTCCCTTCCTGTCGTGAGCGTGTTCGACATCAGTGTGTGTGAGGAGTCTGCTTGTAGGACACGGAGCCACTGTGTGTGTGTGTGTGTGTTCGTGACCATATGCATGCACGTCCCCTGTTCGTTCTTGCCTTTTCCCCATTCTACACCCAGTCCCCCCCACCTCCTGCTTACACCCCCCGCCTGATCAGTCCCTAGGGTGTGAGTACCAGCTGCCTGCCCCGCTCTGCCTTATCCTATACACCAAAGCCTTTAGAATTAGAACCCCTAATTCTAAAGGCTTTGCTATATACTGTCTACATGTGATCCCCTTCCCGTCCCTCCTTACCACCCCAAGCAGTGTTCGCACGTTTTCCTCCACACCTCCCTCCACTCCTTCCTCCACATCTCCCTCCACATCTCCCTCCACTCCTCATCCCTCTCAGAAAAGAAGTTTAAGAATTATCTTTGACATTTTCCTTGTATTTTTTTTCAAATCATATCAAGGAAAAGTGATTTTTTTCAGTGTCATCATTCGTATCAATTTATTATGTTCATTGAGTCAAGAAAACAAAGGGAAATGTTTATCGTTCTTGAACCACCACCACCACCAACAACAATAGTAACAGCAACAGTAACAATAACAGTAACAGCAACAACAACAGCAACAGTAACAATAACAGTAACAGCAACAGTAACAATAACAGTAACAGCAACAACAACAGCAACAGTAACAACACAGTAACAGCAACAGTAACAATAACAGTAACAGCAACAACAACAGCAACAGTAACAACAATAATAACAGTAATAGTAACAGCAACAATAACAGTAACAACAACAACAACAGTAACAGCAACAACAGCAACAGTAATGTCAACAACAGTAATAGTAACAGTAGCAGCAAACAACAACAACAGTAACAATAACAGTAACAGTAACATATATACATATAACAGTAACAGTAACAACAACAACAGTAACACCAACAACAACACCAACAACAACAACAACAACACCAACACAACACCAACACCACCACCACCCCCCACCACCCCCACCACCACCATCACCACCACCAACAACAACAACACTACCACCACCACCAACACCACCACCACCACCCCCACCACCACCATCATCACCACCACCATCACCACCACCAACAACAACAACAATGGCAGTCCCTCACGTAGGCAGAAGCAGCAGGTCTTGGCGGCGTTGTGTGATCTGAGCATGACGTTCGCCAGGCCTTTTATGCATTTCTGGCCGTAGGAAGGGCGGGCGCGGCAGACGTAGCTTTGGGATATGGAGGGTGAGAAGGTAAGGTGGTGAGGAGGAAGGAGGAAGGAAGAGGTGTAAATATAACTGTGTATGAGAGTAGGAATGTGAGAGAGGAAGACAGGACGTAGGAGGGGGGGGACAAGGTGGCGTTAGGTGTTGGACGTGTCTGATACAATAACAGGAAGGAAACCAGTATTTTGTAAACTATGTAGCCTTTTGTCTCCGCTTTCCCCAAGGGTGTTATCCTTGAAACCAAACCTTGAAATGAACCTAAACTTGTTTATATCCGTTCCTTGTCTTTTCACTCTATACTGTGTGCCCTTAAAAATATGGAATGTATAATAGAAATAATGAATTTGTTCGGTACTTAGTGGTATTTTAGTCATTGTCGCCTGTCTGGTTTGTCTTGTCTGATAGTGTTAGTGAGAGGACGTTGTTTTAAGGATAACTTCCTGTGATTAACCTAATCTCATTCCACATAGATCCTTTGCTATTAAAGTGCTTTTGTTAGTCCTAGTTAAGTAACTTATCCCCATTAGTTTGTGTGTGTATAAACACCTGTCTGTAGTCCTTCAATGTTCCCTCTTGTCTTGTGCCTATGGTGTTCTCAATGTTTCGCTTGGGCCCAGTTGTGTCTTCTGTTGGCCTTGTCTTTCCGTTAGTGCCTTGCTTGTTTTCCTGCTGTGTATCCACCATGTCTGTGTGCCCTTGTCTGTGATGCCCTGTCTGTGTCCCAGAGATCTGTACCCCTTTAAGGAATCTTGTCCCTGTCTTGATGCCCTTTCTGTGTCCCCTTTGTCTCAGTCGTGCCTCTTGCTAAGCGTGGGCCTCAGTGGCGTGCCCCGTGGTGTCTGTGTGCCTTCATCCTGTCCCTTGTCTGTTGCCTTGTTTGTCCCTTGTCTGTATCCCTGGACGCGGGCCCTACTGATGCTGGTCCCATTGACTGTGTGCCACTTGTGACAGTTGTCCAGTTGTCTTGTGAAGTCATGTGTCCTGTCGTGTGCTTTTCTGGTCAACGTGTCGTCGCCTTGTCGTGTTTTCCCTGGTCTGTGTCCCTTGTCTGTGTGCCCTTGTCTGTGTGCCCTTGTCTGTGTGCCCTTGTCTGTGTCCCCTTGTCTGTGTCCCTTGTGTGTGCCCTTGTCTGTGTCCCCTTGTCTGGTGCCCTTGTCTGTGTGCCCTTGTCTGTGTCCCTTGTCTGTGTGCCCTTGTCTGTGTCCCCTTGGTCTGTGTGCCCTTGTCTGTGTCCCTTGTCTGTGTGCCCTTGTCTGTGTGCCCTTGTCTGTGTGCCCTTGTTTTGTGTTGCCCTTGTCTGTGTGCCCTTGTCTGTGTCCCTTGTCTGTGTCCCCTTGTCTGTGTGCCCTTGTCTGTTGCCCTTGTCTGTGTGCCCTTGTCTGTGTGCCCTTGTCTGTGTGCCCTTGTCTGTGTCCCTTGTCGGTGTGCCTTGTCTGTGTGCCCTTGTCTGTGTGCCTGTCTGTGTGCCTTGTCTGTGCCCTTGTCTGTGTCCCTTTGTCTGTGTGCCCTTGTCTGTGTGCCCTTGTCTGTGTCCCTTGTCTGTGTTCCCCTTGTCTGTGTGCCCTTGTCTGTGTGCCCTTGTTGTGCCTTGTCTGTGTGCCCTTGTCTGTGTGCCCTTGTCTGTGTGCCCTTGTCTGTGTCCCCTTGTCTGTGCCCTTGTCTGTGTCCCTTGTCTGTGTGCCCTTGTCTGTGTCCCCTTGTCTGTGTGCCCTTGTCTGTGTGCCTTGTCTGTGTCCCTTGTCTGTGTGCCCTTGTCTGTGTGCCCTTGTCTGTGTGCCCTTGTCTGTGTGCCTTGTCTGTGTGCCTGTCTGTGTGCCCTTGTCTGTGTCCCTTGTCTGTGTCACCCTTGTCTGTGTGCCCTTGTCTGTGTCCCTTGTCTGTGTGCCCTTGTCTGTGTGCCCTGTCTGTGTGCCCTTGTCTGTGTCCCTTGTCTGTGTGCCCTTGTCTGTGTCCCCTTGTCTGTGTGCCCTTGTCTGTGTGTCCCTTGTCTGTGTGCCCTTGTCTGTGTGCCCTTGTCTGTGTGCCCTTGTCTGTGTCCCTGTCTGTGTGCCCTTGTCTGTGTGCCCTTGTCTGTGTGCCCTTGTCTGTGTCCCTTTTGGGTGTGCCCTTGTCTGTGTCCCTTGTCTGTGTGCCCTTGTCTGTGTCCCTTGTCTGTGTGCCCTTGTCTGTGTCCCTGTTGTGTGCTGTCTGTGTCCCTTGTCTGTGTGCCCTTGTCTGGCCCCTTGTCTGTGGCCCTTGTCTGTGTGCCCTTGTCTGTTTTCCCTTGTCTGTGTCCCCTTGTCTGTGTCCCTTGTCTGTGTGCCCTTGTCTGTGTGCCCCTTTCTGGGCCCTTGTCTGTGTCCTTGTCTGTGCCCTTGTCTGTGTCCCCTTGTCTGTGTGCCCTTGTCTGTGTGCCCTTGTCTGTGTGCCCTTGTCTGTGTCCCCTTTCGTGTCCCTTGTCTGTGTGCCCTTGTCGTCTCCCCTTGTCTGTGTGCCCTTGTCTGTGCCCTGGTCTGGTCCCTTCCGTGCGGGCCCTTGTCTGTGTGCCCTTGTCTGTGCCCGTTGTCTGTGTCCTGGCTGTGCCCTTGTCGTCCGGGCCCTTTCTGTGTGCCCCTTTCTGTCCGTGTCTGGTGTGTCTGGGCCCGCGTGCCAGCGTGCTTTGGGCCTTGCGTGGCCCTGCGTGTCCCTTGGGGGCCCTGAGGCCCGGCGTGGCCTTGTCTGTGTCCTGTCTGGTGCCCTGCTGGCAGCAGGTCCTGCTGGTGCCTTGTCGGCCGTCTGTGGCCTTGTCTGTGGCCTTGTCTGATCCTTGCTGTGGCCTGTCTTGTCCCTGTCGGGCCTTTCTGTCCCCTTGTCTGTGTCCCTTTCTTGTGCCCCCATCTCTTTATGTACCCTGTCGAAGCCGTCGTGCCTTTCTGTGTCCCTGTCTTGCCCTTTCTTCCCTGTTTTCCCTTGTCTTACCCTTGTCCGGGACCTTTCTATGACATAATGGGCACTTTCTGTTCCCTGTCTGTATCCCTTTGGGCCCTTGTCTTGTCCCTTGTCGCCTTGTCGGGCCCTGTCTTTCCCGCTTGTCTGTGCCCCTTGTCTGTGGCTTCTGTTCCCTTGCTGTGGCCCGCTGGTCCTTTCGGTCCACTGTCTGGTCCCTTTCTGTGTGCCCTGGTCCCTTTCCGTGTGCCCATTGCTTACCCTTTTCCCTGTCACCTCTTTCCCTTTCTGCCCTTGTCTGTGTCCCCTTTGCTTGCCCTTGTCGGACCTTGTCGTGTCACTTGTCTGTCCCCTTGTCTGTGTCCCTCTGTGTGCCCTTGCTTGCCTGTCTTCACCTTGTCGTCCTAGTCTGTGCCCTTTCGTGTTCCCGTCTGGGCCTCAGGGTGTGCCCTTGTCATGGCCCTTGTCTTAGCCCCTTGACTTGGCCCTTCTTGTCCGCTTTCTTGCCCGTCTGTTCCCCTGCTGGTCCTTGTCTTTCCTTGTCTGTTCCCCTGTCTGTTCCCCTTTCTGGTGCCTGTCGTGCCCTTTCTAGTGACCCTTGTGTGTCCCGGTCTTGCCCTTGCTTCCCCTTGTCTTTCCTTTCTTTCCCTTTCTGTTCCCGTCTCGTTCTTTGTGCCCTTGTCTGAGTACCCGCGGTCCCGTGTCCCACTGTCGTTCCTGTTCCTTCGTCTGTTGCCCTTCCCCTGTGTCCCCTTGTCTGTGTCCCCTTTCTTGTCCCTTTGTCTGTCTCCCTGCTGTCCCTGCGTCTCCCTTTTCCCCCTGTCTTGTGCCTGTCTGTTCCCTTGTCTTGCCCCTGCTGTGTGCCCTTCTTGGCCCTTGTCTGTGTCCTTGTCTTTGCCCTATGTCTGTGTCCTCCTGTCTTTCCCCGTCTGTGTCCCCTTGTCTGTGCCCTTGTCTGTGTGCCCTTGTCTGTCCCTGTCGGTGCCCTTGTCTGTGTCCCTTGTCTGTGTGCCCTTGTCTGTGTCCCTTGTCTGTGTGCCCTTGTCTGTGTGCCCTTGTCTGTGTGCCCTTGTCTGTGTGCCCTTGTCTGTGTGCCCTTGTCTTTGCCCTTGTCGGTGCCCTTGTCTGTGTGCCCTTGTCTGTGTGCCTTGTCTGTGTGCCCTTGTCTGTGTCCCCTTGTCTGTGTGCCCTTGTCTGTGTGCCCTTGTCTGTGTGCCCTTGTCTGTGTCCCCTTGTCTGTGTCCCTTGTCTGTGTCCCTTGTCTGTGTCCCCTTGTCTGTTGCCCTTGTCTGTGTCCCTTGTCTGTGTGCCCTTGTCTGTGTCCCCTTGTCTGTGTGCCCTTGTCTGTGTGCCCTTGTCTGTTCCTGTGTGCCCTTGTCTGTGTGCCCTTGTCTGTGTGCCTTGTCGTGTCCCCTGCTGTGCCCTTGTCTGTGTGCCCTTGTCTGTGTGCCCTTGTCTGTGTGCCCTTGTCTGTGTGCCTTTGGTCCTGTCTGTGTGCCCTTGTCTGTGTGCCCTTGTCTGTGTGCCCTTTGTCTTGTGTGCCCTTGTTGTCTTTGTGTGCCCTTGTCTGTGTGCCCTGTTGTTCCCTGTTGGTGCCCTTGGTCTGTGTCCCCTTGTCTGTGTGCCCTTGTCTGTGTCCCTTGTCTGGTTGTGCCCTTGTCTGTGTGCCCTTGTCTGTGTGCCCTTGTCTGTGTCCCTTGTCTGTGTCCCCTTTGTCTGTGTGCCCTTGTCTGTGTGCCCCTTGTCTGTGTGCCCTTGTGTCTTGTGTGTCCCTTGTCTGTGTGCCCTTGTCTGTGTCCCCTTGTCTGTGTCCCCTTGTCTGTGTGCCCTTGTCTGTGTGCCCTTGTCTGTGTGCCCTTGTCTGGTGTGCCCTTGTCTGTGTCCCTTGTCTGTGTCCCTTGTCTGTGTCCCCTTGTCTGTGTGCCCTGCTGTGTCCCTTGTCTGTGTGCCCTTGTCTGTGTGGCCCTTGTCTGTGTGCCCTTGTCTGTGCCTTGTCGGTCCCTTGTCTGTGTGCCCTTGTCTGTGTGCCCTTGTCTGTGTGCCCTTGTCTGTGTCCCCTTGTCTGTGTCCCTTGTCTGTGTCCCCTTGTCTGTGTGCCCTTTGGTCTGTGTGCCCTTGTCTGTGTGCCCTTGTCTGTGTGCCCTTGTCTGGCCCTTTTGTTCCCTTGTCTGTGTCCCCTTGTCTGGTTTCGTGCCCTTGTCTGTGTGCCCTTGTTGTGTCCCTTGTCTGTGTCCCTTGTCTGTGTGCCCTTGTCTGTGTGCCCTTGTCTGTGTGCCCTTGTCTGTGTGCCCTTGTCTGTGCTGTTGTGCCCTTGTCTGTGTGCCCTTGTCTGTGTGCCCTTGTCTGTGTGCCCTTGTCTGTGTGCCCTTGTCTGTGTGCCCTTGTCTGTGTCCCCTTGTCTGTGTGCCCTTGTCTGTGTGCCCTTGTCTGTGTGCCCTTGTCTGTGTGCCCTTGTCTGTGTCCCTTGTCTGTGTGCCCTTGTCTGTGTCCCCCTTGTCTGTGTGCCCTTGTCTGTGTGCCCTTGTCTGTGTGCCCTTGTCTGTGGTGCCCTTGTCTGTGTGCCCTTGTCTGTGTGCCCTTGTCTGTGTGCCCTTGTCTGTGTGCCCTTGTCTGTGTGCCCTTGTCTGTGTGCCCTTGTCTGTGTGCCCTTGTCTGTGTGCCCTTGTCTGTGTGCCCTTGTCTGTGTGCCCTTGTCTGTGTGCCCTTGTCTGTGTCCCCTTGTCTGTGTGCCCTTGTCTGTGTGCCCTTGTCTGTGTGCCCTTGTCTGTGTCCCCTTGTCTGTGTGCCCTTGTCTGTGTGCCCTTGTCTGTGTCCCTTGTCTGTGTGCCCTTGTTCTGTGTGCCCTTGTCTGTGTGCCCTTGTCTGTGTGCCCTTGTCTGTGTCCCTTGTCTGTGTCCCCTTGTCTGTGTCCCCTTGTCTGTGTCCCTTGTCTGTGTTGCCCTTGTCTGTGTGCCCTTGTCTGTTGTGCCCTTGTCTGTGTGCCCTTGTCTGTGTGCCCTTGTCGGTCCCTTGTGTGTCCCTTGTCTGTGTCCCCTTGTCTGTGTGCCCTTGTCTGTGTGCCCTTGTCTGTGTCCCCTTGTCTGTGTGCCCTTGTCGTGTCCCTTGTCGTGTCCCTTGTCTGTGTGCCCTTGTCTGTGTGCCCTTGTCTGTGTGCCCTCTGTCTGTGTGCCCCTTGTCTGTGTGCCCTTGTCTGTGTGCCCTTGTCTGTGTGCCCTTGTCTGGGCTGCCCTTGTCTGTGTGCCCTTGTCTGTGTCCCCTTGTCTGTGTGCCCTTGTCTGTGTGCCCTTGTCTGTGTCCCTTGTCTGTGTGCCCTTGTCTGTGTGCCCTTGTCTGTGTCCCTTGTCTGTGTCCCCTTGTCTGTGTGCCCTTGTCTGTGTGCCCTTGTCTGTGTGCCCTTGTCTGTGTGCCCTTGTCCTTGTGTGTCCCTTGTCTGTGTGCCCTTGTCTGTGTCCCCTTGTCTGTCTGTGTGCCCTTGTCTGTGTGCCCTTGTTGTTCTTTTTGTGTGCCCTTGTCTGTGTCCCCTTGTCTGTGTCCCCTTGTCTGTGTGCCCTTGTCTGTGTCCCCTTGTCTGTGTGCCCTTGTCTGTGTCCCCTTGTCTGTGTCCCCTTGTCTGTGTGCCCTTGTCTGTGTGCCCTTGTCTGTGTCCCCTTGTCTGTGTCCCCTTGTCTGTGTGCCCTTGTCTGTGTCCCCTTGTCTGTGTGCCCTTGTCTGTGTGCCCTTGTCTGTGTGCCCTTGTCTGTGTCCCCTTGTCTGTGTGCCCTTGTCTGTTCCCTTGCTGTGCCCTTGTCTGTGTGCCCTTGTCTGTGTCCCTTGTCTGTGTTGCCCTTGTCTGTGTGCCCTTGTCTGTGTGCCCTTGTCTGTGTCCCCTTGTCTGTGTGCCCTTGTCTGTGTGCCTTGCTGTGTCCCTTGTTGTGCCCTTGTCTGTGTGCCCTTCTGTGTCCCTGTCTGTGCCCTTGTCTGTGTGCCCTTGTCTGTGTGCCCTTGTCTGTGTGCCCTTGTCTGTGTGCCCTTGTCTGTGTGCCCTTGTCTGTGTGCCCTTGTCTGTGTCCCCTTGTCTGTGTGCCCTTGTCTGTGTGCCCTTGTCTGTGTGCCCTTGTCTGTGTGCCCTTGTCTGTGTGCCCTTGTCTGTGTGCCCTTGTCTGTGTGCCCTTGTCTGTGTGCCTGTCTGTTGCCCTTGTCTGTGGTTGGCCCCTTGTCTGTGTGCCCTTGTCTGTGTGCCCTTGTCTGTGTGCCCTTGTCTGTGTGCCCTTGTCTGTGTGCCCTTGTCTGTGTTCCCTTGTCTGTGTCCCCTTGTCTGTGGTGTGGTCGGTGAACTACTTGAAAGAATCCTTGTATCTCACGGCGGATCACTTGCCTCGGTTTCAGCACAGCGTTATGAATTAGACGAAGGTTCGCTGCACACATACTTATAAAATCACGGTCACTTAACCCTTGGGCTCGATTCCCATCACTGTTTTGTCTAGTTGCCGCACCGAGGAAGCGTTGACAATAAAGGGAGTTTTAAAAGGAGGCTAGACAATTTCATGGATGGGGATGAAAGGTGGATGTAGGTACTATTAAGTAACAGGAACTACCACGTATAGGTCTCACGGCCTCTTGTAGCTTCCTTATATTTTTATGTTCTTATGTAAAGGTGATTACTTATATTCCTACCTTTCTTTGTATTTGCAACTCTGAACGTCACAAGAAACCCTTTTTCACCTGTCATGAAGTGAAGTACTGGCAATCCAATAAGCTGATGGGTTGCTTCATGAAATCGTTCGTGATAGGTTTTCTGACCTGAGTATATTCCTCCCAATGCTCACCAGTTGTATATAACCAGCAAACCCTAGCTATGTTAGGAGACAATGACTGTTAATTAAGGGTATTCACCTGGTGCTTCGCGCACATGTGTGACGTCAATTCGCGTCATAGCGCCTCATGCCGACACTCGTGTGCAAGATGCCCATTTGTGTTGTATTCATGTTGTTTCAGAATTATTTATTCATTAACGTATTACATTTTTTAAATCATACTTATTTGCGTACAATTGCAACAGCCTTCGAATCGAGACTATTTTATATAGATAGATTGACATTGGTGAACTAATTGTGTACGTTAGGGGCATTCGAAAGTTTGAATATTCTTTAAAAAAAAAAAAAATAATAATCCAGACCACTTTCATATATAAAATGCGGCATAATCTACTTATATATATATATATATATATATATATATATATATATATATATATATATATATATATATATATATATATATATATATATATATATATATATATATATATATGTGTGTGTGTGTGTTTTCTTTGAAATATATTCTTTCTCTTATATGTTCCTTTATTATTTATTTTACCGAATAATCAATTAAACTATTGTATGTATGAAGCAATATACTCATAAAGCCTTTAACAGAGTCAAGTTTAATCCAGTGACTAACGTAAAACAGACGTGAAGGGGCGATGGGTGGGTGGGCGGCCGAGGACGTGCATGTACACACTGCTACGTGACCGGCGACTCCCTGGTGGCACCTCCCGGGGGAGACAGAGGCTGCTGGGGAAGAAGTGAAGGAGGAGCCTTGTTAGGGTAGAGGCCCAGGTTTCCTTGTGTGTGTGGGGGGATTGGGGAAAGCCTTAGTAATTCCCCATCACAAGGTCATCCTCAGGCCAGGCATCATGATTGAAAACTTTGAAACTGGCAACTGCTTTAGACAGTCTGTAGTGCCAGGGATTTTAGGGGCGTCTCTCTCTCTTTCAAGGGAAGTAAGCGAAACCAGCGCCACGTGAAAATGACTTCCTTAATTGCCCTGTCACTCGGCGGAGGGCACTGATTGGGCTTAATTATACGGCCGTGGCACGCAGACCAGAAGCGGCGAGGTAACGCAACGTGATCGACCACCGGGACAGCAGCCGCAGCGAGGCCTCCAGGGTGGAAATTGCGAAATAAATTAAGTGCTCAATACCTTTGTTAGTGTATGTGGGTATGTGTGTGTGTGTTTTTTTGTGCGAGTTTTTGTTTTGTGTGTGTGTGTGTGTGTTTGATTTGCTTTTTCATAAGTTGTCTTCCATCCTTATAGTGTTCTCAGCGCTGGTCTTCTCATCCTCTCAAGACGAAGGTGAACTGAAGTTTTTGTTGCTATATTCTAATGATTTTGTTTAACGTAGTTCGTACATTACCATCTATATTTTCATAGGTACTGTTATCTCTCTCTCTCTCTCTCTCTCTCTCTCTCTCTCTCTCTCTCTCTCTCTCTCTCTCTCTCTCTTCTTCTCTCTCTCCTCCTCTCCTCTCTCTCTCTCTCTCCTCTCTCTCTCTCTCTCTCTCTCTCTCTCTCTCTCTCTCTCTCTCTCTCTCTCTCTCTCTCTCTCTCTCTCTCTCTCTCTCTCTCTCTCTCTCTCTCTCTCTCTCTCTCTCTCTCTTTTACTATCAACTCGCGCAATACAACACTTCCTCTTTTGTTTAGCTCGTTCTTCCTTTCCCCGTATATTTCGTTTATCAAGTTTTGTTACTCTTCCCTGTTTCTTCCTGTGTTCAGTTGTTGTTCTTACTACATGTTAAACGTATCTTTACACCACGTTCGTTCATGGTGTAAATTCGTTCGTTCACGTTTTTTTCCATTTCTTTCATCGTCTCAGTCGATCCTAGTTTACAGTATTTCATCCCATTTGCATCGACAGACTTTAAATCCCTTTTTTTTTCAATCTAACTGTGCTTGTTCCATTATTCAAACGTCACCTGTTTCACCTGACCACTGTGGAAAGTCAGGGAAATAATGCAGCACTTCAGGAAGCAATAGGTAGACCTGGAAGTATCGTGACGCCCTTAAGTTCCCAAAGTTAAAAGAAAAGTTGCAGATAATGAGACCAAAACACCTGCGCCCAAACGTCACTCGATTAGCTGAGAGACGCTTGTTAAACTGTCCATCACTCGGTGGGCTGAGAGTCACGTGTCGAGCCACGAGGACGCGATGTGAAGGAATATGATTAAATGATTTGATACCATTTGTTTTGTCAAGCTAACTAGTATGTTCAGCCTTTATCTGCATTACGTAATTAGTAGTGAATAGCAGTGGCGTCCTGTTATCTAAGTTAAAAATAAGTTTTATCTAAGCATCTATAGTCACATTCGCACCACCTGAGCAGCGAGCATTAAGTCACGCGCCACACTAACGCATTCCAGATAATCCAATTGGAGATTCAGTTAGTCAGGTTTCACCCCTCCTCCCTCCCTTGCCTCTACCCCTTCCCTGCAGCGGCGGTCCCGTGCTCGAGTCTCCACCTGGCAAGACACGTGAGCCAGTGAAGACTCGAGACAGAAGACAGTGAGCTTCGTTATAGCGAGGAGAGGCACTCTGATCATTCGTCCTCGGTGAAGACCTTTTTTATCACTCTGGGAAGGCGGTAGCGGAGTGGTTAGCGTCTTCGACTGGCGTTCTCGGTAACCCGAGTTCGATCTCCGAAGAAAACCAAAACCTTTCTGCACCGTCGAGTGGCCTAAGAACACCCACATGCCCTGCCCATCAACTCTACCTTCGATTTTGAGTGCATCGGAGGACACAGGGGGGCGGCATGAGCCTCTAATCACAGGCGTCACTATAAGAATCCTGCCTGCGCCACCACGGGCGAGGACCAACCATCACATCAGCCCTCAAGTGAACCTCCAGAGCCTACCATCCGAGCCCTGGGTCACCACTGCCTACAGGCGCTATAGGCACAAATGTAAAAAAAAAAAAAAAAAAAAAAAAAAAAAAAAAAAAAAAAACTCTTACCTCGTGAATTGCGAAATATTTAATAAATGCATGGAAGATTTTCCTTTCTTTCCCCGCTCCATAATGATGTATTAGTTCGCTTCTTTGTGCTCTCGAAATCACTGAATCCTGTCGTTGGTGAGGGGCGTGGGCTGAGCGTCGCCGCGGTGCCCTGGGAGACTGCGGTCCGTAGTTACTTAGAAGCGAAGACTGCGGTGGAGTTTGTGAGTCACGCGTAAGTCACTTGAGAAGATCCGCGTGTTTGGTCTCGTGAATCGTGTGTTGCCGCTAGAACTAACTTTTTAATAAGTTTTCACCGCCGCAGGAAGCTTTTCAGGATGCCAACAGGGTTCTGGTTGTACGTTGACTGTTTGTTTTATTTTCTGCGGTACTTGCCACGTGAGGACAACTTTTACTAAATCTTCACCGAGTGAGTGTTTTCTTTCGTCTATTAAGCGATCGATCGACACATTAAGCGATCACACACACACACCTCAGATTCCGGAAATATAGGCTGAGAATAGAGGCGACTACTTAGTATATAGGCTTTTCCACGTTATTGAAGGCGAGATGACGACCGGCGGCTGGCTGGAGGCGAAGAGAAAGGCGGAGGCGACGACACTAGACAACACAGAGGCAGAAATGGATGGAGGTGATGATTAAGATGATTAAGATGAGGCAGACGGGATGGATAGCTCCCCGAGGGCCAAGGTCACTGCCGCTGTGTTTAAGGAAATTTACAGCCGATTGAGAGGGGGGAGTGACCGAGGGTGACGCAACAGTGCATCACCCCGCTACGCCTAGGACAATTAGCAGCCAAATCAGCGTCATCTGGACATTATGCCTCCTTTGGGCCTGTCATTGAGCCTCCCCCGCCGAGGGTTAATGCAGGGCGCCACCTCAAGGCAGTTCTAATAATGGTGATCTACATATATCTTTTGTTTGTTTCCTTTGCCTCGTGGCCTCAGCACTGGGAGGTCACTGTTTGGCGTCCGCGGGAGCAGTGTTTTGGCGGGGGTGGGCCGGGCGCTTGTGAGGTGTCAGGGGTGTCATCACAGCAAGCGGCGTGAGTTGTGAGGTTTGCCGAACGTGCGACTATGCGGGTTGGTCTCTTTCGCCTTCCAATATATTATGTCAACATTATTCATGAGATTGTTAGGAAAATAAATTATCGGTAGCAACGGGAGTAGTTTTTTTCGAGTATTTGGAGCAAAGCGCAACCACACACACAACACACACACAACACACACACACCACACACACACACCACACACACACACACACACACACACACACACACACCACACACACACACACACACACACACACAACACACACACACACACACACACACACACACACACACACACACACCCACACACACACACACACACACACACACACACACACACCACACACACAGCACACACACACACAACACACACACACACACACACACACACACACACACACACACACACACACACACACACACACACACACACAACACACACACACACACACAACACACACCACACACACACACACACACACACACACACACACACACACACACACACACACACACACAACACACACACACACACACACACACACACACACACACACACCACACACCACACACACACACACACACACACACACACACACACACACACACACACACACACACACACACACACACACACACACACACACACACACACACACACACACACACACACACACACACACACACACATACACACACACACACACCACACACACACATACACACATACACACATACACACACACACACACACACACACACACACACACTCACACTCGCATATAAACAAACAAACATTAATTATGTGCTGAAGAATCTTTAAGTGGAGCCATAAATTTAAGAAATAGCTTAAAATAAGAAGAAAAAAAATACACAGATCATTTTAAATAGGTTTATAAACCAGTCAAACAGTATATTTTTATAGAAAGATTTTCCAGAGCCGAACCATTGCAAGGAAAACAAGCAAACATGAGATGAAATCTAAAGAAAAAAAGCAGTTATTGAAACATGCGGGATGAAGAAAAAAAGCGAAGAAATATTTTTTTTCCTGCAAGGTAGTTTGAGTTTGACTTCAAGTGAAGGAAGGGTTGGCGCATCAGCAAATCACAACTGGAGGAACATCGGTTGTAGTAACAGTCCATATTCAAGGGAAGATTAAGTCATAAACAAATGTAGACAAGGCCAGTATCCAAACACATGTAAATGAAGCAGAAAATGACTAAATAGACTGATAGATAGAAGTAATAATAATTCCAATTGATATATTATTGCTACAGTTTTAGATGGGAAGGTTTGGATGCTGGAGGGAAAGATAATTACGTAGTTCGAATGGCAGTGTATTGAAATTATATTAGTGAAACATTTCTTATACCAGCATGTCAGAGAAAATACTTAAATATTAGGTAAAGAACATCCGTCTTCACTTGATTTATTATCTACAAGACTGGCAAAGGAGATCAGTTCCCTTAATTTGTCTCCAGCTTCTTAACACAGGTGACTATGTATTAATAGAGCACAGGTCACTACGAAATAGGAGACAAGTGTCAGAGAAGGCGACTAGCGTGGGCTGGTAGCTCTCTCAATGTGGGTCAACTGAAGCAGAGAAATGAGCGGCAAGCTACAGTACTCAGTTTGCGTAGCCCGAACAGAAATAGATCGAAAAAAAATATACATATATGAAACAAGCATCCAGAGAAAAAATATGAAAGAAAAATATTTAGTTTGACGAAAAATGTAGAATATCAAAGCCAGAAGAGACTCGTTTGGAGTAGATAATAAAAAGAATATTAAAAAAAACTCTGGATTGCCCGGGCGTATGAAAGGTACAGTATACTAGCTCGCAAAGGAACACATACTATGAGATGGTGAAATATCTCTTTGTTAAAAAGTTATTACGGAAAAGTACAAAAGAAACGTAAAATATTCTTTTTTCGAGTATATTGAAAATTGGGGCGAAAGACTAAAATAGAACGGAATTAATCAAGAAAATGAATATTGGCTAGGAGAAAATGTGTGAGGATTTTTTACCCCAGTATTGACGGTAGAGATACGTTTGATAACCAATTCCCTGCTCAGAGATTGTACTCGTGACGGAAGACTCCTACGTCATAGCTCATTAGGGAAGAAGCTCAGGATCACATTAAACTGGGTTAGATCAAGGGAGATAACTGCTGAGCCACAGAAAAGTCTTATCGTGATTCATAACTCATCAGCGAAGAAGAAAGCTAAGGATCTCAAAAAACTGGGTTGGATAATTAGGGAAAGGAAGAGGAAAGAAAGTAAAATAAATTAAAGGATAAAATAAGAAATACAAGACAAGACAATCAAACTCAAGACTCAGACGAGAAGCGAGAGAGAGAGAGCGAGAAGAGACGCATCAGGGAGTGCCGATGAAAAAGGCCAGACTCCCGACCCACAACTGAACTGAACCAGAGAAAAGGAGATCACCGCTTGGCTACAGATAGGGGAGAGCGGAGCAGGTTGCATCGAGGGTAGGTTGGGTAGGGTATTGCCTCTAACTCGCATTAACTTTTTTTATTATTATCATTGTTGTAGTTGTAGTAGTAGTAGTTTATTGTGATAGTAGTAGTAGTAGTAGTAGTAGTAGTAAGACGATGTACGTGTGATAACATGCGAGTTAGAGGCAATGATGCAACCTACCCTCGATGCAACCTGCCTCGCTCTCCCCTAAGTCTCAGTAGCCAGTCTTTTGTATAAGATCCTTGAGAAACACCCGGGAAAGATTAGACAACGTTTATAAACACGCAAGTTATCAACAAGAGACCAATTTGGGTTTCGAGCCAGGAAATATTGCGTCACGAATATACTGCTTATAATACGTTCTGGAAACATTAACACTGACTGTGATGATATAGCCTTGAATGAAGAAAGCTTTTGGTTGCGTGGAATTTAGAAAACAAAGCAGAAATAAAAGGTCCTACACTTAGGTTATTGGAGATCTTTCTTAGCAATAGAGAAATTAATAAAGTATTAAGACAATGTACTGGTTGAAGAAATTCGATTAGTGACGCAACTCGCATCACTATTTAGGCCCCAAATATTTCATTCAGATATAAGTGATGTAAAGGATATCATAACTAATCTTCCTAAATCATTCAACACTAAATAATGAAGGAGTAAAGCAAAAACACATCATGATTTTGTACATAGGTGTGACAATAAAGCAGGAAATTGATAAAAGTTGATACATAAAACCTGACAACAGAAGATCAAGTGACCGTAGTCGATAAGAGGCAACAAGTTTATAAAGATTGATGTTTTTTTTCATTTAGACCCATTGATTGATTTGATTGATTTGATTTCATTGATTTTTTTTTCATTTAGAGCTATTGATTCAGGGAAGATATTACAGGAGGCATTGTATGTACAAGAAATATAAGACAAACACATAGTTGAGGCTCCACAGCATAATTTAGTACAAGGAGATGTGACGTGACAACCTTACTTTAATTCTGGAAAAATCAGGATATGACATGAACACACACACACACACACACACACACACACACACACACACACACACACACACACACACACACACACACACACACACACAGGTACACACACACACACACAGGTACACACACACACACACACACACACACACACACACACACACACACACACACACACACACACACACACACACACAGGTACACACACACACGCACACACACACACACACACACACACACACACACACACACACACACACACACACACACACACACACACACACACACACACACACACACACACACACACACACCACACCACACACACACACACACACACACACACACACACACACACACACACACACACACACACACACACACACACACACACACACACACACACACACACACACACACACACACACACACACAACACACACACACACACACACACACACACACACACACACACACACACACACACACACACACACACACACACACACACACACACACACACACACACACACACACACACACACACACACACACACACACACACACACACACACACACACACACACACACACACCACACACACACCACAACACACACACACACACACACCACACACACACACACACACACACACACACACACACACACACACACACACACACACACACCACACACAACCACACACACACACACAACACACACACACACACACACACACACACACACACACACACACACACACACACACACACACACACACACACACACACACACACACACACACACACACCACACACACACACACACACACACCACACCCAACACACACACACACACCCACACACACACACACACCACCACACACACACACACCCACACACACCACCACACACACACACACACAACACACACACACACACACACACACACACGTTGCCTTTATTCTCACCTCACATTTATTCCGCCTGCCGAGTGCTTTGTCCAAAAATACTTTGTTCTGTGAAAAGATAATATTTTTTCATATGCATCCTCATCTAGTATATTATGTTTTAGAGGAAGCACTTAGAACTTCCCGGAAAAAGAGTATGAAAATAGTAAAAAAATATTAAAATACGCGACAAAATTTAGAACATTTTTCTAGTCGACATTTTTGTATAATGGTACGTACATAATACATATGTTTCCTTTTTTATATTTTGTTGCTTAGTTTCCAGTTCTTTCTCTTAAGTCATACTCCTTTTGGCTGACGCGCTAACTCAAACCATGTGTTGTGCCCGTGTGGTCGTCTGTCAGCCACACTGAGCTCTATAATAACATAGAGCTCAGTGGTCAGCCAGCCAGCCAGCCAGCCAGCCAGTTAGTCAGTCAGTCAGCCACTCAGTCAGTCAGCCCGCATGTCCGTGTCTTTCGCAATGCTGCATACGTTTTACTGAACACATACTTTCCACCTTATTGCCTTTGCCTTCGCCTTCGCGTTACTCTCACCCTCACGCCCCAACCCTCCACCAGTCACCCCAACCTTTCACCCTCACACCCCAACCCTCCACCAGTCACCCCTTACTCTCACTCTCACACCCCTTATTCTCACCAGTCACCCCTTACTCTCACCCTGACACCCCAACCCTCCACCAGTCACCCCAACCCTCCACCCAGTCACCCTTACTCTCACCATCACACCCCAAACCTCCCCAGTCACCCCTTACTCTCACCCTGACACCCCAACCCTCCACCAGTCACCCCAACCCTCCACCAGTCACCCCAACCCTCCACCAGTCACCCCAACCCTCCACCAGTCACCCCAACCCTCCACCAGTCACCCCTTACTCTCACCCTGACACCCCACCACCCTGCACCATCACCCCAACCCTCCACCAGTCACCCAACCCTCCACCAGTACACCCCAACCCTCCACCAGTCACCCCAACCCTCCACCAGTCACCCCAACCCTGCACCAGTCACCCCTTACTCTCACCCTGACACCCCAACCCTCCACCAGTCACCCCTTACTCTCACCCTGACACCCCAACCCTCCACCAGTCACCCCACCCTCCACCAGTCACCCCTTACTCTCACCCTGACACCCCAACCCTCCACCAGTCACCCCTTACTCTCACCCTGACACCCCAACCCTCCACCAGTCACCCCTTACTCTCACCCTGACACCCCAACCCTCCACCAGTCACCCCGGACACTCCTCCTACCCAACACCGCCCTGGCTCCTCCTTCAGGAAGCACCCACAAGGTCAAGGAAGGGAAAGAGGCTCAGGAGGGACAGTTTCCTCTTCTCTTATTTGTTGTTGTTATGGTAATTCTTTAACCTGAGTAGCGGACGTTCTCGTTGGTGATAGAATGAATCTCGCTGACTCCGAAGGTTATCATATCATTATTATTACTATTATAATTATTATTATTATTATTATCAGCCACATGTAAACGTGAAAAAGTAAATAAATAGATAAATGAATAAGCAATAGATGAATAAGAACATGGAGCATCCTATCCAAAAAGTATCATTGAATGTTTTTTAGAATCCTACGGTCAGGTATGGACGCTTACTGGGGTGTTATGAGGAAGTGCTGCACACGGAGACACGTTATATCGGAACAGGAAATGTTGAAATAGGACCGCTTAGATAACAATGCGGCGGCAGCAGTGTTCTCATATCAGGAGTGTTTAGCGCCGCCGGTAAACACAAGCAAGAGTTTAGGCGGCTGATACCTCAAGCAGAAGTGGATGATGTTTGGGATTCTGGCACGGGGCAAGTTCATGTGTCGGGCGGAGGTGGGTGCGGGGCTGGGGGCGTGGAGGTATTAAAGGGGACATACTACCTCCATGGCTGGGGCGTGAGGTGAGCCAGGTGCCAAGTTAGAGGGTCGGATGAGGTGGCGAGCGGGTGCGGGTTCCTCACTGGCTCAGCTTGGCTCTGACCTGCACGCTCACTGGCCTTCCCGCACACCGCTGCACACACCTCTATTCCCGCACACCACTACTGCCTCCTCAACACCTACAGTCTTGACAAGTGAAGAGCTAAACACATGCACTTTTTTCTTCTTTCACGCCCCCGAGTAAACGGCTGCTCCGACTCACCAGAGAATAAAAAGTCAACGTAAGATAAAGCTAAAGTGCGTCCAGGGAGTCCAGTGGCAACTTTAGGAGAAGTGTAGTATATCCTTGTTGCCCGGCGAGGAAAATAGGTCACGGTAATGCCTCAGGGAACGAACGACCCTCTTGTGTTGTCCTTCACTCGGAAGATCCAGGGAACAAATAGCAACGATCATTGGTTCCCGTGTTGTGACAGAAAACAGGCGCGGGGCGTGTCCACAGCAGGAGGCTTCCCGCTGTTGCCGTGCCCCGCGAGGTGTTGGGCGACACTAGAGTGGAGTTTGTAATCAGTGTTGATGAAAAAAGGTGTAAAACAAAATAATCAAAAGCAACCAAGGATTTTTTGTACTAGTCAAGGACCGTGTGTGCAACGTCCTAATGATCCAATTATAATGAAAGAGAGATAATTTGCCTTAAGTTCTTTGTGTGATTGTTTGTGTCAAGGAAGAGTGACTCAGTGGACGGAGCGGCGCCGTGGCACTTAATCTGTGTTTTCTTTGCAGGAGACTGAAAATATTTCTTTAAAAGGAAGCCATGAATGATTGTGGTTATAGCTATGTGTGTGTGTGTGTGTGTGTGTGTGTGTGTGGTGTGTGTGTGTGTGTGTATGTGTGTGTGTGTGTGTGTGTGTGTATGTGTATGTGTATGTGTGTGTGTGTGTGTGTGTGTGTGTATGTGTATGTGTATGTGTATGTGTATGTGTATGTGTGTGTATGTGTATGTGTATGTGTATGTGTATGTGTATGTGTATGTGTATGTGTATGTGTGTGTGTGTGTGTGTGTGTGTGTGTGTGTGTATGTGTATGTGTGTGTGTGTGTGTGTGTGTGTGTGTGTGTGTGTGTGTGTGTGTGTGTGTGTGTGTGTGTGTGTGTGTGTGTTTACCGTTATGCAAGTGTGGCCACAAAGATAACAGAGAGGCAAGTGCGCAGGGTAGTAGTGATTCAATGGGACAACGCTGCGCAGTTAAGAGAGAGAAGAGAGAGAGAGAGAGAGAGAGAGAGAGAGAGAGAGAGAGAGAGAGAGAGAGAGAGAGAGAGAGAGAATGTTTTTATGTGTGTATATATTTTTATGTGCTTGTTTGTGTGTGTGTGCGTATGTGTATGTGTATATGTATATGTTTGTGTGTGTGTGAGTGAATATGTGTTTGTGTGTGTGTGTGTATGTGTGTGTGAGTGTGTGAATATATATGTGTGTGTGTGTGTGTATGTGTTTGTGTGACTGTGTGTGACTGTGTGACTGTGTGTGTGTGTATGTGTGTGACTGTGTGTGAGACTGTGTGTGTTTGTTTGCGCATCATGACAGGTGATAATATGTCCCGGAACACATTAATAAAAAAAACATTTGACTTATCGTTGCGTGTTTGTCCTCACCCACCACCACCACCCACCACCACCACCACCACCATGTGCACCACCACCATGTGCACCACCACCATGTGCACCACCACCACTGTTAATTGCCCGTGACAGGCGTGCTTCATCTCAGAACTGTTCGCTTCATTCCATTTGCACTCATTCGCAGTTGTTTTTCCTTCCTTGTGCTTCATGGGGTTGACAGTCACTGTTCCCTTTCAACAAGTACTGAGAAGTGTGCCTCATTGCTTTATTTAGTTTCCTCCATGTCGCTGCTTCCTTTTTAAGACATCATCATTACCATCATCACCATCACCACTATTATCATCACTGATATTAAACTGCAACATGAGACATCCCATTTTTTTTTCACTTACTTGCTTCTTATTCCTTCCTTTTTACGAAATATCACGTATATCATAAAGTCTAAGCGTACCCAAGTTGATGATGATGTAACACCGATCCATGGCAGAGGTGTTGGTGTTGTCGCCGACCCGTGTATCATACGTGTTATGCTAATCTTTAGGAAATACAGAGAGTAAAACCAACCCGTGGGACTTAGGTAAAAACCACACGGAATGAAATTATGTAAATGCGATTTTTTTTTTCTCTTTCTTTCACTCTTTCTTTCACTCTTTCTTTCTTTCTTTTTTCTCTTTCTCTCTTGCTCTGTTTCTTTCTTTCATTCTTTCTTTCTTTCCTTAACTTTCTTTCCCTCTCTCTCTCTCTCTCTCTCTCTCTCTCTCTCTCTCTCTCTCTCTCTCTCTCTCTCTCTCTCTCTCTCTCTCTCTCTCTCTCTCTCTCTCTCTCTCTCTCTCTCTCTCTCTCTCTCTCTCTCTATCTATTTTTTATCAGTAACGAGAGCGACGCCCATGCTACCACATCCACCTTTATCTTTTTCTTAGCCTTATAGTGAAAAATATAAACTGTGGTATCCGGACACGAGATACGTATAAACATCGGTTGAATTCGGTTCACTGATCAAAGGTCCGGCAGTAGTGGAAAGTAGGTCAGCTGCGGGAGAGCGATCTTTGCCTTGCCTCCCGCCCTCTGTCCCCTTCTTCCCTTCTTCCTCTCTTTCTCTCCTTATCTTCCTTCTTCCTTTCATCTTTACTCTTTCCTTCCTCGCTTCTCTGTGTCTATTTATATTTCTTCTTTCTTCACTTTATCCGGCTTTCCTTTATCTCCCCTCGATCATATTTATTCTTTATGTATCTCTCTCTCTCTCTCTCTCTCTCTCTCTCTCTCTCTCTCTCTCTCTCTCTCTCTCTCTCTCTCTCTCTCTCTCTCTCTCTCTCTCTCTGTCTCTCTGTCTCTCTGTGTCTCTTGTCTCTGTCTCTGTCTCTCTGTCTCTCTGTCTCTCTGTCTCTGTCTCTGTCTCTGTCTCTGTCTCTGTCTCTGTCTCTGTCTCTGTCTCTCTCTCTCTCTCTCTCTCTCTCTCTCTCTCTCTCTCTCTCTCTCTCTCTCTCTCTCTCTCTCTCTCTCTCTCTCTCTCTCTCTCTCTCTCTCTCTCTCTCTCTCTCTCTCTCTCTCTCTCTCTCTCTCCCTTTTGTTGTCCTTACTCAATCTTCATTCGCTTCATCTTCCTTTTTATTTCGTTTTCAATACTTTCATTTCCTCAAAGCCCACATCCTCCTTTCTTCCTTACTATTTTCTTTCGTCTCATCTTCATTCTTACTCCATTTAACCCTTCCTCATTTTACCTTCCTCCTTGCCTCATCTCTCTCACTCATGTTCCTTCGTCTGCCTTTATATTCCTTCATTTTCTTTCCTTCTTCACCTACTTTCTTCCTTCTTCCTTCACATCGTTTAGACACCATGTCCACCACTACCACCGTCGCCGCCAAGACACTCTCTACCACATGAACCTCTAAAACTTGTCCTTTACTTCCATTCCTGGCAAAAGTAACCGTGTCTTCCTCACTTACTTCAACGCTTAACTTTGATCTGTCTTCAGTCTTCGGCACAAATTTCTACATTACCTTCACTGATGTACAATTCAAACGCTTCCGTATTTTAAGAGATTCGTGACCTTGACTCTAATTCCTCCTGAAGAAGTCACATAAACTTGCTGCATCTTATTGGAAAATCTTCCTCACACTTCGTTAATTCTTTCAAGGAACTTCCTGAAGATGAACGCCATGGACCAGATTTCTCTAGCGCTGTCACTTCTTTTGCACTTTGAACCTGAACGATCTATCAATTGCAGTAAATTCCCTGTGCTTATTCAGGGCATATCAGAGTTACAATTTAATACAACAACTAAAACTTTTCTATAAAGATGTAGTTTAGTCAAAGTGCAAAAGAAGTGACAGCGCTAGAGACATCTGGTGGCGTTAGCTTTGATAGGTCCCTTTGACATAGTACGTGTTTGTTCCACCTAATTACTGACATGATAACTACCGATGATCTGAAGTAGCTTTGTTGTTTTCATTGAGATTGATGCGTACAGTAATAGAAGAATTGGTTAAACGGAGTCTTATAAGTCTTCGTTGTGCGTTGCGTCATGCCCTGAGGCACCCGCATGTTTTACGAGTGTGTGTATGGCCTATCACACACACACACACACACACACACACACACACACACACACACACACACACACACACACACACACACACACACACACACACACACACCAACACACACAAAACACAACACACACACACAGGAATACATACACACACATACACCACACACACACACACATTAATACACATACACACATACACACATGAATACATACACACACACATACACTACACACACACACGCATACACACACACACACACACGCACACACACACACACACACAGACACACACACACACCACACACACACACACACACACACACACACACCACACACACATCAAAGGAGTCACAACATTACGCCTCATCAACTCTTCTTTCACATATCTTCACACTTAAGTCTTGTCATCTTTGTATTTCTACCACCTCCACATGCCAAGAACCAAACACAACCACTTAAAACAATAGACTAAACAAACCTCACATCACCTGAAACATCCTCGTAACCCAGTATAATTATAAGTGAGACGCCCCCTAGACACCTAATGCACTAAGAGGGTTGATCCGTAAACCAGGTGTCTCCTTGCTCCTACAGGTATCGTAACCCACCTGAGGACAACGATGTAACGAACCACCTCGAACGAAAGAATGAACTACAAGTGCTGACCGTAACTTAGTGAATTGTGTGAATTGTCAATTGTGTACTGAAAAACATCACAGTGGTAGTGGTGGGGGTGGTGAGCAATGAAGAGAGAAGGGAGTGTTTGCAAGCAGCACACCCAAGTCAGATTGCCGTGACTGTCTCTACCTGCATCGTCAGCGCCACCTGCAGGGAGCCGAGGCAACCTGAGTCTCCCCTTCAGCTCCTCTTTGTGTATCTCTTCGGTAGAAACACGAGACAAGTGAGTTCTATTGTGTGTGTGCGTGTGTGCGTTTGTGTATGTGTGACTGTGTGTGTGTGTGTTGATGTGTGTGTGTGTGTATGTGTGTGTGTGTGTGTGTGTGTGTGTGTGTGTGTGTGTGTGTGTGTGTGTGCGCGCTGTGTGTGTGTGTTATTTTGTCATGTTTAAGCTGCGATGAAGTGCAGTCTCTGATATATGTTGTCTTTATGTAATGCCACGTTTAAAGGACTCGTCACTTTGTATCCTATTATCCGTCTCTGTCCCTTCTATCTTTTTTCTTACTTTATTTCATTCGTTTCATCTCCTTTATATTTTGTTTTCAGTACTCTTTCATTCTCTCAGAGCCCCTTTTCTTCCTCTCTTCCTCACTCTATCTTCTGTAGTTTCATCTTCAATCCCACTCTTTTAAATCTTCCTAATGTTCCCTCCTTCCTTGCCTCATCTCTCTCACTCATGTCCCGTCACTTTGTTATTACAGGGGACTTGAAGCACGGACTCAACCATTACACTGTCTTCTTAGTCTTTCCCGCTCGGTCGTTTGGTCTAATTGAAGTGACAACTAGCCTATATATCATTAGCCTCGTTTGCATTCCTGTACTTTTTTTTTTTTTTTTTCGAGAGAGAGAGAGATTTCTTTTCGTTTCTTTTTGTCGCCTTCTTCACTCACTCATTTCTTCCCTATTTTCTTTCTTTCCCTCTTCACTGTCCTTCCTCTCTTCCATCCTTCTCTCTTCTCGCATCACTCACTCGTTTTGTTTCCTTTCCCTCCTAGCTTTCTTTCCTTCCCCAATTCATCTGTTCCCCATCTTTCTTCCTTATTTCTCTCTTATTCCCTCTTCTCTTCCATTCCTTCATTATCTCTTCAACTTAGAATTGTTTATACACACTTATCTTTTCTTTCATAACTTCCTTCTTCTTTCTCAAATCTTTATCCCTGCTTCCTCATTCCCTCACTTTCCAAACTTTAAAGTGGTCCATTTGTTTACAAAGACACACGCATTATCCATCAGGTTCCGTCTACCTAATATCCCCCCCCCCCCCACCAACCCCAAACAGCCCTGAACCCCCCTCTCCCCCAACTCCCCCTCCCCAAACCCCTCTCCCCTCAACCACACTCCTCCCAACTCCCCTCCCCACAACCCTCTCACCCCCAACCAAGTACCCCAATCCCTGCACCATCTCCACATCTTCACCTGTACCCTTTGCCACTAGCTAAACAAAAAGGTAGGGTAGGGTAGGGTAAGGTGGGGTAGGTAGGGAAGGGAGCGCCAGGGGATGGAGGGTGGATGGAGCTATTTGTCAGCAGGGTATGATGGCAGCTCAGTCCTTGCTAGCAACACTTTTTTTCTCTCTTTTTTTCAGTCCACCAGCATTAAGCAATCGTCAATGACATTTGTAAGGCGTAGATTTGATGTATGACTTTTCATTGACTTGTCTCTGTCATCATTCATGTTGGTTGTCGTGTGCATTAATAGACACATACACGCCCACACACACACACACACACACACACGCACACACGCACACACGCACGCACACACGCACGCACGCACGCACGCACGCACGCACCACGCACGCACGCACGCACCACCACCACCGACACACACACACACACACACACACACACACACACACACACACACACACACACACACACACACACACACACACACACACACACATACATACGTGCACACACACATCGTGCATTTAAAATATTATTATATTTCAAAGCAAAAATGGGTAATATTATTTTTTGAGACGGGACAGTGCGAGCATAGATCTTTTCTTGTATGTTACAACTAGGTAAATACACTCAGGCACGTGAATTCTGACCTGAGTATATATTCTCTCCCATGAGATTCGTGTATCTGTATAGGATTGACATCACAACGAGACACGCGACAGATGTTCCTCAGATGTGGTCGAAGAGGAGGAGGAACAGAAGCATAGGCAAAATGAGGAGCCGAGGAGGGTTTGCATGCATAAGGATGTATTAGGAATGAAAGAGAGGAGGAGGAAAAAGAAGAAAAAAGAGACAGGAGTATAAAAGGAAGGATGGTGACAGGCCTCTCAGCAGCCTATATGTGACTTGGCAATGTTTATTTGGCAAACATATGAGTGGGAAGCGGATGTACACATATTTTAATGGTGATTGAGACCCAGCAACACACACACACACACACACACACACACACACACACACACACACACACACACACACACACACACACACACACACACACACACACACACACACACACACACACACACACACACACACACACACACACACACACACACACACACACACACACACACACACACACACACACACACACACACACACACACACACACACACACACACACACACACACACACACACACACAACACACACACACACACACACACACACTACATTAGACACACAAACACACAGCAAAAGCCATACATTACACACACCTACCATCTATATCAACAAATCCCACACACACTTTAAGCACACACAGCACACACATCACACACACACACACACCACAACCAAACTAATTAGGATACCTGAGCATGTCAAGTGCCTAGTGAATTAAACACTTTACCATGTGTTTAAAAGTAATCGTCCGACCTTTTTTGTTGCTATTATGTTGCTGTCATTCAACACCATCCAAAATAATGTATCAGGCTATTCCTAAACACGATTTTGGAAAGCGGCGAAATATTTTCTCCTCACAGGGCATCGCAGTTGATGACGAGAAGAGGAAGGCTCCAATGTAAACAACACTCGTCTGCCTCTATGAGACCTGTCGGCAAATGTTATGTTGAACGATTGTACTTCGGTGTCAGACAGTGAATTTGTCGCTGTGATAAATCTAGAGTACGATGCTCAATCTGAGACCGAACTAAATGACGCTGCTCGCGTAATGAGGAAAACGAACCAGATTGTGATGGGAGCCCAACCCTATATGTTTGAGCCAGAGTACGAGGTAGATGAACAGGTGTTAGCGGAGCCTGCTGAGGTTCAACACTACTACACACACAAACACTTCTACACACACACACAAACACTATTACACACACAAACACTACTACACACACACAAACACTACTACACACACACAAACACTACTACACACACACAAACACTACTACACACACACACAAACACTACTACACACACAACAAAACACTACTACACACACAAACACAAACACTACTACACACACACACAAACCTACTACACACACACACAAACACTACTACACACAACACAAACCACACACACACACAAACACTACTACTACAACAACACTACTACACACACAACACTACTACACACACACACACAAACACTACTCAACACACACACAAACACTACTACACACACACACACAACACACACACACACACAACACAAACACTACTACACACACACACAAAACACACTACTACACACACACACAAACACTACTACACACACACACAAACACTACTACACACACACACACACACAAAACACTACTACACACACACACACAAACACTACTACACACACACACACAACACACCACACACACACAAACACTACAAACAAACACTACTACACACACACCCCAAACACACTACACACACACAAACACTACTACACACCCCAAACCTACTACACCACAACACTATACACACACAAACACTACTATACACACACACACACACACTACACACACACACAAACACTACACACACACACACAACACTACTACACACACACACACACAACAACACTACTACACACACAAACACTACTACACACACAAACACTAATCACACCACACACACAACACTACTACACACACACAAACACTACTAACACACACACACAACACACACACACACAACACTACACACACACACACACTACACCACACACACACACACACACAACACTACTACCACCACACCACACAAACACTACTAAACAAACACTACACACAAACACACTACACCCCACACACAAACACTACCA
>JACEEZ010018939.1:212500-240000 GCA_016584305.1 Chionoecetes opilio
ACCGGTAGTCCTCGTTATGCGTCTGGTGGTGGCTGTTGTTTTTGTGGAGAATAGTGTGTTAAATTACGAGCGAGCTGGTAGAGAGAAGGTTGGAATGGAATGCAATGCTCCATCAGTAATAATAAGAGGCACGAATATTGCACACACCGGGTGGTAGATCTAAACATTCATTACTATTATCATTATTATTGTCATTATTACTGTCATCATCATCATTACTGGTATTATTGTTGTTGTTATTGTCGTCACTGAGATGAGCTGTTTATTGCTACCACTGCTGCAGGCGTCCTTGCGAGGGGAATGTGTACCCTCTCCTCACCCCTCTTACCCTGTACCGCTTGCCACTCCCCTCTCGCCCCTCCCGTGTACATCCACCTGCTCCTCAACGCCCGCACCCAATATACTGTACCTCACACTTTCACCTTGACGCCCGTGTTTGTGCTGCGTCCATGGCTCCTCTCCAGGGGAATAGGTAACACGCCGCTACAGGTGTGATCCTTCGAAACTACTGACGCCGGCTAATACTCCACTCAAGTCAGTAGAACAAGAAGTAACGGAATCAAACTGAAAAGCGTAGATTTAAAAAAGAAATAGGGAGAAACTGGTACACAAATAGGGTGGTAAATGATTGGAATGGACTAAGTCGTCAGGTAGTTAGTGCGAAGTCAATAGGGAGTTTTAAAAGGAGGCTAGACAGTTTCATGGATGGGGATGAAAGGTGGATGTAGGTAGTGTTAAGTAAGAGGAACTACCACGTGTAGGTCTCGCGGGCTCTTGTAACTTAATTATTTTCTTGTGTTCATATTATGTTCTTAAATAAGCGAGCGGGAGAAAAGATGACAAAGGCCTGCGAGGAAGCACATGACACGCACCGGGAACGAGGCTGCTGACGGTGCTGTGAAGGTCGTCATGACCCTAGGTGCTGAGGTGCTGATATGGTGCTGCTGGGCTGGGTATTAAAAGTCCATTTTGAAATATAGGAGCACGTATATGCGAGGGGGGGTATTTTGTATGTTATCAAGGCTTGTATGTATATGTGTATTGAACTATATTCACACGATACCAAGTTATTTAGCGATCACTCTTGTTGTCTGTATGATAATAGTAATCATTATATTTTCACCCGAGGGCATACAGGAAAACCCATAATATACAAACAGGAGTACATGAACTTAAGTACTACAGCAAATAAAAGATAATATTACATGTGGGCAATATGTACACTAGTAGCCACTGGTAGTAGTAGTATAGTAGCCACTGGTATAGTAATAGTAGTATAGTAGCCACTGGTATAGTAGTAGTAGTATAGTAGCCACTGGTATAGTAGTAGTAGTATAGTAGCCACTGGTATAGTAGTAGTAGTATAGTAGCATGTATAGTAGTATTAATAGTAGCCACTGGTATAGTAGTAGTAGTATAGTAGCCACTGGTATAGTAGTAGTAGTATAGTAGCCACTGGTATAGTAGTAGTAGTATAGTAGCCACTGGTATAGTAGTAGTAGTATAGTAGCCACTGGTATAGTAGTAGTAGTATAGTAGCCACTGGTATAGTAGTAGTAGTATAGTAGCCACTGGTATAGTAGTAGTAGTATAGTAGCCACTGGTATAGTAGTAGTAGTATAGTAGCCACTGTTATAGTAAGTAGATGAATTTTAAGTAGTAAGTAGCCACTGGTATAGTAATAGTAGTATAGTAGCCACTGTATAGTAGTAGTAGTATAGTAGCCACTGGTATAGTAGTAGTAGTATAGTAGCCACTGTATAGTAGTAGTAGTATAGTAGCCACTGGTATAGTAGTAGTAGTATAGTAGCCACTGGTAGTAGTAGTATAGTAGCCACTGGTATAGTAGTAGTAGTATAGTAGCCACTGGTATAGTAGTAGTAGTATAGTAGCCACTGGTATAGTAGTAGTAGTATAGTAGCCATTGGTATAGTAGTAGTAGTATAGTAGCCACTGGTATAGTAGTAGTAGTATAGTAGCCACTGGTATAGTAGTAGTAGTATAGTAGCCACTGGTATAGTAGTAGTAGTATAGTAGCCACTGGTAGTAGTAGTATAGTAGCCACTGGTATAGTAGTAGTAGTATAGTAGCCACTGGTATAGTAATAGTAGTATAGTAGCCATTGGTATAGTAGTAGTAGTATAGTAGCCACTGGTATAGTAGTAGTAGTATAGTAGCCACTGGTATAATAGTAGTAGTATAGTAGCCACTAGTATAATAGTAGTAGTATAGTAGCCACTGGTATAGTAGTAGTAGTATAGTAGCCACTAGTATAGTAGTAGTAGTATAGTAGCCACTGACGTTAAACCCTTTCCTGAGTAGTGTCGCCTTGCATTCTAATCACGCCTTCCATCACTCGTTCCTTTGCTGTCGTCACCAAGAAGAGTGATGCATAGAGAAAAAGGAACATTTCAATGCCATATTAATTAAGATGCGTATATCCAACACTTCTAATGATGTGTTGCCATCACACAAAGTAGAATTTTCCGAGAATTTTGAAACACAGTAAACGGAAATTGAGAACGAATATGTATTGCTAAAAATAATAATAATGATAATATGATTCTAAAATTTTACAGGTTAATTAAAAATGAAGGGTTGAAGAGGGAGCTTTGTACATACCTTGCCCTGCCAAAGACGATGAAAGTACACACACACACACACACACACACACACACACACATGGAGGCGGAGGAGATTAATGAGATAAATAGGGGGTTGTGGGTCTTTATTATCTCTCATAGAAACGCTCGTCGTCCCTCAAGTGGCGCGATTAACCTTGGAAGGGAGGAGCCGCGCGTGCTGAGACTTTTTTTTTCTTTTTTTTTTCTCTCTCTCTCTCTCTCTCTCTCTCTCTCTCTCTCTCTCTCTCTCTCTCTCTCTCTCTCTCTCTCTCTCTCTCTCTCTCTCTCTCTCTCTCTCTCTCTCTCTCTCTCTCTCTCTCTCTCTCTCAGAATTTTTAACTATAAAACAATTTCTTCGTAACTCTTAATTAACGGAGAAGTGAAGCGAAAAAACGGAAGAGAGAGGAGAAGGGAACTTGGCACTTTCCTTCATGGCCTCGCTCTCCTCCTTTCCTCCCTCCCTTCCCTTCCCTCCCTTCCTTCCCTCCCTTCCTTCTCCTCCTTCCCTCCTTCCCATCTCTCCCTTCCTTCCTTCTCTCCCTCCTCCCTATTCCTTCACACCACGTTGCCAACTGCTTGTGTCTTGGTTTTTTCCCTCATCATTTTCCTTCTCGTACTTTCATATTTTATTTTCGCCATTAAATTACTGTGAATGTGTGAGGCTTCGTGGTGGGTCAGGTCGTGGTGTTGGGGAGGTCATCGTCGTGCTTGCCAGGACGTGGAGTGCCCGTTCATCTTGAAGGAAAGTTTCATAGAGCGTATGAATTTCATGGGGCACCAAACGCGATCTTCTAAACAAATTTTCAGAAGCTTCATAATCTGCAGTATATGCATGTATAATATTCATATTTTGCCAAACAGAATATTGGCAATATCTATAATGATTCTTATCATTGGCATTTGCATAGTATTCGTAAATATCATTAGCCTGTGGTGTTGGACAGGCTCGTGGGTGTCTAACAATTCCAATACGATTTTCGTTAGTCTTCGACCAACCTAAGACTAATCCCCCTCTGAAAAAGTGTAAAAAACTGAAATGCCTGTCTAAAGCCATGGTTAGTCTTAGGTTAGCATAAGTTCATGTTTTAAAAATCGGCCATTTGTGTAGGTGGACTCGCGATCCGCCAGTGTGGGCCGCGTGTTAGGCAGCGCCGAGGGGTGCCGCGGACCTGGCCAGTGGCGACACACACACTCCCAATAGTTAAATTTACAATCAGTGTGCCGGACGGGGAGGACAACAGTAGCAGCTCCCCACCTTCTATCGCCGCGCACCGACACGCCAGCGAGTTACCGAAGCCATAGTGACTGTGATCTTGTTCATGTGAAAAGAAATTGTGATAGAGACGTTGAAAATAAATACCGGAAGCCATCGCATTAAGTTCATACGATTGAGTTATAGGGGGAAGGAGCTCACTGTGTAACCTCTTGGTCCTACATAGGCACCATCTGGGGTGTTTAGATAAGCAGAACGCCAGAAATTATTTTAGCAGAAGTGCGTCAGTTACAAATCCATCGAGGTGCAGTGTGGCTGCGTGAGACCCTCGCCCTCCTCCAGCATGGTGCTCAACGGCAAGGCGGGGTAAGCATGGCATCGCCGAGGAATCTTGAGGCAGCGTCACGAAAGTGAAGTATTTATTACAACGCTCTGCAAGTCCCTCAAAAAAATTTCTGCTGATATAAATCTCATACTGTCACATTCTAGTCTGCGTCAGATCCACTCCTTCCCAGGTGCTTCCCTGCAACGTGCGGACAATTTATGAAGCCGCAGAAACCAATTAGGTGACTTATTTCTTTTTACTCCGTTTTGACACGAATCATCGACACATGTTTTAGACCGTTTGCAGAGTCAGTGAGGTAGGAAATAGTCTTAGGGGAGGCTGAAGTGGCAGCGGCATAGCATGACATGTCAGGCTTGTCACGGACGAAGAGTGGCCGAGGTGTGGACGGGAGGCGTGGGGCAGCAGCCACCCTCCTGACACGAGGCTGACACTCGCTCGTCTCACTTTTGACGTTTGCCTGTCAGCGTCACTGACTGCTGTATGTAATCGCTGCACCAAGGGACAGTTTTCACATCGCTCATACCTAAGCCCTCCAATGCCTCCATGTATGGGAAAAAATAAATAGTTTTCTGAAGCATCATTGATGGGTGAAGCGCCAACACATAAAGTTCTCGGGCCGTGACCCGTGCCAGCATTAGTCTGCCAGCTGAGGGTTGATTTATAGAATTAGTAATAAACATATTAAAGAAGCTTAGTGACTATTTGGAATAAGTACGCGAGACACTGCTGCCTCCTGACACAACACTGAGGAGCCGACACCACCTTCCCGTCCTCGGGGCCCGATACGCCAGCATTATTACCCTTCCTCCTCCCTCTTCCTCCATGCGGCGTGCTCCCGTCACCCTCACACCAACATTGCAATCCTCTACACAGCACTCACGAGGGTCCTCCCGTGCATCCCAACCCCTGACGTCTGGAGGGTCGCGTCTGTGCTTCACCAGGGATGAGTTAATCACCACGCCGGCCTCCTCGACCCCCACACTGGTATTCATCCTCAGGAAACAGTTGTCGTCGAGCACTTGTGCGTGACAGCATTTTATAACAGGATTTGCATTAAATAAAACATTCGCAGGAAAGCATCATCCGTAAGCATTCGCATATCCCTGGGTACAAGGCTTGGCTCTTTGAGGACACATGATGACACACGTAACATCTCAAGGAACCCAAACTTTGCGATTTCTATCAAGGCTGTCTTTGTCAAATTTCGCTCCCGTTCACCTTTATATTCCATTATTGCTGCCGATATGCGTCTTCAAGGTGTTATTGTGTTGAGAATAAGTGCCGTGCTGATGCGGACAACATTCCGTCTTGCGTCGTGTATGAGGCGCGTGTTTCTCAGGACTGACGAGAGTTTGCATTGGACTTTAAACCAGCGTGGAAAAAAAAGGTATGATGAAAATATTTACATTCTGAATTTCTGAAGAGTGTGCGCCAGAACCAGCCTCGGCGTGCCCTCGTTGCCCAGTAGGCTATCAGGTAGCAACGCAGAGTTTAGGTTATGAAGTGGTCATTCACCTTTCGTCTCAAAGTTAGGCAGCCACTGAGCCGACGAGGGCATGAATCCAATGGGCATGTCCAGTGAAAAAAATTTATCAAATGAATAATTGAATATAAATATAAGTCAATAAAATGAAAACTTTGTACGAACGTTTGGCAGCAGTTGAAGCGATGTTTTTGCAGCACGAGTTCAGCGCGTGGCACGCAGAGGCCCGGTGGGGCAGCAACCCCTGGCAAGGTGGCGCTAGTCAATGTTTGATTCCCGTGTTTGTCGTGAACATGAATCCGCTTAAAACACACACACACACACACACACACACACACCCCAACACACACACAACCACACACACACACACCACACACACCAACAAAACACACACACACACACACACACACACACCACACACACACCCCACACACACACCCCAACACACACAAAAACACACACAACAACACAACACACACACACCACACACACACACACACACACCACACACACACACACACACACACACACACACACACACCACACACACACACACACACACACACACACACCACACCACACAACACCACACACACCACACACACACACACACACACACCACACACACACACAACAAACACACACACACACACAACCACACACACCACCACACACCACACACACACACCACACACCACACACACACCACACACACACACAACACCACACACACACACACCACACACACACACACACACACCACACACACACACACACCACACACACAACACACACACACACACCACACACACACACACACACACACACACACACACACACACACACACACACACCACACACACACACACACACACACACACACACACACACACACACACACACACACACACACACACACACACACACACACACACACACACACACACACACACACACACACACACACATACACACACACACACACACACACACACACACACACACACACACACACACACCACACACACACACACACACACACACACACACACACACACACAACACACACACACACCACACACAACACACACACACAACACACCACACACACACACACAACACACACACACACACATACAACACACACACACACACACACACACACACACATACACACACACACACGCACGCACGCACGCACATACAGTCACACACACAAAACAAAACAAAACAAAAGCCGCAAACACCATCAACATCAACATAATAAAAAAAACCAAAAAACACACACAGCACAAAACAAATCCAAAAGTAACAAATCACTCACTCCCCTGCTCTTGAGTAACGCGGCGGCGACGAATACAGTTACCTGAAGCAAGAGCAATGAAAAAAAAGGGCAACAGCAACTCCCCTTGTGCAACACCGCTTCTTATGTCCCTCTTCTTCTTTCTCATTCTTGCGCAACTGCCTGAATAGAGAGACTTTATTCCCCTCTCAAGTGTTGGGGAGTGAAACTTATGTGTGCGAAAGTGTGAGAAGGAAGGAAAGAGTGTTTATGTGTGGATGGGAGGCAGGAGGTAGGAGAGGGTAGTATATGAGCGAGTGAAAATATTGAGAAATGAAGGTAGAGAAAGGTAGTGTTGTGTTTAGAAAGGTAGTCCATACGCTTCTTGCAGTCACGTGGCTACCATCTGATAATAAAGAAGAACCCACCTTCATTAACCACTGACCTACCCTCTTCTATGAGTGTTTATTTACCTTACGATGTTGCCTTTAGAACCTGGCGTCGCGTGTGTTGATGTGAGGGGAAGTAGAGACGAACGAGGGACAGGGAAGGGGAAGAAGGGGAAGGGAAGCAATGTCCATCACTTGTCGCTTCTTATATACCTTCCTCCCCTCCTCCCTCTTGCTCTCATGTTCTATCCCACGCTGGCTAATCGAGGAGCCTTTGATGTTATATAAATTCATTAGAACCAAACATGATGCTGGTTTCAGAGAGAGAGAGAGAGAGAGAGAGAGAGAGAGAGAGAGAGAGAGAGAGAGAGAGAGAGAGAGAGAGAGAGAGAGAGAGAGAGAGAGAGAGAGAGAGAGAGAGAGAAAGAGAGTGACAGAGAGAGAGAGAGAGAAAGAGAGTGACAGAGAAAGAGAGTGGCAGAGAGAGAGAGAGAGAGAGAGAGAGAGAGAGAGAGAGAGAGAGAGAGAGAGAGAGAGAGAGAGAGAGAGAGAGAGAGAGAGAGAGAGAGAGAGACAGAGAGAGAATTTACTAGAGAGACGCAGGTAAATAAACACACACGCATGCACACACAAACGTTACCTACCTACCATTCCCCTCCCCTTGCACTGACCTCCTATACTCTCCCTCCCCCAGGATGCGCTCCCCTGACCGTGACCTGCAGGGGGGTCAGGCCAGGCTGGCGGTGATCGGCAGCAAGGCGGTGGGAAAGACAGGTGAGTGACAAACGACCATTATTATTCACGTACTATTACTATACACGACTATACACGTAATTAAGGCTTCTTCACGTACGTACATAAAATTTTCTCCACCAGATAGTACATGGCAAAAACAAAACCAGGTGTCCGTCGATCATTAATGTTTAAGAAAGATAGTTGAGGTGTTGATCGACTCCACGTAATCAAGGCCTCTTTACGTACATTTCTCCACCAGGAAGTACATGACAAAAAAAAGCAGGTGTCAGTTAACCATTGATGCTTAAGAAAGATAGTTCAGGTGTTTAGTATTTCCGTTGATGTGAGAACAAATTTATTTAGATATGTGTTTGCGGCATTTTTCTACCTTTCTTCGACTTAAATATTTTCAAGAGAGGAGTGACAAGACACCTTTCGAACTAAATTGCCCCCCCCCTCTTTTTTATTATCTTACTGTCTTCGTTATATATATAAAGACTGGCAACTAAGCAGGACTTTTGTTTTCTCTTTTTTATTGCCCTAGGCCAGTCCTTTGTAATGTAAAAAAAAAGTAGAATACTAATGAAGAATGGTTAGTGAGTGAGGAAAATAACATGATTAAGTTTGTCTGGCCGCTCTGCAGGAATAGGAAGGAAGGAACATTATGGTTTGATCAGATCAGCGCCACCTGAACACCATCTTTTGTTTTTTCACAAGGCTTATCATCAACGACCAATATTGCTTCATGGCACACTATAGACTCTCAATAATTTACTATGTGTGAAAAATATTCATATTAATTATATAGATATGTTATTTTGCCAATATTCAAAGATTCTGACAAGTGGTTAAATATGTTAATGAGTTATAACTTTCTTGTAACAAACTTATCAAACTTTTAGAAAATACTTTTTTGTGTTTGAAAAATATTTATATTAATTATATAAATATGTGTTATTTTGCCAATATTCAAAGATTCTGACATGTGGCTAAAGAAATATTTGTTTATGAGTTATAACTTTCTTGTAACAAACTTATCAAACTTTTAGAAAACACACACACACACACACACACACACACACACACACACACACGCACACGCACACGCACACGCACACCTGAATCGCTAGTTACTAATACATCTTTTTTTCACTTTTCCTGCGTAGCCCTCACCGTGCGTTACCTGACGAAGCGCTTCATCGGCGAGTACCAATCCGACACAGGTGAGTCATCATCATCATCGCTCCCTCGACCTCACTCGGCTCATCTAAAGTCATTGCCTCACCCAAAGACTACTGTATACTTTGCCTTAACCAACTCTTTTGCATCTATAGACAACTTTTGTATCTATATGTATTCGTATATACGTAGCATTTGATGGCATTTATTTACCTCAACACCACGCAACTAACAGATTACTTACAAATTTTACGTATTTCTTTTAGTGTTTGTGTTCCCATATTTCCTTTTATGTTGTTACGTTGTTTTATGTCTTAGAAGGAAATTAATCTTGTATGCTATAGGAACTACCACGTGTAGGTCTTACGGCCTCTTGTAGTTCACTTATGTTCTTATGTTCTTATTAATCCTCATAAATCTTCTTCGTATTACTTTCTTGTCAGTTCTCTTTTTTTTCTCTTATTCTTTTTTTGATCAGGTGGTCAAAACAGTTAGTCCACTCCCTTTATTGTCCCTCTCGTCTTCTTTACTTCATTTCGTTGCCAATTTTCGTATCCATACCGTGAGATAAACTAATTTCCAGTGACGTCACGCACTTTCACATCCTTCCCTTCCCCCATCTCGTGCCTGAAGGTGTCACTGAGTGGGTGGCAAGGGAAGGTTATGGGAGGGGAGGGAGAGGGGAGGCGAGGGGAGAAGTGAAGACTGCAGCCGAGGGGAAAAAACGTGATCATACCCTCGTGTTCGTCTGTTATGGCGGTGGTGGGGTGGTGATGGGGGTTGTATCTTTCCATCTTGGTTCATTAGCAATGTCCTTGGTAATCCCAGGGCTGAGAGAGAGAGAGAGAGAGAGAGAGAGAGAGAGAGAGAGAGAGAGAGAGAGAGAGAGAGAGAGAGAGAGAGAGAGAGAGAGAGAGAGAGAGAGAGAGAGAGAGAGAGAGTATGGGTAGAAAGGCAGAGAAGAAAAGAAAAAAGAAGTAGATCAGAAATGCAAAAAAGTGGAGAGACTGGTAAGACAAGGACGGAGGAGGAAAAAGGAAAACCAGAGAAATAAGGTGAGAGGGAAAATATGGAGGCAATAAATATGGAAAGTAGGGAAGGAAGGACAAAGGAGGAATGACAAGGAAGCAGGCAGGGGAACAGAAAGACTTAGAGAGAAAAGGAAGCACAGGAAAGTGGGTGCAGAGGCGAAGGCATAATCCTGCATTTTGTTTTCGCCTCATTTTAGTGCCATTACAGAAAGGTCAGAGCGTTGTAGTGACTCATTTCTGTAATTGCATGTTCCGTATTTTTCATATTTTCCTCCATATGCTACTTATCTATATACATTTATGCATTTGATTCACCCATGTTTTACAATGCTTGATTTCTACCGTAGATAACATTAAAGTTGCCACGACAACTTTTTTTTCTGTTTACAGACGTGTGGTGGCGTTAATACTTACATTTCTACATCCATGATTTCAGAAAAGTTAGAAGGGGCTATCTGGAGAGTCTGTCATTTTGTGTCTTCATCTGTGTCATATTATGGCTATAAATTAACAAATTACAAAAATATCTACAAAGTGGCTACCAACAGTAGGGTCGCCATCTAGTGTTTATTTACTGAGTGTCGTACCGCTGTCGTCGTCACCCGAAAAAAAAACGCGTAGTGAAATTTTAAACCGTATATACTCGCAGATACAAAGCCTAAAACAACGCCGAAACAGGGTAGATTATACAGTCATGATATAAACTACTATGTATCATCTTCAGTGGCACATAAAAATCAGTAGTAATGCTATAATTCGTAATATATGGCGCCTGGCGACATCACTGCAGGTGGCGACTTTACTGTTATCTACGGTCGAGAGCAGAGGTTGCCAAACCCTTCAGTTCGTCGACCCCTCAGGGAATCCCTGTTCAGTTTCCGAACCCCTAAGTATTCATTACAATTACATAAATTAACAAACACACAAGTAATTGAATACAGTATTACTATTTCTTTTAAACTTCTGTCCTTGTGGAGCTGTGTGGTTTGTGGTGTTAAAGGTAAGTTTTGTCTTTGACAAACACAGGCCATTAACCCTACCGTCAATAACACTATAGTCGCCACTGCACTAATGTCACCAGCAGTGGCGTAGCTACGGGAGGCATGGGTGGGCACGTGCCCCCCCCACGAGAAGCCGGTGCCCCCCCAGGTGCCCACCCACTGGCCACGGCTGCCGTGTGGCGTGAGAACCGTGTTCCACTAGGTAGGACTGAGGGAGCATGCATGGAGTATTATGAATAATTTCTACTGATGACTTACCCTCGACCTCAAATACAATAAATATTGTATACCAATAAGCAAACTAGAGAGATAAAACGACTTTCATATGATGGGCTTGCAGGTATGATACTTGCAAAGTAATGAAAGAGAGACTGAATGCCGTTCTGCGTGTTCTAGAAGGTTTATCAAATGACTGCAATGCTGACAGAGCTATTGATGCAAGAGGACTTTTAGGTCAAATAGATGCTGAGTTTGCTATGAAGCTAGCCATTATGACACATATTCTTGGTAGGATAAATCAGTTATAAAATTTGCTACAATCAGCCAATCTTGACATGGTAAAAGCTGTAGAATTAATTGAAACTGTAAGAGCCCATCTTGAAGAAATGCGGTCAGACCAAGCCTCTTTTGATGCTTTGTGGGATGAAGTTGAGAGAAACTCAGCAGCTCATGGTTTTGATACTTCAGAGTGTAGAATGTGTAGATCACCAAGGAAACGGAAACTGTCTACAAAATTGCAGGCTTTTGTTGTTACTGATTATATTGGAAAACAGTCAGGGAGCACACACTCTGATTTCAGTGTTAAGGATTCAACATTAATTAACTTCTTCTATCCTATTCTAGATCATATGTTAACAGAAATGACAAGGCGCTTCAATAATTAAGCATGTGAACTTATGAAAGCATTACAGGCACTGAATCCACAAAGTAAGGAGTTCTTATCTTTTGAGAAAATGTCTGGACTTATTCATGCATTTCGTGCTAATGAGGAAGATCTTAACCATGAGCTGCACTCTGTAAAACGCATGTTAGAAAGACGCCATAAGGATGTAAGTGACAATGAAAAGCCCAAATCACTGTTAGATTTAATGAGAATTCTTGGTCCATATGAAGAGGCATTTCCTGAGTTCTACAGACTGGCCAAAATTTATGTAGTATTACCTGTGTCATCAGCTTCAGCAGAGGGAAGCTTTTCTGCTCTGAAATTAATCAAAACTACACTGAGACATACAATGGGCAATGAGAGATTAGGTAATCTTGCTGTGTTGTCAATTGAAAGCAGACGAGTTAAAAGCCTTGATTTAGAAGAATTTGTTGATAAGTTTGCTGAGAACCACAAGAACAGAAGAATTCTGCTTAAGTGAGGTATTTTCACTTTCTCAGTGGAAATTTTTTTTTCTTTACCTGCTGCTTTAAAACTTCTGCATTTTTCTTTATTTTCAGTATCAATTATGTTATTTCTATTTTGTATAAGTGGTAATATATGTATTTAATTTTTTGTCATGACTGCTTTATTTCGTTCTCCATCAGCAACTGGATGATAGCTACCCTACAGTAGCTACTCAACACACACTCCTACAATAAAATATAATAACCTTCCATACTCCATACGACATCAGATATATTCTTGATATTGGTCAGAATGCAAAATATGCAGGGGGGGGGGGGTCTTGGCACTGTAAGTGAAAGCAAGTCCCCAGTCCCCACCAAACTCCTCAGCTGTATGGGCTTGTTCAGCTCATCTAGTGCCCACCCATAGTCAGCTGTGCCCTCCCAGGTGCCCACCCAATCATAAATACCTAGCTACGCCACTGGTCACCAGGCGCCATATATTTCGAATTATAGCATTACTACAGACTTGTATGTGCCACTGAAGAAGTATGCACAGTAGTTTATATTATGTGTACATCACACTACATGTCTTCAGTGTCTTTAGTGTTATTGCAAATACACCACCAATGGCTAGAGTTGACAACCATACGACTACTACCACTACTACTACCGGTGCAAGTACGTAGTAAGAAAAATCTTAAAAAAATACATAGGTACCTACAGAAATATTAGATACTGAAATATTGAAACTCTGAAACAGAGTAGATTATATACTGTAGTCATGATATAAACTACTGTGTATCATCTTCAGTGGCACATAAAAATCAGTTGTGATCCTATAATTCGTAATATATGACGCCTGGCGACATTAGTGCAGGTGGCGACTATACTGTTATCTACGGATAACATCTATGAATAGCATTCATTACAATTACATTAACTAACAAACAAGTAAATAAATACAGTACTACTATTTATCTAAGACTTCTGTCCTTGTGGAGCTGTGTGGTTTGTGGTGAAAAGGCAAGTTTTGTCTTTCACAAACACAGTCCATTTGCTCCACGCAACCAATGGCTATGGTTGACAACCATGCGACTACTACTACCACTACTACTACCGGTACTAGTAGTGGGAAAAAACATAAAAAAGCATAGATACTTACATAAATATTAAGTACAGTAATGTCAGCCACTAATGCCAAATGTTTGATCGACCTCCAGTCGCCTTTTTGAAAAGGACCCTTTTTGACCACCCATGCATTCATCGACCCCCTTTTTGACCCCCAAGGCATTTATCGACCCTCTGGAAGATTTCATAGACCCCTGGGGCAGATAATTACAACTCTGGGGACCCCTGATGTAGAGTAATGGGAGGCTTTTTTATTGTCAGGAAGATAAATGTTCGGTACGCAGAAGGAATCCAAAGCATGTATAGTAGATAGCAAAGTCGCCAATGTCGACCACCCTGGTTGGGGGGGGGGTACCCCTCCCATTTGATGGACAGGTGTCCAACCCCCCCCCCCCCCCCCCGATGTCAGAACCCCCCCCCCATTTGATGGACAGGTGTCCGACCCCCCCCCCCCCCCTCAAATCGTACACCGCCAATGTCGACCACCCTGGTTGGGGGGGGGTACCCCTCCCATTAGATAGACAGGTGTCAATCCGAGCCCCCCCCCCAAATCGTACACCGCCAATGTCGGCCACCCTGGTGGGGTGGGTGGGGGGTACCCCTCCCATGCCATATTGATTATATTGCAGGTAGTGTGGAAAAGAGAAGAGAAGAGAGAGAGAGAGAAGAGATCTCCTCCCCCCCCCTCCCCCCCCCCTCAAATCGTACAGCGCCAATGTCGACCACCCTGGTGGGGTGGGTGGGGGGTACCCCTCCCATGCCATATTGATTATATTGCGGGTAGTGTGGTAAGAGAGAGAGAGAGAGAGAGAGAGAGAGGGGAGGAAATATTGATTTTTTTTTTACCGCCGTGGATACTCCCTCACCCCTTTGTGTTCAGTCCACGAAGGTTGTCATTGTGAGAGAGAGAGAGAGAGAGAGAGAGAGAGAGAGAGAGAGAGAGAGAGAGAGAGAGAGAGAGAGAGAGAGATGGGTTGGAGAAAATTTTTTTTAATTTTTTTTTTATTTATTGAAATACATTACTGTCCTAACATTATAAAACTTAATCTAAATAATTGAGTCAACCTATGAGTTCTTGAAATGTATTGAAGCTGTAATCTGTAAACACCTAATATGGCGTGGGATGTATTGATTAATTAATTTATTTTGCACCGCTGTTGGGGGGTGGGGTACTCCCTCACTCCTTTGTGTTCAGTCCACGAAGGTACGTCATTATGAGAGAGAGAGAGAGAGAGGAGAAGAGAGAGAGAGAGAGAGAGAGAGGGGAGAGAGAGAGAGAGAGTGTAGGCCGAGAGGCTTATATGCCATGGAAATATTGATTGTTTAACCGCCGTGGGGTGGGGGGGGGGTTGGATACTCCCTCACCCCTTTGTGTTGAGTCCACGAATGAATGTCATAGAGAGAGAGAGAGAGAGAGAGAGAGAGAGAGAGAGAGAGAGAGTAGGTGGAGAGGCTTATACGCCATGGAAATATTGATTTTTTTTTTTTACCGCCGTGGATACTCCCTCACCCCTTTGTGTTTAGTCCACGAAAGTATGTCATTGTGTGAGAGAGAGAGAGAGAGAGAGAGAGAGAGAGAGAGAGAGAGAGAGAGAGAGAGAGAAGAGGTGGGTTGGAGAATTTTTTTTTATTTTTTTTATTTTTTTTATTTATTGAAATACATTAGTCATAACATTAAAAAACTTAATCTAAATAATTGAGTCAACACGAGTTCCTGAAAATTTCTGAAATTTATTGAACATCTAATCTAATCTAATCTAAGTACCTATAAACATTAATGTTATTTTGATGAAACTTAATCCAGGCTATGAGTCCAAATAAATAAATAAATTAAAAAAAACATTAGTGTTAGCGGGCTTGATAAATCTTACTAATTAACAAAAAACCTATTCACTACACATGTATTACATCTTAATCTTCCATATTGTCTTTGAAAAGATCTGACATTTCCGCTAGTGAGAACGGGAAATTCATAGCTTCAAGGGAGGGGGGTAAAATATTTTCAATGGGGGTATTATCCTCCCCCAACACTGGCACATTGTTCAATGGCTCATGAACCAAATTACTAACACCCGGTGGGGCTTGCGATCCAACCACTTCATGTTCCAGGTCTATAATGCTACCCACACCACTTGTATTGAATATAGCCGACCTGGCTCTGCTAAGACTTAGTTTTCTCCGAGATCTTGGCTTATTTTCTTTATTTTGAGGGGTGGAGAATCCCCCCCCAATGTCATCCTCAGCACCTCTATTTTTTTTCTGTTCTTCATTATGCCTTAATCTCGGATCAATTCTTTTATTAGTTTCTTCTGCAATAACCACCATGGCCTGTCTTGAATTGGGTGGTGGAGACGGGTGTGGCGGGGCGACGGGTTTTTTTTGGGGGGGTGGGGGTGGGGGAGGCATGTTTAAAGCACCCCCCTGCTCCTGTTGTTGTTGTTGTTGTTTTCGCTCTGCTTGTAATTGGAGTTGTTGTTTTCGGTCTCTCTCCTCTCTTTCCTGTCGCTCTGCTTGTAATTGGAGTTGTTGTTTTCGGTCTCTCTCCTCTCTTTCCTGTCGCTCTGCTTGTTGTTGTTGTTTTCGGTCTCTCTCCTCTCTTTCCTGTCGCTCTGCTTGTAATTGGAGTTGTTGTTTTCGGTCTCTCTCCTCTCGCTCCTGCCGCTCTGCTTGTTGTTGTTGTTGTTGTTTTCGCTCTGCTTGTAATTGGAGTTGTTGTTTTCGGTCTCTCTCCTCTCGCTCCTGCCGCTCTGCTTGTTGTTGTTGTTTTCGGTCTCTCTCCTCTCTTTCCTGTCGCTCTGCTTGTAATTGGAGTTGTTGCTGGTGTCTTTGTAACTCCTCGAGACGGTTTTTTTTCTGCCTCGCCTGCTGTTGCCGCTTCTGCTGTTGTCGCAGGTGCTCACTTTTTTTGGCTTCTGCCCTTTTCCTTTGTCTACACTCTTTCAACTGTCGCTGTTGATTTGATCTTCGCTGTTGTTTCAGCCACTGCTCGCACTTGCTACCACTAGACTCTTTTCGACTCTTTTTGTTGTTGCTGGGGAATGCATTGCCAACTGAAGGATCTTCACAAAAGCACTGGTTGGACCCGCTGGCCTCGTTTCGAATAATTTTGTTGTTGATGGTTGGGGATGCCTTGCCAACTGATGGACCTTCACGGCAGTAATAAAAGTGCTGTACTCCCCCATTCATAATGGTTAGGTTTGAATCTGAAATGAGAAGAAAAAAGAAAAAAATCACACACGTATATAGATATCTCTCTCGCTCATTTCATCCAATTTTTTTTTTTTTTTTTTTTTTTTTTGTTTACTTACACATTCCTGATTTGGCAAATTTTCTGCCGCCAGCAGAAAAAAGTAAGCCGCCAAACACTGTATAAGACAAAACCCATGCTCGCCTGAGGGGTTGAATACTAAATTACTACCTCGGAAATTCAGAGGATTACTGATTTTTGCTCCCAAGACTGAACTCCTTCCTGTTTTAGCCAACATGACTTTAAAAAGGTCAATTTCTAATAACATGAAGCCTGAACCTTCAACTTCACTTAAGTGTCGCTCTAAACGTTCATTTATATAAACCACCAAATCATCGACAAATTGTCGGACTTCAGCTCCTATCATCAATCGCGATGGCATCACGAGGTAAAAATATTCCACTTGCAAAAAATCACCATCTTCCCCCATATTCGCCTGCATGCGGGCAATTTGAAAGCGCATTTCTGCATAGGCTCTGACTTGAGGGGGGGGGACATCCATACCTTGAATCTCCAAAAAAAGAATCCTAACAAGTTCTTCCCTATTATTTTGCAGGAATACCTCGGGATCAAAGGCATCTTCTGGCGGTATGCTAAAAAATAAAATAACCACGTCACCATCAAACATGAGTTGGCGGTCCGCTACGTGAATAGTCTGGCGCGGAATGGCTTCTTCTTCTTCTTCTTCTTCTTCTTCTTCTTCTTCTACTACACCACCCCCACCGCCCCCCCACATAGACCACCACCACCACCACCCTCTAATAATTCCACGGGGAGCCTTGCATCACTTCTTCTTCTTCTTCTTCTTCGGGCTTCATCTTCTTCTTCTTCTTCTTCAGTTAATATTTCAAAGCTCAAAGGAGAGTCAGCGGTAATTGAACTGTCATTCACGGCACTTTCAAGGTTCAAAGGAGAGATTTTATTTGCCCACCTCGAGACAGGGTATTTCTAATACTACTACTACTACTACTACAGGCCTCTTCACTGTCATTTTCACTCGATTCACTGCCCAGGCTCAGAGGAGACACCCACCCTTCATCAATGTCACTGTCATTTGCACTCAATTCACTGCCCAGGCTCAGAGGAGACACCCACCCTTCATCAATGTCACTGTCATTTGCACTCAATTCACTGCCCAGGCTCAGAGGAGATACCCACCCTTCAGCCGTGTCATTTTCATGCCAATCACTTTCAACACATACCTCCTCAGTTTCAATTAAACCATCATCATTGTCAAGACTCAGAGAAGACACGCTGTCATTTTCATCCCCATCACTTTCAAGGCTCAGCGGAGAGACACATTCTTCATCGCTGGACCAATCAATTTCGGATATATAGTCATTTTGACATTGAGATGAAGGAAAAGACATCTTCACCGCTAATATACATGTCACCTCGATAACGCCCCAACTGCAACTGAAAAAACCAAACCAAACCAAACAGGGTGAGGCCACACACCCCCCCCCCCACGGCGGTTAAACAATCAATATTTCCGTGCCATATAAGCCTCTCGGCCTACACTCTCTCTCTCTCTCTCTCAGTATCCACGGCGGTAAAAAAAAATCAATATTTCTCTCTCTCTCTCTCTCTCTCTCTCTCTCTCTCTCTCTCTCTCTCTCTCTCTCTCTCTCTCTCTCTCTCTCTCTCTCTCTCTTACCACACTACCTGCAATATAATCAATATGGCATGGGAGGGGTACCCCCCACCCACCCCACCAGGGTGGTCGACATTGGCGCTGTACGATTTGAGGGGGGGGGGGGGTCGGACACCTGTCCATCAAATGGGAGGGGTACCCCCCCCCCCCCCCCCCAACCAGGGTGGTCGACATTGGCGGTGTACGATTTGAGGGGGGGGTCGGACACCTGTCCATCAAATGGGGGGGGGGGGGGGGGGGTCGGACACCTGTCCATCAAATGGGAGGGGTACCCCCCCCCCCCCAACCAGGGTGGTCGACATTGGCGACTTTGCTATCTACTATGTATTTCAGACCATATCAGATGTGACTGTGTGCGAGTTCGCGTGGATTTAACTTTACTGGTGAAAATATCTTATTATTACGAGTATTTTGTCCTCAGCTATAATCAGGCTGAAAACTGTGCAGTAAGACGAAACGGACCCAACATGCTTTATAACGTGATCAGGATTTTTTTTTTTTTTTTTCCTCTTTTTTTTTTTTTTTTTAGGTGTCATGATAAAAGGAGAACAAAATTTAAACATACTCGTAAAATGTAACTCAATCTGCTTTTTTCTTTTCTTTTTGACATGGAAAAAGCAGTGTAATTAAGACCCGTAAAAAACATGTACAAAAAAAAGGCAACCTAGATACAAAAGGAGGTCGAGCCCATGGAAGTCAACAAAAATATTAATGCAATGTGATGTACTGCAGAAGACTTTTGATACACTTACAATGTTATAAAAACGTGACTCCTCAGTGTGCAAGCTGTTAATGGGATTCATGGAGAGCACTATCAAGCTTGCTATTTTTTTTTTTCCACACATGACCAGATACAACGTGAAAGAGATTACTGCTGGGAGATTGCAATGAAGGGAAGGAAGAGGCAGGGCCATTTCTTACTATATGCGAACTTCGCGGTTTCATAGGGCCCCCGAAGCCACCAAGGGGCCCCCAAGCTGTCATTATTATTATTATTTTTTTAATCTAGTCTTTTTTTTCCTATTGATTTGCCTTCACGCCCAGATCTTTCCTTTGCTATAAAAATCTGATATTGTTAGCCATAATATTACGAAAAGTAACTCAATATACCAAATTAGTTAGTCTGCAAGGATCCTAAACAGGTCATATGTATTACATATTGCTTACAATTATTAACTAAATATCGTCTAATGATAGCCATATTACAATGGAAATTACGTTCTGGGTCTCAAGGGGTTAAAGTGCACCAGATTGATGCATTTGAATATTAAAGGCGTGCCCCCGGACCCCCTTAGAGGGCTTGGAATCCCCCCACCATAGTTTTACAAAATAGGGCCCCCAACAGCACTTCGCATAGGGCCCCAAAAAGGCTAGATACGGCACTGGAGGGAGGGATATGTGAGGATGTAATTGTAATAAGGAGGGGAAAGTAAGTCAATGTGGTGTAGGAGATTATGCGATTGTTAGACCTGAGTGAGTGAGTGATAAGGAAGTGAGTTGTGGGAATGGAGGCGATGACATAACGATGTTTACGTAACGATATTTCTTAGAGTCTTATCTTCGCTCCTGCTATTCACTTTTCTCGAATTTAATACGTTAACACACACTCACACACACACACATCTCTCTCTCTCTCTCTCTCTCTCTCTCTCTCTCTCTCTCTCTCTCTCTCTCTCTCTCTCTCTCTCTCTCTCTCTCTCTCTCTCTCTCTCTCTCTCTCTCTCTCTCGCTCTCGCTCTCGCTCTCGCTCTCTCTCATACGCATCACCCCGCCACTTCCGCCCTTCCCTCGCCAGATTTCTCCCTCGTTGAGTAAGATGCTCTTCCCCACAATTAGTCAGAACGGAAATGAACAGTTTATACAACCAGCTGCCCCCCCCCCCCCAACCTGCCCAGCCCAATGCCCTACCATGCGATACCTTGAGAGAGAGAGAGAGAGAGAGAGAGAGAGAGAGAGAGAGAGAGAGAGAGAGAGAGAGAGATTAGATGGACTCAGACAAAAAAATATACAAAGGATAAAAGCACAAGAAGAGACTATGATAAGAGAAAATGTTGTTGTTCTTGTCCTTTCTTCTTCTACATATTTATTTTTCTTCCTCTTCTGCTTAGAGGTTGTATTATAGCTATCATCGTTTTCATTGTTATCACTTTAGTAGTAGTGGTAGTGGTGGTAGATGTTAGAGTGGTAATATTAGTAGTATTTATTATTTGTATAAGTAGTATTCCTCTCCTCCTCCTCCTCCTCGTCCTCGTCCTCGTCCTCCTCGTCCTCGTCCTCGTCCTCGTCCTCGTCCTCGTCCTCGTCCTCGTCCTCGTCCTCGTCCTCGTCCTCGTCCTCGTCCTCGTCCTCGTCCTCCTCCTCGTCCTCCTCCTCGTCCATCTCCTCGTCCATCTCCTCGTCCATCTCCTCCTCCTCCTCCTCCTCCTCCTCCTCCTCCTCCTCCTCCTCCTCCTCCTCCTCCTCGTCCATCTCCTCGTCCTCCTCCTCCTCCATCTTCTTCTCCTCCTCCTCCTCCTCCTCCTCCTCCTCCTCCTCCTCCTCCTCCTCCTCCTCCTCCTCCTCCTCCTCCTCCTCCTCCTCTTCTTCCTCTTCCTCCTCCTCCTCCCATCCATTACCATGACAAGTGTTTATCTTTGCCCTTTCAAACAAATACGCGAAGGAATTCCTCCCTCTGATTACACTTACCTCTCCCTAATTATTGCACTTTGCTCCTCTTCCTTCCTTCTTCTCTCGTCCCTCCTTCATTTTTTCCTCGTAGAATGCATCAAAATACTAAGAGAAAATGGTTTACCTATGTCGATACCAGTAAAAATAACCTTCCCGAACAAGCAGTTACAGTCTAAAACTCATATCATGACAAATACAGTTAGATTATCCCGAAGTCTTTACCAATAGCGTCGAGAGAGAGAGAGAGAGAGAGAGAGAGAGAGAGAGAGAGAGAGAGAGAGAGAGAGAGAGAGAGAGAGAGAGAGAGAGCCATGTATACTTCCGCCTTTCGTGGTTCGGTGTAGCAAAAAAATCTCTCTTTAAAAAAATTGATTAGATAAACATTTCCTCCACTCAGAAAAACCTTTTGAAACCGTGTTGGTGCGTCCTGATGACTTTTTTTTCTTTTTTTTTACACCGCGTAGCCATCCATCCGTGGGGTCTGTTTTTTATGTAATTTTTTTTTCTCTCTCTCTCTCTCTCTCTCCTCTCTCTCTCTCTCTCTCTCTCTCTCTCTCTCTCTCTCTCTCTCTCTCTCTCTCTCTCTCTCTCTCTCTCTCTCCTCCTGTCTTTCATTTATTCCTTTCTTCATTAAATGTTATCTTCCCCACCTCTTCCATCGCTTCTCCTCACACCTCGTTTTTATCTATTTTTATTCTTCCATCTCTACCTCCTTCTCCTCCTCCTCCTCTTCCTTCTCCTCCTCTTCCTCCTCCTCCTCCTCCTCCTCCTCCTCCTCCTCCTCTTCTTCCTCTTCCTCCTCCTCCTCCAGGAGGAGGAGGAGGAGGCAAGGCTGCGCCAGGCAAGGCTGCCGCCCACCCTTGAACCTCCACACTGTGTTCCCACCATTACAAAACACACATAACATGACCTATCTATCAAGCACTAAACCTACCCCCACAAACTAGTAGTAGTTAGCCATAGATTACAGCTTTCAACTTTCCTCACAAATTCCATGCAGTTTTTCTATATTGCATGGTATCACTTCTTTTCCGGCCAGCTTCGGCTGGAGGGATGGGTGGGTGGGGAGGAGCCTTCTACTTTCCTATCCTTTCTCTCTTATTATCTAGTTAGTGTAGTGTAGTTAAAGCAAACAGCCTTGTAAGGACCTATCGGTATGTTGCTGTTTGTGTTTCCTTTGTATTCCTTTGTATTCCTCCTCCTCTTCCTCCTCTTCCATCTCCTTCTCCCTTCACACAACTTTTTTCTCGTTTCATTGTTTGTTTACGTCGGTTGTACACAGATTTGTTCCCAGCATAGCGTAGTCTAATCCATCAAAGTGAAACACACACACACACACACACACACACACACACACACACACACACACACACACACACACACACACACACACACACACACACACACACACACACACACACACCACGCACGCACGCACGCACGCACGCACGCACGCACGCACGCACGCACGCACGCACGCACGCACGCACGCACGCACGCACGCACGCACGCACGCGTACTTAGTCAAGACTTTATCATTGGTGGTAGTGCTAGTTTAATTATATTTGTGTGTTATAAAGCAGTAGTAGTAGTAGTAGTAGTAGTAGTATAGTAGTAGTAGTAGTAGTAGTAGTAGAAGTAGTAGGCGTAGTAGTTCTTGTACTTATTGTTGTTGTTGTTGTAATAGTAGTAGTAGTAGTAGTAGTAGTTCTTTATTGTAGTAGTAGTAGTAGTAGTAGTAGAAGTAGTAGTAGTAGTAGAAGTAGTAGTAGTTGTTGTAGTATTCGTTGTTGTCGCTGTTCCTACTGGTGTTGTCTAATTGCACTCCTGGAACTGTTTACGTCAAAACTCCTCTAAATTTCATTACGTGGGAAGCTACCGTAGATAACAGTGAAGTCGCCACCTGCAGTCATGTCGCCAGGCGCCAAATATTACGAATTATAGCATCACTACTGATTTTTATGTGCCACTGAAGATGATACACAGTAGTTTATATCATGACTGTATAATCTACCCTGTTTCAGCGTTGTTTTATGCTTTGTATTTGCAAATATAACTGTTGCGCATTTTGCTTCGCACGTTTTTCTTCGCGTGATGACAGACCGTAAACAATAGCCTTTCGGGCGACAGGACACAAGGCTTGCCAGATCTTTCGAACTTGAATAGAATTTGTTTCCACGTTGGCAGAGGAATTTTTATATATCCAAGCATCTTCCGCAGCTAATATATATAGAGACTTGTTTTACTTTACCTCTAATTTCCCTGAATTCCCCAGAGTGGCGACTCAACTGTTGGGTTAAAATACTAGCTGGCGACTTTACTGTAGTAGGTATAGTGAGGTCGCCACTCGGTTTTATTTTTGTCATTTGTTCATTTATAGCCCTAATATGACACAGATGAAGACACAAAATGACACAGACTTTCCAGATAGCCCCTTCTAACTTTCCTGAAATCATGGATGTACAAATGTAAGTATTAACGCCACCACACGTCTGTACATAACAAAGAAACGCAGAACTGGCGACTTCACTGTTATCTACGGTAAAGATATCGACAATGTTTTCTTTTTTTCATCGCACCTACAAAATCATTCATAACTTTTTGAACTGTAGAGAGACTACTTAAGGACATCCAGTTAGAGTATGTACGAGTATGTGTGTATGTGTGTGTGTGGGGGGGGGCGGAAGCGGGGGACATGTCGTGGCGGTATCTTGTCAATCGCACGTAAGACTGATGACGACGAAGTGCTGTGGCTATCTGCTGCCTGCTGGGAACACGCAGTGAATGTATGCTCCTGCCAACCCTCAGAAAGCCTCCATAAACATCGCGCAGCCCTAAAACAAAAGTAGAGTCACCTTGAGAACATGAAATTAATCTCAAGCATGCAGTCAACTAGTCAGGAAGAGCTGAAGCTTCTAAAATTTTCAGTCAGGGATTGTTTATTTTTCCTGTTAGGTCTTCTACATCTGTATATCCATGCCTGCTTTCCTTTTATAGATTATGTAAGTTAAAGGCTTGGTATGTCGCGATTGGAAGAAGAACCTCCAGAGTTTTGCATAGATATACCTATTAGTGTAGCACTTTGTATTAATAGCAATAGTGTAGCATTTAGGAGACTGGCGGGGAAACGGCAAGGGCGGGCTATAGGTGGGTTAAATAATTAGTCTACTCGATCACACCTCCATGATTGCTTTGTGTTGTGTCATATTTATCGTAGTAGCAGTTGAGGTTGATGTGTAGAAGGCTGGGTAGGTGTAATTCAAGCTGTAGTAATGTAATGTAGTAATGTAGGCTGGGAGACTCTTGTGGTGCCTGGCGGGTGGTGAGGGGAGGGGGGAGCATCTAATCAGAGGTCTAGGCTTGTCTGCAACGTGTATGCGTAAACGACTGGATAATTGGTGTGACGAAGGTGTGTGCATGTGTGACGTTCTCCCTTTGATGGATTTATGTCATAAGCAATAACAGCAGCAGCACCTTGCTTGCAACGTGAGATGTGAGGAGTAACAAGGCCACACAGAGAGAGAGAGAGAGAGAGAGAGGAGAGAGAGAGAGAGAGCGAGAGCGAGAGGAGAGAGAGAGAGAGAGAGAGAGGAGAGAGAGAGAGAGAGAGAGGAGAGAGAGAGGAGAGAGAAGAGAGAGAGAGAGAGAGAGAGAGGAGAAGAGAGAGAGAGAGAGAGAGAGAGAGAGAGAGAGAGGAGAGAGAGAGAGAGAGAGAGAGAGAGAGAGAGAGAGAGAGAGAGAGAGAGAGAGGAGAGAGAGAGAGAGAGAGAGAGGAGAGAGAGAGAGAGGAGGAGGAGAGAAGAGAGAGAGAGAGAGAGAGAGAGAGAGAGAGAGGAGAGAGAGAGAGAGAGAGAGAGAGAGAGAGAGAGAGAGAGAGAGAGAGAGAGAGAGGAGAGGAGAGAGAGAAAAGAGAGAGAGAGAGAGAGAGAGAGAGAGAGAGAGAGAGAGAGAGAGAGAGAGAGAGAGAGAGAGAGAGGAGAGAGCACTGTTTCGCTGCGATAGCAAGGGAGACGTGGCAGCGGGTGGGACTGTAGGAAGGGACGGAGGTCAATTATGCAAAACTCCATATTGTGTTAGGTTTGACGTCAGGTTTGAGGAGCTGCTTTGCCTCGTGACCACGTTTTGGAGGCGCTGTGATGAAGAGGCGACTAGAGGGTGGTATGAGGAAGAGGCGACTAGAGGGTGGTATGAGGAAGGAGAAGATGCGAGTAGAGGGTGGTAGGAGGAAGGAAATGAGAGTAGAGAGTGTGATGGAGAGGACTGGATGAGGAGGATGGGTTATTATGGGGTGGATGAGGATGATGGGTTATTATGGGGGTGGATGAGGATGATGGGTTATTATGGGGGTGGATGAGGATGATGGGTTATTATTGGGGTGGATGAGGATGATGGGTTATTATGGGGGTGGATGAGGATGATGGGTTATTATGGGGGTGGATGAGGATGATGGGTTATTATGGGGGTGGATGAGGATGATGGGTTATTATGGGGGTGGATGAGGAGGATGGGTTATTATGGGGGTGGATGAGGATGATGGGTTATTATGGGGGTGGATGAGGATGATGGGTTATTATGGGGTGGATGAGGATGATGGGTTATTATGGGGGTGGATGAGGATGATGGGTTATTATGGGGGTGGATGAGGATGATGGGTTATTATTGGGGTGGATGAGGATGATGGGTTATTATTGGGGTGGATGAGGATGATGGGTTATTATGGGGGTGGATGAGGATGATGGGTTATTATTGGGGTGGATGAAGATGATGGGTTATTATGGGGGTGGATGAGGAGGATGGGTTATTATGGGGGTGGATGAGGATGATGGGTTATTATTGGGGTGGATGAGGATGATGGGTTATTATTGGGGTGGATGAGGAGGATGGGTTATTATGGGGGTGGATGAGGATGATGGGTTATTATGGGGTGGATGAGGATGATGGGTTATTATGGGGGTGGATGAGGATGATGGGTTATTATTGGGGTGGATGAGGAGGATGGGTTATTATGGGGGTGGATGAGGAGGATGGGTTATTATGGGGGTGGATGAGGAGGATGGGTTATTATGGGGGTGGATGAGGATGATGGGTTATTATGGGGGTGGATGAGGAGGATGGGTTATTATGGGGGTGGATGAGGATGATGGGTTATTATGGGGGTGGATGAGGATGATGGGTTATTATGGGGGTGGATGAGGATGATGGGTTATTATTGGGGTGGATGAGGAGGATGGGTTATTATGGGGGTGGATGAGGATGGTGGGGTTGTGACAGGGCTGGATGAGGGTAGAGGGATGGATGTGGTTGGTGAGGGCTGGATGAGGATGGAGGGATAGTATGGGTGGGAGAGGATGAGGATGGAAGGGGTGTGGTGGGCAGGAGAGGATGAGTGAGGAAGGTGGTAGTGATGGAAGAAAGTGTTCATATTTCTAGGATGTTATGGCTTCTTTATCTATATCTGGGGGGGTTTTAAGTACTCAGAAACAACATCTATTCGAATTAGGCACATTACTCTTTTTTTTGCCCCTTTCCTAATCTTTCTCTAGTATTCCACGTTCACGAAGATTGATTCAAAATATTCGATGGGGTAGACTCTGTTGCTGTTCTCTTCCCTACTACTACTAATACTACCCTCCAATGGCACTCACTAGGATTTGTCAGTTTCTTAACAGTGTAACTCAGTGCCCTATTTTGTTCCCTCTATTGTATTTCCATCTCTTTCTATTCCTAACTATCTTCCTAACTGTCTTTAATGCGTCTCAGCTTTAGTCATCCTTTCAAGCCAGTGCATGCTCTATCATTCTTTGCCCTTCTCCTCTCATTAACCTTTATGGATCAAATGTCTTCTTTAATATTTCATTATCTAAATTTAATGGCAAATGGTCTTAGGTGACTAGAACCATAATTTTCATTCAGTTTTGTCGATCACTGATTTGTATTGACTGCGTTAGTGTGGCGGATGTTTATTTCGTGGTGGTGGTGGTAGCGATTTTTTTTTCTTTCCATTTTACGTTGGAGCCTATAGCGCCTGTACGTAGGTTGTATCTTCCTTCCTTAATTCAAGTTTTTATCGTCTCTTCCTTGAGGGCTCAGATGGTTGGTCCTGCATATTTTGGAGGGATGGTAATGGTGAAGGTTATGTAGTTAGCACTGTATGGCATGTGAGGTCATTTATATTGCGTCTTACACCCC
>JACEEZ010018939.1:245000-300000 GCA_016584305.1 Chionoecetes opilio
TCGTGTGAACACCAAGAATACCAAATAACTATCTTTTAAATGTTTTTTAGAACGATCCCAGTCACTTTTTTTGTACTATCTTTCATTATTTTTTATTTTTTATTGTTGTTGTTATTTATGGGTCGTAATGCAACTTTATCCCTTTGATCCACTCTGTAAAAACCCACTTGGAATGCAATCAGTGTGACGCAACAGAACACGCCCTAACGTCACGCCCTCTACATGTGCGGCAGGACGAGGTGGTGGTGCCGCGGGAGACGGTGGCGTGGGCCGAGGCGTGGCTGGTGGTATACAGCATCACGTCCCTGGAGTCGTTCCGCGTGTGCGTGCGTGCGGTGGAGGCGGTGACGACGGCGTGCGGTGCCGACCAGCCCAACCCGCCCGTCCTCATCATGGCCAACAAGAAGGACCTGGAACACATACGACAGGTGAGGACTTTTACACCTGCACTCCTCCTGTAATGGGTTGATTAGCTAGTTAGATATTCTCATTTTACCTTATTTGTTTAGTTATTCATGTATAATTTTGTGTTTTTCGTGTTATCATTATGTCCTTGCTGCGCTGAAACGTAGGATGTGTGATGATGCTTTTGGAGGTGGAGCAATTTTTTACTATATAGAGTAATAATCTCTCTCTCTCTCTCTCTCTCTCTCTCTCTCTCTCTCTCTCTCTCTCTCCTCTCTCTCTCTCTCTCTCTCTCTCTCTCTCTCTCTCTCTCTCTCTCTTCTCTCTCTCTCTCTCTCTTTTTTTTTCTTTTTTTTTTTTCTTCTTAGGCGGCCTGTTTTGCTACCATTAGTTCTCTTACCATAATTCGCATTTGTGTTCATATAGGAGTTCACGCTCAATGAACCGGCTGTAAAATTCTAATGTATATATGTTTCTTGTAATATATATTCAAGGCCAATAACAATCTCTCTCTCTCTCTCTCTCTCTCTTCTCTCTCTCTCTCTTCTCTCTTCTCTCTCTCTCTCTTCTTCTCTCTCTCGTCTCTCTCTCTCTCTCTTCTCTCTCTCTCTCTCTCTCTCTCTCTCTCTCTCTCTCTCTCTCTCTGAATATTCCTTCATCTATTTGTCTATCTGTATATCTATCTGCGTAGTTACTTTATATTCTTTCAATATTTTCCAATCATCTTTAAATTGCCATATTTCATTTCCAGAGGTTGTTGTTGTTTTTGCTACTACTCTAGGCCTACTGCTGTTATTGTGTTGTCATTGTTATTACTAACGAGCATCAAGTGAAAAGTGTTCATATTTTGCTCATTGCTGCGATGAAATCATTTAAGGTTGACCCTCCTTGAACGTGATCTGTCATTTTTTTTTTTTTTTTTTTTTTACATTTTGGCCTATGGCACCTATAGGCAGTGACATCAAGGGCTCGGATGGTATGCCCCGGAGGTTCACTTAAGGGCTATGATGGTTAGCCCTCGCCCGCATAGCCGTATAATAGTGATAGTAGTGGACGACCTTAATAGCAATAATGATAGTAATGATAATGCTGATAATAATGACACCTGCGTAGCGGAGAGTCACTGCCCACCACCCCAAGCCACCTATCCGCCCAGAAGCCTTACGACGGAGGGCTATATAGTCGCCGCACGTTAAGGTGGCGAAAATTATTCCCCTACACTCCCCCTTTCCGAACGCACGGGATTAGCCGAGGTGTTGGGTGTTGGGGCCTTAGAGTGGAAATTGGAGTATAGGCATTCACACCCAACACCTCAGCCAATCCTGTTTGTTCGGAAGGGGAGAGTGAAGGGGCCCCATTTTCGCCAACTTAACGTGTGGCGAGTATAGTAAGGTCGTAGCGCGGTTATGTTTGGTCCTGTACAATGCAAGGGCTGCCCATCAACCGCCGTGTAAACTCTCCCACACTCTGTCAACGTTCATGTAGCGCCTTGTCCTTAACACGCGTGACATTGCCCAATTAAAAACGATTCAGGCGTGACGCACATGATTTATGGAAAGCTCAAAATCAACCTGTGTCATGACTTGAATTTTTTTTTTTCCTGTAGTTTTTTCCATGTTTTGTTTTCATGCAGTAGTTGGAGCGTTATCTGTCTTAATTAGGAGGAGCAGAAGGCGTCCGACACCTATTCAAAGGATGGTTCTATGAGTTTTATTGGTGCCGTAACAACGAATGAGAAGGGGAATGTGGGTGGCTGTAAAATGTAGATGATGACTAGATTTTGGAAGGGAAAGAATGTGAATTAGGAGCAGAGAGAGAAAATAAAATTGGGGGGAAGGGCATGTGAAAGGAAAGAGCAGAAAAACAAGGAACGATAAATATGCTGGTCACAAAACGAAAATAGGAGCGACAACAACAACAATAATAACAACAAAGACAATTTTCCCGCCAGTGCCTGAAAAATTCCCGTCTCCATCTCGATAATCTACCTTGAAATCAATTATCCTTTCTTTCGTTTGAGACTCGTTTTTCGCCTCTCCGTGTTTCCTGTCCACTCTTAAATAATTGCGTTGCACTGACTCCCGAGGAATACATGCGATAAAGACTTGCCAGCAACGGAGATATGCAAGGAAGAACACTAGGGAGGAGGAAGGGAGGTTGTCACTGCCAAGAGCGGGACGTGTGCCAAGGCGCGATATGTGAACACTGAGGATGCTTGTGTGAGGCGATGGTAGTGGTCCCTCCCTCACGCGTGCATGTGTGTGTGTGTGTGTATGTGTGTGTGTGGGTGTGTGTGTGTGGATGTGGGTGTGGGTGGGTGTGGGTGTGTGTGTGGGTGGGTGGGTGTGTGTATTTACCTAGCTGTGTTTTACAGGGCCTGAGCTACACTTGTGTGGTCCTGTCTCCGTATCTACATTTATCCAGTCTTTCCTTCAACTGGTGCACATTCTTTGCCGATATTACCTTCTCATTTAGTCCATTTCAAACTTCTACATTTATATGTGGCATGCTGTACTTCTTTATGTTTTTCAGGCATGTGTGTGTGTGTGTGTGTGTGTGTGTGTGTGTGTGTGTGTGTGTGTGTATTCATCTAGTTGTATTCATCTAGTTGTATTTTACAGGGCCAGAGCAACGCTCGTATGGCCCCGTCTCCATATCAACATTTATTTTTCTCATTCATCTTTTAGTGTTGGCCGAAGCCACCACCCCGGGAGGGGGGTCACAAACCCCCGGCTAACACCCGGTACCCATTCACTGCAGGGTGGACAGGGGCTTGGGTTTTGAGGAAACAGCCCAACTGTTTCCGCTCCGCCCGGGGATCGAACCCGGGACTTCTCGGTTGTGAACCGAGCGTGCTTCCCCTACACTACGGAGTACCCTGTGTGTGTGTGTGTGTGTGTGTGTGTGTGTGTGTGTGTGTGTGTGTGTAAAATTATCACTCTTATCATATGTGTTGTCCTAGGGAACCAACAATAAGAGAAAGGTTTATAGAGTGATATCCTTAAGATCCCCACGCCTCCGCAGGTCCCCGAGGCTGAGGGCAGGAAGCTGGCCGAGCAGTACGGGTGTCGCTTCGTCGAGGTGTCCGCCGCCGAGATGGTGTCCCAGGTGAGTCTCTTGGACTACTGTGCATGGTGTAGGTACTTACCCTGTTTAGTGCTTCAAGGCCACCCGTCCATTCTAATAAACAGGAACTACCACGTGTATATTCACGGCCTCTTGTAGCTTCCTTATTTTCTTATGTTCTTATGTTCTAATTTTCGTGTCCTCTTCGTCTGCGTGTACCCTCGTATGTGTGTGTGTATGTGTGTGTGTGTGTGTATATATATAAGGGGAGGGAGGATTTGTTTGTTATTTACTCCCTTTAGATTTGCTTGATTTTTGCCTGTTCTTTTTCTGTTCGCATGTGTTTTTATGTCGCCAATGTCATGATCTCTAAAGTTAAATCCAAGCAAGAGTGTCTCCATCTCAAGAATTTCAATAATGTAACTGGTTTGTCAATAACTTACCATTCATTCGTAACTTACCAACATTTTCATGTTGGTTGTCGCTGTTCTTATGTTTTCTTCTGCATCTAGCCATTACCTGAAGTCGCTTGATGTAGATAAGTCTGTTTCATTCTTTTTTGCATCACTTGTCCTTCTTTTGTGATTTCGAGATTTGTGTTTCTACCGCTAACATCTAATTCAGGTTTGTTCTTTTTGCCAAGCACGTATAAAGCTTCTGTGACCATTTTTGGCTTTACCTTTTGCAACATGTGCACCTATGTGGTACTGTGTGGCATCACCGGCACCAAAGAGTTGAGACTCTTGTGCGAGGTGCAGCCTGTGTCCCCTCCCCCTTCCTCGCTCACTCACCTTGTGTCGCTGTCTGTAGGTGAATGAATCCATCGACGGGCTGCTTCGTCAGGTGGCGCAGCACAAGGGACAAACCTCCCCGCGCATGAGGAAGCTGAGCGTCTCCAAGATGTTCAACCAGCTCATCAACCTGAGCAGCGGCGGCAGCCAGGACCACCGCTCCGCCATGCCGCGCATCTCGCTCAGGGATCGCGCCAGGAAGAGAGGCCACATTCGTCACAGCTGATGCCACACCTGGCGGCAATGGGTGTTTGTTGACACTTTGGTGAGGAGGTCAGGTCACAGCCTGTGATGACCCTTTATGTCCACTTCACCAGAGTAGCTTACGTTTCCCCCGCAGCTTCCACGAAACCTGAGGGAGTTTTCCTTCACTCTCTCTTTCTCCTTGAATAAGGGGTAATTATATCATCAATAAGCACTAATACTCCACCTGAGCTGTGTTAATCAGAAGTCAGAGGAATACACGGAAAGAACTGCTTTGTGTTGCAAATGTTTTGGTTTGGAGGCGAGCGGCGCCAAGGTTCGTCGTCAGACAGTTTGGGTCTCGATCAGGCTTTACAGAAATCTACACTGGCAGACGTTGTGTTTGTGTTTGCAGTGATATAGCCTCCTGGGAACCACGCTGCCCTCCACATCTCTTGCTGAACACCCGTAAGAAAAGTTGTGATGGACAGCATTTTCACTCTGTGAGGCGGATGCGGAAAATCAAGCCGTGCACCAGTTTTTAGCTGCCAGTTCGCGGCTGCACTGCCACGCCCAACGACTTGATCAGGATGGCACTGCGACTGGCGAGGCTCGTGACCGTTGCGGTCCTGAGCTGCGCCGCTCCTCGATAAGACAGACCTGCCGAGCTAGCCATGTCGTGTTGTGCTCATTATTATATTATTAGTAGTAGTCGGCGTGCGTCTTCAGCAACCAAAGGTTTATTCCATAGTTAGGCGTTTCCTCATGTAATGAGCCTCACTTCGTATGGTTGTTCCATTACTCCTTGGCTGAAGGGCAGCCGTTGTTTGATCTCAGTCGTCATCGTCACGCGTTCAGTAGTTCACTTCATGCATCCGTGTACATACCTCCACCAGGGCGGCGTCGGGGAGCGGTAAATAGCCATTATACATTTTTTTTTATTTTTTTTATGGCCATGGCCGGCTCGCACCGCTGAGCCTCGAGGAACACCTTGTTGTGACGCACAGCACGCGAGGACGATGGCTGGTGCGAGGAACTACCGATGAGCCCCTCCGACACCGGTCTTCCGGGGCGAAGTACTGGAGACCAAAACATTAAGTGTAGTGCCCTCCTTTTGCTACTCTTAAGTGTGTCATGTTACCTATGTATTTCACGCAATGTACCGACAAGTATTCTATATACTGAGTTATGTTACTGATAGGTTTCATACTGTGGCGTTTTCCTCTTATTTCGACTGGGATTTCTGAGTGGGATTAGAATTGCCTTAAACAAACAAATGTGTGTGTGTGTGTGTGTGTGTGTGTGTGTGTGTGTGTGTGCGTGTGTGCGTGTGTGTGTGTGCGTGTGTGCGTGTGTGCGTGTGTGCGTGTGTGCGCGTGCGCGTGTGTGCGTGTGTGCGCGTGCGTGCGTGCGTGCGTGCGTGCGTGCGTGCGTGCGTGCGCGTGCCTGTGTGTGTGTGTGTGTGTGTGTGTGTGTAATCACTCATCATTTAGTTTTAGAGTCATCATAGCCATATAGAGCAGCGTTTACCTTAATGCATGTGGATATAATAATGTATCGTGGGAGCTAGACCATCGTAGTCCCCATGCAAAGTATTCCATGCCATCTTATCAATTTCATCAATGTGCAGCGTACATTTAAGTTATTCATTTGCATGACCCAAATGTTCAGCATGAATCCGATAAGACTTTTCATGAATTGCAAGACTTACTCGGCAGTTTGTGTTCCTCATCATCACATTTTGCATCCAGAACCACTCCGTCTGTATCGCTTGTGACATCCACGTGTAAACTGAGGCTGAAAAATATTGTAATAAAATTATCCCATGTGTTACCCATTCCTCTGTAATTTCTATAATCAGTTAGGCCTACTAAGCACCCTGTGACGTCGCCAGTCTTCAAGAGTCTGTATTAGAACGGATGAGTACTGATCCGCCTGGCCTGGTATCTATTAATGGTGCAGGAGTAACGGCAGCGTGAAGCAGCTTTCCAACAAGGCAGCAGAGTAAACTAGTTGTTATAAAGGTGAGCAAGATGAGTTAAAAGAAAAGGAAAGAAATAAAGAAATATATATAGCATTTCTCACCCATCCCCCGTAGCACGACAAACATTATTTCTGTCAAGGTTATTAATTTCGAGTGATAGTGATGTTTTCACAAGCTCATAATAATCATAGGTATTCTAGATCTAAGAAAATCTTTGTCCTTCACACAGAAAATAGATTAGTGATGGCAGATTGCTATGAGAGTCCATCGTATTCATATTTCTTTCTAAAACCAAATTATACAAACTCATATTGTAGTCAAACCTTACTGAAACATCGTCACCCAGCGCACAAACAAACCTTTAGCAATCAAGGCGGCGTGGCGTCAAGTACAGTCAGGCAGGTCAGTATCAAAGCAACACAATTTGTCGTGAGAGTTTCGAGGTTTTCCACTGCAGGGAACTTCTGTAGCCTGTAACCCCCCCCCCCCCCCTCCTTCCTGCGATGCCTGCACACCCTCCCCATCTCTGCCGTGTGTCAATAGCGCTAGGTGTCCCCCTCTCTAGGCCCTTGGGTGGCCGTGTCTCGCATCCTTGTATCGCAGTGCCAATCCTTTTACTATTCTTGGAATGACTGCTGTCGCCTCTCCACTTCTAACAACAACACTATAGCTCTCCTCTGTCGCCCTGCAATACTTTTAATATCCACATCGCCTCAGCTGAAGGTTACAAATGCTGAGGTGCAGGAAACATGGTCTGTTATCTGTGAAAAGTAAAGAAAGTATCTCCACGACAACCGTCCTTTCTTGTTTGATTAAGAAAGGTAAATTAAATCTGTACTTTCGCCTCGACCATCGACCTCGTGACAGACTACCACCAAACACTGAAGCTCCATCAACTAATTATCATCCGCAGCAGAATACTCATCATATTGCAGATAGCACATCGCTTATGTCTGTATCGATAAATCAGCCCAGTCCCATTGACAGTCTCACAGGGGTTTGATGAAGCGTGTCATGGAGGCTGGTCACTCTGAAGCAGGTAACGAAGCCCTGAGCAAAGAAAAAGAGGTACAAAAAAGAATGCAGGTATTTCCTCAAATTATGGCATCAACAGATAACTACTGGCTTAGGATCATTCTCACAGATAGACAAACAACCCATGCAGGCTGTGGGCGCAGATAAGATATTACTCCAAAGGAAATCTATTTGTGATGGCATGCCAACCTGCCAAGTGACTCAGGTGACGAGGGTTGTTGCGTCAGTCCTCCGCCTGTCCTTCCTCCCTGGGCCGCGTCCCGGAGATGTTTTGCCGGCGAGTCACTGCTCTGTTCCCGCAACTGGAATTTTACGGCGAATTACAAATACTTCGCACTATTTCTCACTTTTCATGGCCTTAATTAGTCATTGCAGTGGATGGAAATATTAATAAAAACGGTAATAACAGTAGCAGTAGTATAAGAAGTAGTGTAGTGGTGATAGTAGTAATAGTAGTAGCTGTTGCCGTTGTAGACTTGTACCGTAGATAACAGTGAAGTCGCCAGTTCTACGTTTCTTTGTTATTTACAGACGTGTGGTGGCGTTAATACTTACATTTGTACATCCATGATTTCAGGACAGTTAGAAGGGGCTATCTGGAAAGTCTGTGTCATTTTGTGTCTTCATCTGTGTCATATTAGGGCTATAAATGAACAAATTACAAAAATAAAACCGGGTGGCGACCTCACTATACCTACTACAGTAAAGTCGCCAGCTAGTATTTTAACCCAACTGTTGAGTCGCCACTCTGGGGAATTCAGGGAAATTAGAGGTAAAGTAAAACAAGTCTCTATATATATTAGCTGCGGAAGATCCTTGGATATATAAAAATTCCTCTGCCAACGTGAAAATAAGTTCTATTCAAGTTTGAAAGATCTGGCAAGTCTGTGTCCTGTCGCCCGAAAAGCTACTGTTTACTGTCTGTCATCGCGCGAAGAAAAACGTGAGAAGCAAAATGCGCAACAGTTATACTTGCAGATACAAAGCATAAAACAATGCTGAAACAGGGTAGATTATACAGTCATGATATAAACTACTGTGTAACATCTTCAGTGGCACATAAAAATCAGTAGTAATGCTATAATTCGTAATATTTGGCGCCTGGCGACTTCACTGTTATCTACGGTAGTGGTAATAGATCATAGAATAGATCAATCATCATAGAAGTATGGTTTTTATTGTTGTCAACCCCATCATAAATGTAGATAATGAAAATAAAAAGAGAACTGATGAGTTATAATTTTTTTTCGTATTTCTTTCTCGTGTGTGTGTGTGTGTGTGTGGTGTGTGTTGTCCGCTATGCAATCCCGCCTCATGGGCTGTCTGGTCATATGTAAAGTACCAACAGATGGGCGCTTTTTTGTGGTGCTATACTACTAATGCTGCTGTCGATACTGCTTATGCTGCTCTACTACTAACTACTATTATCACCACCATCATTACTACTACTACTTTGACTACTACTGCCATTGCGCTACTACCACCACCACTACTACTACTGTCACTGTTACTACCACCACCACTTTACTACTACTACTACTACTACTACTACAACTACAACTACTACTACTTATGTCACTGCTACAACTGTTCATCGCACCACAACTACCCACCACACCCACCACTCCCTCCCATCACTATCACCACCACACCCATCACTCCCTCCCATCACTACCACCACACCCACCACTCCCTCCCATCACTATCACCACCACACCCATCACTCCCTCCCATCACTACCACCACGCCCACCACTCCCTCCCATCACTATCACCACCACACCCATCACTCCCTCCCATCACTACCACCACGCCCACCACTCCCTCCCATCACTATCACCACCACACCCATCACTCCCTCCCCATCACTATCACCACCACACCCACCACTCCCTCCCATCACTATCACCACCACACCCATCACTCCCTCCCATCACTACCACCACTCCCTCCCATCACTATCACCACCACACCCATCACCCCCTCCCCATCACTATCACCACCACACCCACTGTCACCCTCAATAACAGCTACCCCATCACCCATCACCCACCGCTCCCCTGCCGCCAGTTACCTTCTTTATCGCCCATTACCTCCTCATCATTATCACCCACGATCGCCCCATCACCACTCCACAACCACCATCATATCACTACCCTATCACCACTTACAGGGCGGGGCAACGAGCCATAAATAAAAAAAAGTATAAAAAATGTATCGTATTTTTACGGTTTGTTTCATGGTTTTTGCTGTTTGTGGGAGGCCGATCTCTACCTTCATTAAATTACTAGATCATAATAAATAGGGTATTATTATTGTTTGTTGTTGTTGTCCCTTAAATAAAAAGGAGTTTCTTTTATAGTATGTCTTAAAGAGTGAAACCAGGGAGGTGGTGTGAAGTCAGGTACAGCTCCTGCCAGCTCGAAAACACTTCTTGAAGCCGTGATACTAATTAAAACCCCCAATGAGCTTCAAATTAAGTTGTAGTTCACATTATTATCATTGATATTTAGCTGTTTAGGGAAAGAGTTCTGCTCAACTACATACTTGTACGTATCTCCACATGCTATTCAATGTCACAGAAAGGCATAGGTCTGTATGCAACACTTTAAACATAAGAGTTTATTCCCGTGCTTAGCGCTGCTCGTGACTTCGTTGTGACGCTTCGATGCCACGTCTTTGAAGCATTCGTACGCTCATCAAAGGATCAGTGGCAGTCTTTTGAAACACGCCCTGAGCTGTATTATTCTTATTGTTGTTTGTAATGATACATTCTACACTTAATCAACTGTCTACGTTATTAATGGAAATGTTGCAAATAGAGTGGAGGAGAAAACTGTTTATGAAAGCATCAAATTCACTTAAACTAATTATTCCATCTGGGAGTGTTTCCGTTCAGTGTCGTCAGTGTTACCCACGCACAGGTACTGAGTCCCAACGTGGCTCCAGGCACAGGACCTGCTGGGAAGGTTTCTCCAAGAGTACTGAAGGTAAGCAAGATATTTCACCAACTATCTAAGGTAGGATCATGTCAGTTCTATTGTGGTATATAATCAAATCTAGAATTACAAAAAAATCCTTCAGATTTGTAGCCTATTGGCTCATTTCATATATGCTATGAAGGTGTGTGTGTGTGTTATAGGGAAAGCATATACAGGGAATGGTTAAAATCCATGCCTGAACTTTGTAAACAAAACACAATGCACTTATTTTTTCACTTTGGGTTAGTTTTAGTTTGAATTTTTTTTCATAAATGCGTATCTGGATGGAGACGTCCCAAATGAAAATCACGGAGCTTTTTTGGGGGGAGTGGTCCAGTTTGGAGGTTATAGGCTACGTGGAGTTAGATTTAGTTTTGATTTTTGAACTACATTGGCGTAGTTAGGCCTGGGCATTGGGGGCTATAGCCTGTGGTGTAGCTACGGGGGGGCATGGGGGGATCGTACCCCCCCATGAGAATCCGGTGCCACCCCAGGTGCCCCCCCCCACACTGGCCACGCCTAGAGTATTCTGTATAATGCTGTAATACCCACCACTGATCTGATCTGATCTTAGAATATGCCCTTATACCCTTCTATGTGGCATCAGAATGGCCCTGCTTGCCTAGTGCTCTACTCGAGGTGCCCCCCCATTAATAGATACCTTGCCACGCCATGGCTAACAAAGCAATCCAGTCCTTCAACAACCCATAAAGTACGTAGCAAAAAAAAAAAAGATATCCCACCCACAATCCTCTGCCACGTTGTTAATGAGTTCGAAGCACTGAAAAAGCCTATCAATATAAGCTTTAAAAACACTCAACAAAACTATACCAACACTATTACTAACTCACATTTGCTAACACTAAAGACTTGGATAACGTTACAGTTCAAGATTTATTGGTCAAAGGTCAACAGGTAAGGGCGTGGGAAGGAAATAAGGGAAAGGTTTAGTGTTTTGAAGCAGTGTTGAGCTCCTTGGGTAATCCGGTACGAGCGACAGTCGAAGCGAGGAGGCAGGACGCGTGTAGTAAGTACACTGTGCAGTCAGCTTGAGGAGCATGAGGATGATTAATGGCCAAACAACGCTTTATTTTGTTTATTTTAGTCATATTTCCGCAGCATAAGGTAGTAGAAAGAGAAAGAGGGAGTGGGAGAGGGAGAGTGAGAGGAATGAGTGGGCAGTGGCGGGTCTAGCGGGAGCCCACGGCCACCCCTGAAATTTCATTGGCCACCCCAGATCTAAGTCAGAGGTCTAATGAAAATTCAACCATTTTTTTTAAATGGCCATGCCATGGCCACCCCACACTAGATCTGTGTCCAGCCTTGGTCACCCCTGTCATAATTGCCTGACTGCGCCACTGAGTGGGAGAGGGAGGGAGGGAGGGAGTAAAAGCTGATGTATGATTTGAGGTTGTTTAGTTCTTCCTTGCAAAGTAAAGACTGTTGCCTAGTTTTCTTACTACCTTAGGAAAATCTTAAGAACAAGGGCTCCACGCTAAGCTGACCCAAATGTTGGCTCTACGTATTATACTTACTGTCCTTAACACATCTGTGTAGATTTTAATGAGTGCCGATCCTTACTTTGCCTACATGGCCGATATTAAATTTCAGGTTCTTGAGATAAACTAAGTCCAGCGAGATGCGCAATGGACGACGAGTTTGAGAATTTGTCTAATTTTAGGATATTTTTCCCAAGTTTTGAGAAGTGTGCCCCCGTCCACTAGGTTAGGTTAGTGCACAGCACGGGGGGGGTCTAGGGGGGCGGAGCTCCCCCCGTTAGGTTAGAGTAGGTTAGGTTAGGTTAGTGCACAGCACGAGGGGCTCGAGGAGGGGTGCTAGGTTAGGTTGTAGAGTTTTGTCATCTTAGAATAAAGGCTCAACCTCCTATCTTCTTCTTATAGCCAACAAGCTTGGGGACATGGTGGAAACCGGGGTTTTTGGGTGGAGGAGCACACATATAAGGGAAATATGGCCCCGATAAAGTCTATGAACTAGAGAAATTTCCATAGTTTAGGGATTTTTTTGTGGGGGCCATATTTCCCTTATGTGTGTGCTCCCCCACCCAAAAACCCCACTTTCCCACCATGTCCCCAAGCTTGTTGGCTACAAGAAGAAGATAGGGGGTGGAGCCTTTGTTCTTAAGATTTACCTTATCTTATATAACGTCTGATCGGCTATAGCCAATGGTGTACCTACGGCAGGGGGGCACGTCGGGGGGCGCATGTCCCCCGATGAGAATCCAGAGCCCCCAGGTGCCTCCCCACTGGCCATGGCTGCCGTAATCTACTTGGACCTGTGACTGACGATATGCCCCAATACCCTTCTATGTGGCATCAAAATGCCCCTGAACTTCGCTTGCCATAGTGCACCCCTGGTGCTCCCTCCACCCCATTGATAGATACCTAGCTACGCCAGTGGCTGTAGCCCCGAATGTTTTATTTTACAAATATAAGATAAGCTCTGACTGGGGCCAACACAAAATTATAGTAAGAAAAGAGATTTTTGGTTAGATGTTGCATGACGTATGCTGATTGCATCGTTTTTATGAGCAGGACAAGAGAGAGATGGAGAGAACAAGAGAGAGCAGAGGAGATGAGGAGTGCAACAGACAGAGGAGATACCAAAAGACCTTCTAGAGAGTTGAAGAGAATCTCAGAAGGACAAGACACGTTAACACAGTTCAAAAAATTAAGGAGCCCTTAATTTGTCACACAATAGAAGCAGAAGTTATTAGCCCTGGGTTGGTCAAATTTCAGTATTGAACAAAGCATTGGCAATATACAATCTTTATTCATGACTGCTTCATCATGCCAAAGTTCTCTTTTTCTTAGAGTTTTACTCCTGCTGATGAAAATATAAATAATAACCAAGTTGAACCCGAACTCAGACTGTCTTTATTTTATTTTAATTATGTTCCGAAACTTATCCTAAGCAAGGCAGAATCCTTTTGGTAGAGCACAGTGTCTCACATCTTGTATTCAATATACTCAAATGAATTTTTAAATATTTGGTAAAAATGTAAAGATCTCTAGGCTGGGCCAAGCCTCCTGTGCTTCAAGGTCCTAAACACGCCCCTGTTTTGAAGTAATGTTTATAATTACATTCTTTCTATTTCAGGAGTCTTTCCCCCCACCTAGACCCCAGGTTATACGTAGGGGTTTGATTTAGTTACACATTAGAAAGCCCAGACTCAATATTTACCTGTTAAAATGCAACTTAGGCTTTTAGGTGTAGGGTTACATGGGGAATTTTTACGCATTTAGTTTCTTCAGGTTTGGCATTTTTCCCTTAGAATTTTGCTATTTTTTCTTTTTCCCTTCACAATGCAAAATTTATCCAGTATTTGATTTCACTGAAGATGGATGTGAGTTTTCTTATTATCCAGCTATGAGCTTTTAAGACGACAAAGATGCTGCCACTGAATGCCACACACTAATTGGGTGGGAATGAAGGGCAAGAAGCATCCCAGGGCAAACTATAAATGCATTTATTCATATACATCTCTTAAAACAGTTCAAGGATCCTAGTCACAGGCAATATAGCTAATGCATAATATTAACAGATCTACATAGAATATAGATCAAAATGTACCTATATAGTGTTATGTAGTAAACAAGTAATCCATTCAATATTTGTACATACTACATACAGTTCTTGAGATATGTTACTATTGAGATCATTCATTTAGTTTCTATATTAATGTCATTACATGAGTGGAGGAGGAAACTTAAAACTTCCTGACTGGTTCTCGGTATAACAATTGTGGTAAACCTATAAATAAATCGTATCTAAATGATACGGGTCAAATAACACACACACACAAAATAACGAATAAATACATGATTAGAATTATGTACACCCACTATCATTGACATTCCTACACACCTTCCAAGAATAAATAATTATTGGTAAAGGTTACATGCAGCTAAAACCATCAAAGCCACAATTATAGTCTTATTTCCTAAGCTGCTTTAAATGTCTCCTTTTCTTGAATCATATTTATTTCCCATATGCAAAAAGGTCAGATTAGACTCGAGCATAATTTCACTGAATACAATAGGCTTAAAAAAATGTGAAAAAACGCTAAGCAGGAAACTGTAGCAATGTTTCGTTACCTCAAACCCTTAGAAATCATATTGTCCTTCAAGATTGTAATAATTTGTGATTGGTTCAACAATACACAATATCTTAATTCCTGCTAAGCTACTTTTTAAGTACATAACTATTATCATCATTTCAGTTTGGATTACCTAGGAACATTTTTAGTAGCAGCAAGTTGCATAATTACCTGAAAATATCTTTAGAGAGAAAATAAATGGACCAGCAACAAATGGATAGTGTAAGCATTCATTGGGTTTACTTCACGTGCTACCAAATATCTGGTCTCTAGTGCAATCCCTTGTGTCGCAATTTAACTATATAATTGTTTTGCATCATTAAGCAGCACTAAATCAATACCATAAACTATTTTCCTAATAAGCACCGCCATTACGAGGCAGGCTTTGTTCGGCGAGTCATATAGAACTTTGAATATTCTTACCAGATGTATTTACGAAAATAGATTTAGTCGGTTCAACATTATAAGTATTCAAAATTGTTCTCATATTCAGTCAGAAATATTCAAATTTTTCAGTAAACATCAACAGGTTTAATAAATCTATATTCTAACATCAATATGCTATACTATACAGTTTTCTCAAATAAATACTCATATCCTACTGTATATGGAATAGGTTACACTCTTTTGCATAACTAAACTACCTTGTATATGGTTCAACAGTTAATATAATTCAAAGCAAAACAGAAATCAAATAGTACATCAAATTTAAACAATTCTTACATAATACAGTATTTGTTACAGGTAAACTGGATGGAAAAAACTTCTGCATAACCATTGACTTCAGTAATAACAATCATATTTTCTGTTTCTCAGGGCCATGATGTACACTTAACATATCACTCACTGTCTTCATAACCTCCTACAGTGCTAATATAATTCAGCGCTGCCTCACCTGATATTTACCTTCCTGTTTTAGCCTCTTTCTTAGTCTTTCCCAAGGCCTCACGCACACACACGTTCAATCCCCGCTTAATTGATTTTTCACTTACGCGGGCAGTTACTGTCCCCCATGAGCGATGGAGTGTGCGGTGTGTGGTCTCGGCTTTACCCAAAGATCAATCTCTATAAGCTTTAAGCTCTTTCCAGGAGGGTAAAAGCTAGTGATCGTGAGCCCAGCACGTGATCAGGCTGTAGATGAAAATTACACACACACACACAACCAGCCATCACCTTGAGCCCCAACAACTCCCAGGTTGGGATTACTGCTGAGCACAGGGTGTCATTATTGATAATGAACTGAACTAGAGGACTCATCTCAGTATTGTAATAATGCCTGCCACCTACTGCCTCCATCTCCTTTGCCAACTTAAATCACTGTTTCTCCTTCACTTCTCCTTCCACGGTCTCCCTCTTCACTCTCCCCAGGCTGACCTACACCTTCCCCACCAGGTCCTCATCCCACACCACCACTCGGCTGCACTTACTTGACTAGGTTCAGATAAGGACGCACAAGATCATTCTTGCCACCTCTTACGCCTGCTACCAGATGACACTTCAAGCTTCAAACTTCCCCACCCACTGAATAGGTAAGCTGTTTTTATCATTTTCTGGCCTGTCTAATACTTTTTTAATCAGACCACATAATTATACAGTGCTGTCTCTAATTTAGCTTGAAATTGGGCCCAAAAAGTGTCTCCAATTGTACAATCACCAAATATGTTCTTCAAACAACTCGGAAAATATATAATTGGTTCTAGGCTGGTATAACTTTGCTGATTTTCCACATACGTTTTGCCATTTTTTGGCTTAAGTCGCCACATATTCCTTCATAAAGAATTAAACTTATAATGGGAAGAAAAGAAAAATAAGGAACATCACCCTTTGCAATAGTTTTCCTTGAAATACAAGAACATCAAGAGTTTAATCATGCGCGGATATATTGTAGCGCACAACCGCAAAATATAATTACGTACACCAAATGAGTGCTTGCTTGCCAAATCAGAACCGTGGAAACAACCAAATACTAAATATAAATTAGCCGATTCAAAACTCTACAAATGGGAGACAGCCCTGTATAGACACATTCTAGAATACTTATCTAGTACTTGTCCATACAATCAGCCGAGTCTCCACCAATTGTAGCTGCTTCAGCTTTGAAAGTAAGCATTATAAGCTTGCATTGAATTTTCATACTCGTATAGAGGAAATGAAGGATGCACAACTATTGGAGAAGACATCAGTAATCATGACATTAGTAGCAGCATCAACCTTTATGCATCTGGTAGTGAATGGTCAGGTTTACACAAGATAGCATTCTTCTTTGGTTAGAGACTGCATGTAGCTCATAGCTTATCTGAGGATCAAGTCAGTTGAACTCTGCAAGCCTGAGGGTGTGGCATGCACAACAGGGTTGTTTGTTGTTTTCACTTCATTACTAGCATCCATCTTCTATGCCTCTTCAACTCTCGGCTCTTTCACACAAAACTATGCTCAAGCAACACACACACGCGATCTTGGGGATTTTTCCACTGAGAAATTCGGGCATTTAATGTCCCCCTTAAGCAAAGGGATGAGGGTGTATGGTGTGTGAGGTCCTAGCATTACCCTAAGATTTGTAAAAATGAGCTCCAAGCTCGCTCCGGGAGGGTGAAACTGGCGATCGCAAGCCAGCTCGCTTGGACAAGACCATGGGTGAATTACTCTCTCTAGACTGTATATTGTTTCAGTGAGACAACTGCACTTCAACATGTGAATTAATAATGTGCTACTGTAGGTCAAAAGTTTAATGAGTAATTATCCAGCAGTTATGGTAATGTTTCATCCCTATACTACCTCTCCATGCTCTTGATGCTCCGTTTCCTCCATGAGATGGTGACTGGATCTCAACTTCTACCCCCTCATTTCCATGCACAAAATGGATAATTTGGTGTATCCATTTGCTTGACAATGCACTTCAAGGCCACTAATGTCCTATATAATTGATAAAATTCAACATATAATATTCTAATGACTGAATCCCAAGTCTCCTGCACCACAGTGACAACTAGACGCAACCACTTGATCCATCCACGTTTACCTGCACGTCTTTAAGCAGGATTGAGAAGAGCAATCAATAACTTGTGTGCATTGTGTACGGTACATAGCATTTCAAAACTTTTGTATGGAGTACAATGCTATAAAGCCTCTCATTCAATGTCAATAACCATTCACAGTGAATGTCTTGTTCACTATAATCTTATATTTATTGAGTTTAGGTCTTGATAGTACAAAACATTCGTCAAAGGTGTCATATCACGGCTTGTTAAAAAAAAAGTACCCTCTTCCCTAGTTACCTAGCACAGATTGTACCAAGAATTGCTACTTTATCCATGTACGTAAAATATCACTGCTACTTTTCTTATGCCAGTATTATATAAAAATAGGACATTTCTTTGATGATTTTTTCATTATGTATTAATAACTATGTTCAAATTAAATTGAAGAAAAAAAATATTTGAAAAAAAAAAAAAATTCTTTAATTAAATTGAAATGGAAATTGTTTCCGATCCAAGTTTGGAAGAAAAAAAATCATTACTCACTAGAAAAAAAAATTCTCATACAGCAACAAAAATAACTATCAATTACAGGAAGAAAAAAAACACTTCTCCAGATTTTAAAATCTAAAACACATAACATTGAACTATAAACAATACTTACATGAATCAAATTCTGCTACTGAACAAGTTATGGCTGTAAAATTCCTCGTGCAATGAGGGAATCCTGCAGTATGTTGTACAGCTGAAGCTGATGATCAGGTTTCAACATGTACACCTGAAAATAAACATTTTTCTTTAAAATATTTCCACAGCGAGCCATATAACCACTCTATAAACCTATTTTTACATTTATACTAAATGTTCTAACACAAATGTTAGAGCTGTTTTAGTCACTTATTGCCCTAGGTTATGTGTTTCTAAGTGCTTCCATAGGTTGGTAAAAATAGTGACTGTATTAGCAAGGCAACACTAATGTTTTAACTTTTAAATGTTCAGCTATTACAAAGACATCTACTGATTACCATAAAGTAGAGTGAATGAACAGCACTCGATAAATGTCTTCAGAACTCTCTAACACAATTGTCTGAGTTCACCACCACTACTGACTATTTTGTCCAGTATTCAATCATTCAAACTTAACCCTTAAGTCATATGCTGTCTAGGGAGATATGAACTTCAGCTTGTATCGTTTTCATTGGAAAAAAATGAGGGGGGAGGGGATTCTCAATTGCTCTGATAAAGGAGACTTAAAGGCCTGTCCAGACGAGCGGGCCTGATCGGCGGGCATGCCCGTCATCGGGCACATTTGACAAGCAAACCATGAAATGCTAGATCCCCCGTTGAGTGAAATCACCAGGCAGTGGTCGGTGGCTTGAGGTGCTAAGTCGTCTGCCAGACGCAAGTTAACATTGGGGATCCATAGGTTTGCTCCCACTTATCACTTTGTTGTAACACGGTTCACATCAGGAACTTTCTACACACAGCAACAATTATGCTACACAATACTTTCTTCGCAGTAGTACTGGGCGCCATGTTTCTCGTACCGCACTCGACAACCTACTGGCATCGTCGGGCACGCCCGCCCATTCATCGATTCTGCCGTGTGGACAACATTCACGGGCATGCCCGGCAGAATTTGTCCGCCCACTGCGCTGCCCGCCGGGCACGCCCGCTTGTCTGGACATGCCTCAAGCTAAATGTTGCAATTTGAAGTTTTTGTGTTGTATCACCTTATCTCAGCTACTCATATCAGTTTTTCTTGATCATGTTCAAAAGATGCAGTTATGTTTACTTCACAAGTCAGCATTATTCACCTCATAGTGGTTCATCAAGCTGTGCAGTTTGCAGCTCTAATGTGTAAAAAAAATGTCTTTAGAACCAGACTACTGAAAATATACTATAACCAACAGTTCTGTGATCCCCCTCCCTGGGTCAGTTTTGATGGTGTGCCACAGTTGTCTTTTGTTTCAACAAATACCTAACCACTGGATGACAATATGGATGGACGGCCAGCATGACAGACCTCCTTTTTGTACACGAGTCATTCAAAATACTCACAAACCTCTTCAAAACATTGTCTTTAAAATGACAAAGACTCGATGAGTGGAGTGGCGGCGACTACTTCTTGGGACCTGACACGACACCCCTTAAAGGTTGCCAAAGTAAAGAACCACCCTGGGGGCCACTTCGCCACAACAAACCCCGGCTCCCGTGTGGAGCAAGAGCACTCCCTTTGGTCTCACATTTGGTGTAAACCAGTCTTGTTTATGCCACTTTACCAATGTAACCCCAGGTGCTGAATCATTAGGGATGCCATACAAAATGTAATCTATGTGTTGACTCTTAGACATAGAAGTTTACACAAAATAATTTTTGTATCATACTCCTATCCTTATTAATATTTCTCATTTTCCAGGTCAGTTTTCAGCATGTTAAAAAAATTAAAACTGAATGACAACTGTGTTCAGTATTGTTCACGTGTGTTGCATCAGATGGCACAAAGCCTGTTCCCTCAAGTAGTCCCCCCCCCCTTCCCCAGGCCCGCTGTCACCGTGGGGAAGGCTTCGGGCCCGGGGACTGTGGCCCGAAGACACCCGGGGTGAAGCCTCCTGGTCACTCCCTTGGCTTCGGTCCCTCGGTCTGACTAATTTTTCCAGTCTTCCTTCTTTTTTTTCCCCTCCTTCCCTCTATCTCTCCTCTTCTGCCTCCTCCTATTCCCCTTTTCTCCTAAGGTGTGAGAGCCGTGCTAAAGGGATATGAGGCTGGCTTCGGGCCAGTCATAAACTGCCTCATGGTATAACGGGCACGGTATATCCTTGGTGACACTATGCCATTGCCCCTAATGGAGGTTTTGAGGGGCTGATCGTTTATCTCCACCTCTTTACCTCAGGCTGACCATGGCCAATGATGATAAACTTACTCCTACAGGGGCTTTTGGGCCAGCCCCTCTAGATCCTCCTAGTTTACTGACCCCTGCTCCCTTTTTGACTCCGGCCCAGAATAGTGATATGCCCATACCCCAGACAAGACCCTCAGAGACCCTTATAGTCTTTCTATTTCACAGAGTCAGTTTAGATGTGGCTGCCTGAGGCGTATGACCGCTAGCTGTGTTGCCACTTCACCCCCGCCACCTACAATACTCCTCTCTCACCCGCCCTCCCTCCCTCCTTCTCTCTCTCACCCGCCCTCCCTCCCTCCTTCTCTCTCTCACCCGCCCTCCTAAAGGTCCTCTATTTGCCTTACCTTCTAAGAAATATTTATTTACGTTGTAAATAATTTCCTTGGCTTGGCTGTGGAGAACACGTGAGCGAGATGTAGGTGAATTAAGCTTCCATGGTGGATGACCTCGAATGAGTGAATGACCGCAGTCCGCAGGTCAGGGCCCGAGCGCTGACCTTCTCACCCTACCTGACAACGTCGCACAAGCAATGCTGCCGCAACTTAGAGATGTATACAAGCTCGATGTTTTGTCCTCAGAAAACGAATCGTTCTTAGAATTATATGGTCTTATCATATACTCAAATGTACACAAGGTATTTAAAACTCTTTTAGAAGTAGTTAATAGTTAACCATATGAGAGAGATAGAGGGTGGCAGCGATGATGTGGCATATCCGCTGATCCCGCCAGCCATATCTAAAGTGACTCGATGAAATAGAAAGACTATAGTACTCCTGGGTCCCCTAGCCAGATAAAAAATCCATCCTCAGCACCAGGCTACACTCCTGCCCACCTCCCCATTACCTCTTCCATACCTCCTTCCTCTTTCCCAACCTTCTTTGCCCTCTTCTAAATCATGTATAGCTATTCTTACTCCCTACAGTGCTTCTCCCTGCAGGAGAACTACAGTCCGCATGGTCACCTCTTCCTCTCGCCCACGCTCATTACTTCTTCTCTCCCTCTCCCTCATTCAATACTCTTTTTGGTCCTCCAAAGTGGGACCGTTTCTTCACCGTCCCTTTCACCGCCCCCTACTCTGATAACACCCTACATTTCCAAAGATGCCTCAAACAGCAGGTTGGCAAAGTTTTATTCCGTACCTGCCCTGACCGGTCCCATCTGGCTGGAAATAGTTCACACTGAGGCCCAGGCTAATGCACTGATCAACCTTACTGACCTGGACGGCAACCCATTCAACATCACGCCCAACCCCATTCTTAACACTTGCACTGAAACTGTTTCCATCACCCAACTCGCTTGCCCAGACGATGCCGTTGAATGGTCCAAGTGTGCGGAAGACCTCCTTGCCCTTTTGGCAGGGGATTATGATGCTGTTGCTGTTTACTGTTTCACCATCCTCCCACGAGGCCCCCGAAAGTACCCAACTAACATTGCAAAAATCTCATTCAAGAGGCAAGATCTCCCTCACAGCATTTATGCTGGCAGGGAGCACTGCCCAGTTAAACCATACCGCCCTCCTCCCCGCAGTGTCAGAACTGCTGACGTTTTGCTTCCTCTTTATCATGTCACTATTGTGACCAGGCATCACAGTGGATCTTCTTTTTGTTTATGACCTTCCTGTGCATGATTTGGAATTTTTCATGATGGCCAAGTTCCCCAAGCCACATAACATCAAATTTAGCATCAAACTAAGAAGTGTTTGTCAATTCATGAAATAATGAATGACATGGCTAAAATTCAGTCTTTACAATGGACTAGAGAAAATAAAACACAACAGATCAAGTTGAAAATGAAATCATATTGAAAAACAATGATGGGTATTACCTCAAAACACTATAACCTATGCAAGACACTATCAGGAGAAAAGGCATGAGCTGTGTACAAACGAATCCTGGTTCCTTAATCGTGACAAGCCTGCACGTACAGTGTTACTGATTCATGACTTCAGTGCCAGAATGGAAGTGACTGCTTCTCTACTCACCTGACCTGGCCACTGGGGATTTTCCTGATTGCATAAATAAAATCCACATTGAAAGGGCAAAAACATAACATTGCTGATAATATCAAAAATGTGCAATGCAAATTGACCTATGCACAATCCTAAAAATGCCTACTATGATTACTTCCAGAAGTGGAGATGACTCTATGCTAGCAAAGAAGGCCTTCACGGATCAGGTGCTTTACGTCACTACTTAATGGCCGGTTGGCACTGGCCAAATAGCTGCATATCTATGCCCCGAGAAACCGGTGTTATTCGGCCGTGTACCGCGATTACGTTCACACACGGAATTAGTTCCGGGGAACAAATAGCCAGGTTTGTTGTTCCCGCGCAAGGAGGTTATATAGGAGGAGGCAGCATGCCGTACATTTCCTGTGTTATCGGGTGAAGCCGCTCGCCCCGCCCCAATGCAGGGGGGAGCGGGCAATTGAGCAATTGACTCAAAACATTGCGATTTCACGCGTCGACTCATTGCACTTTCAGGCTTTCTATCTAATTGATACGCAAAAATTCATTGAAAATATGACTGCCTAGGTATAGTTAAAATCTAGACATGCTTTATTGACTATATATATCATAGAATAACATTCCCATTGCCGCATTATTCAAGAAAGTAACACCGTTTTGTTTTGTACACCGCACAAATATACACTGGTTTTCTTCAAAAAAATTGAAAATTTTGCATTATTTCCTAATTAAAATACATTATAAATGTATAAGGATCAATACTGCATATTAAATAAAGAAAATTCTTCACAAAGGGTAAAGTGTCCTTCGAAGTAGTTGCTAACATAACCAGTCAGATAGGATGACGAGTCATCATGGCTCCATATAGTATATGCCATACCTACTATGACCAATGACCAGGGTCATATCCATGTGGGCATGACAGAAGTGTCTTACCTTCAAGGGCATAGCATTACATTCAAGAGAAGGTGATCTGTATTGTGTATTCTTGGCGACTTAATTCTAGCTTTTTTTTTATGTTGTGCCTATAGCGCCTGCAGGCAGTGGTGACCCAGGGCTCGGATGTATGACTCTGGAGGTTCACTTGAGGGCTGTTGTGATGGTTGGCCCTCGCCCGTGGTGGCGCAGGCAGGATTCTTATAGTGACGCCTGTGATTAGAGGCTCATGCCGCCCCCCTGTCCTCCGATGCACTCGCAATCGAAGGTAGAGTTAATGGGCAGGGCATGTGGGTGTTCTTAGGCCACTCGACGGTACAGAAAGGTTTTGGTTTTCTTCGGGGATCGAACTCGGGTCACCGAGAACGCCAGTCGGAGACACTAACCACTCCGCTACCGCCTCCCCATAAATAGCTACTTTTTAGCTCAAAAGTAGCTCAAAAGTAGCTCAAGCTACTTTTTTCTTCTTCACATTTTCCGTGTACCATCTACCTGCATAGTGGCACCTTACCTAAATGTACTTTTCTGTTATTGCCTGCACAAGAAAGATATGGCAATTGTCTAACGGTCCACATTCTTTCATATGATTATCAAGACAAGTAAATATAGGCTTTCACTAAATAGGCTTCCAACACTAGTCTTCATTCATAGAAAATGTCAAAATCTTTCTGAATTGAATTCCTCTCGTGACTTCTGGCATCTAGCTAATAACATCTCTAACAATTCTTCTTCTTCATCTTTCCCTCATATGCTTCACCCAGATAGCTCCACAGTTGTCTCATCTATTTCTATAGCTGAACTTTTCACTCAATCCTTTGCTGAAAATTCCACTCTGGTTGATGAAAGGCTTGTTCCTCCTTCTCCTCCACCCTCTGACTATATTATGCCTGTCATTAAGATCCTTTGTAATGATGTTTTCTTTGCCCTTTCTGGCCTAGATCCTCGGAAGGCTTACGGCCCTGACGGAGTCCCTCCTATTGTTCTCAAAAACTGTGCTTCTGTGCTTGCACCTTGCCTGGTCAAACTTTTCCATCTTTATCTATCTACTTCCACCTTTCCTTCTTGCTGGAAGTTTGCTCACATCCAACCTGTTCCTAAGAAGGGTGACCGTTCTAATCCTTCAAACTACCGTCCTATAGCTTTGACTTCCTGCCTTTCTAAAGTTTTTGAATCTATACTTAATAAGAAGATTCTTAAGCATCTATCTGCTCACAATCTTCTATCTGATCGTCAGTACGGTTTCCGTAAAGGGCAATCTACTGGCGATCTTCTAGCTTTCCTAACTGAATCTTGGTCATCCTCCTTGAGGGGTTTCGGTGAAACTTTTGTTGTTGCCCTTGACATATCAAAAGCTTTTGATAGAATCTGGCACAAATCTTTAATTTCCAAACTACCCTCATTCGGTTTCTATCCTTCTCTCTGTACCTTCATCTTAAGTTTCCTTTCAAACCGTTCTATTGCAGCTACTGTAGACAGACATTGTTCTTCTCCTAAATCTATCAATAGTGGTGTTCCCCAGGGTTCTGTCCTATCACCCACTCGCTTTCTATTATTCATTAATGATCTTCTAAGTCTAACTCAAAGCCCTATCCACTCCTACGCTGTTGATTCTACCCTGCATTTTTCAACGTCGTTTATTAGACGTCCAACTCAACAGGAACTAAGTGATTCACGGAGAGATGCCACCGAGCGCCTAACTTCTAATCTTTCAATAATTTCTGATTGGGGCAAAGCAAACCTTGTTTTGTTCAATGCCTCAAAAACCATATTTCTTCACCTATCTACTCGACAAAACCTACCAGATAACTATCCCCTCTTCTTCAATGACACTCAATTGTCTCCTTCTTCTACAATGAACATTCTAGGACTATCCTTTCCTAAAAATCTGAACTGGAAATCTCACATCTCATCTCTTGCTAAAACAGCTTCTAAAAAGTTACATCTGCATCCTTTTTTATCTCTCTCCCAATTGCTTGCTCTCTACAGGGGCCTTATCCGCCCATGTATGGAGTATGTCTCACATGTTTGGGGAGGATCCACTCATACAGCTCTCCTAAACAGGGTTGAGTCAAAAGCTTTTTGTCGCATCAACTCCCCTCCTCTGACTGACTGTCTTCAATCTTTAAATCACCGCCGCAATGTTGCTTCTCTTGCTATCTTCTACCGTTATTTTCATGCTCACTGCTCTTCTGAACTTGCTAACTGCATGCCTCCCCCACTCCCGCGGCCTCGCTGCACAAGACTTTCTACTCATTCTCATCCCTATTCTGTCCATCTTCCTAATGCAAGTTAATCAGTATCTTTATTCTTTCATCCCTTTCACTGGTAAACTCTGGAACTTTCTTCCTGGTTCTATTTTTCCACCTTCCTACGACTTAAATCTTTTCAAGAGGAGTGACAAGACACCTCCCGAACTAAATTGGCCCACCCCCCCTTTCTTTATTCTCTTACTATCTTCTTTATAGGGACTGGCAACTAAGCAGCCTTTGTGTTGCCTCATTTTGTTGTGTCCTTGGCCAGTCCTTTGTGATGTAAAAAAAAAAAAAAAAGTCTTGCACATTTCACCTTGGAAAGATTTTCACCCGATTCTACCATATAGGAAGCATGTGTTCTAAAAACCTTTTCATATGTTAGCCACACATCAATTACATCATCTGAAGGGAAATCAAATATGTACCTCTACTCTTCAGAAAAGCCAGTGAATGAATATAACTGTGACGAGAACTCGCAATAGAAAACTCACACACAATGACTGCTTTAGTTTGTATACCACAAACCCAGCTATATAAGCAACAATTTTCTGTGAACATAATGACAAATGTGATGACTAGGGCAGTATACATACATATATAGTTATTACGTTGCGGAAACCAAAAATATAACACGTAGCCTATATGTATATAATAATAGCTAGGTTAGGTTTGTTAGGTTAGATTTACAGTATGTTTGGTCCAAGTTAGACTTAGGATAGGTTTGGGTTAGGTTTTGTTTTGATAATCCATAGACCACTGTATACCTGGACTGTTCACGTGACAATGTTTTGAATTGCGGGGCTGCATAGGGGCCTGCGGGGCACCCGACAAAGAGATATAGTGGTCTATGGACTATCATATAGACTGGTTTATCAGTATATATGATATACTGTAATCTTTGTAAATGTTTGTTCTATAATATTATCAAATAAAAAACAGTAAAACACGCTAAAGAAATGCCATTACGAGACTATGAAGAAATATATGAACTTAATATTCACTTAACTCTTCGCCATTTAAAACTTTGAGTCAACTTTTATAATGAAGAGTATCAATAGAAGCGCAATTTTATTAGCTTTCCATTGTTATATTTCGTTATCTGATAAATTAATTAAAACCAGGCATAAATTAGCGTTAAATAAATAAATAAAATCATCAATCGGGTAATTTTCCCGATTGATGATGTTATTTATTTACTTATATATTTCGTTTTCTGATAAATGAATTATTACCGTGTATAAATTAGCGTTGACTAAATAAATAACATCATCAATCGGGAAAATTACCCGATTGATGATTTTATTTATTTAGTTAACGCTAATTTATGCATGGTTCTAATTAATTTATCAGATAACAAAATATAGCAATGGAAAGCTAATAAAATTGCGCTTCTATTGATACCCTTCATGATAAAAGTTGACTCGCAATGTTTTAAATGGCGAAGAGTTGAAGTGAATATAAAGTTCATGCATATTTCTTCAGAGTCTCGTAATGGCATTTCCTTAGGGTGTTTTACTGTTTTTTATTTGATAATATTATAGAACAAACATTTACGAAGATTACAGTATATCATATATACTGATAAACCATTTAATTTCATTTATTTCACGTGTAGGGGCGGACCAAATTCAGCATGTAGTGCCAGTCACTGTTTACCTCCCAACATAGCTACACAGTCTGGTTGTGTTTGTAATTATTTCTCATTTATTTCACAATTTTTCCGTTTTTTTCATATATTTTTCCCCCCTTGGGAAAATACCCTCGCTATAACGGACAATCGGCTTTAACGGACTCCTCCTCCCCCCCTTTAGTCCGTTATATCGAGGTTTGACTGTACTGTATTTACAATTATTTTATTTTTTTACCCATATCAGAGGAGGACATTGCATAACTCGGCAAGGGCCAGAGCCCCTATCGTGCCGAGTTATAAGGGTTTTACTGTATGTACATTCAACCATGAATCGTCATTTTTTCCTTGATATCATCTACTAAATCAAACCCCACAGATAACCTGACCTAATCTGATTTAACCAAACAACCATTTCTGGCTGTAGCGAAAACGGAAAATTTTCGGTATTACACTTGCTCTCCATTTTCCGGACCTCCTATTGCCGGATTTCGGATTTCCCGGTCAGTCCCCCCCCCCGGACATATTTGGCATGGCCGGACAAATGTTCGGAATAGTCAGGAACATTAAGGAAAGTACGGCATTCAAATTTCCCGCGCAGTGAGGTTCCCGGCTGTTAGTTCGGGGATGCTGCCACTAGGGATCAGGGCGGGCGGACACAGCCACTCGGGGTGATTATTATTGCCACAATGCCTCCCGTAGTGCTGCCCAAAGACCCAAAACGTACTAGAAAACCAGTACACCTTGCTGTTTACCAGATAAAGTCTGTGAATGGCTACACCTCCCGAACTTTCGTGGTTCCCGGACTTTTGGGGTTCCCGGACTGGGCTAATCCCCTAATAGTCCGGAAAATGGAGGGTAGAGTGTATATGTATCACCATTGCCATGGGAAATTGGGATTCAAAGTAAGGATGAAAAGATCTACACGATGTAAGTTAAATTTGTTAGTTTTTAGTGCCCAATACCGAAAGTATACCAATAATTGGGGTGAGTGGGGAAGAGTGTGGTGTTACCTTCTGCGTTTGTTTAAATTTGGCGCACGAAAGTTCCCGGCAACCTGCAGATAAAGATCAATTGAGCGGTGCATATTTTTCCGGGGAATATTCCCTGCGATTTCTGCCCCGGGGAGCAAAACCTGCACCCTGTATTTGGCCAGTGTGAACCACCCTTTACTTGTGCAACACAAAATTGTTGTTTGCTCCACATCAAAACTAAAGAGCAGAAATTGGCTGAATCCTCAATATAAGTACTGAGCACAATGACACCAAGATTCAATGCCATCATAGAGAGGAAACAACACCAACTAAGTTACTGTGTTTGGAGCATAACCATTATCATCCACAGCAAACTATGCAAAGTACAGGCTAAGATCAAAGTTATTTGAGTTCTGTAATGCCTAATTTAGTTGTCAGTTCGTTGTTATTAGTTGTACCCATGACATTTGTTGCTTTCCACCAATTGAGGTAGAACTAGCTGGTGATTTGAAAGGGATGTGAACAGGGAATGAGTTTATGAATCACTATTGAAGTCTGAAATTTTGCTTCAGCAGCCCCGGATACACACAACAACGAACTGGACAAAGACCTGGCGGCTGCAGTGGCTAGTCACCTTAGCCACCATACAGGAGAGGGACTGCACTATGGATGAGGAGACACTGAGGAGAGCGACTGTGGTACTACAGGAATGCTGAAATTTGCATTCATAAATTACAAAACTGACAGTGTGATGCAAAAATATTTCCTAGTATGTACAGTTTCTGTCAGCAGTGTCAGCAGTCAGCTCAATGGTGCTAGTCTGCCTCATTCCTGTTGCATTACTGCATGGCCAATGACCATTCCTTTAATTTTCATTTCTCATGAATTCTTACATGTAAGATTAGCCTATAGGAAGTGTAGAGACTAATTAGGTTGGTGGTAGACCATTTGAGCACCCCAAAAGATTAAGGTACAGGAAAAGATGAGATCTTTTATAAACTGCAATCAGTATTATGTAAATCTAGTTTAAAGTGAAAGTGAGGTAGACGGAAGACCAATCCATAGTAAGAAAATAACTGAACTTCATAGTGCTTTGAGAGGTAGGATCTGGAACTACGTATTGCTGCCTGGACTGAAATGTTGGTTGAAAAACATATACTTTCCTCGAGGGTCTTTCACTCATATGAGTGAAATACAGTGTGCAAATGAAGAGAAACCATTGGGAAAATATCAGTATTAGTGAGCAGTTGTAGTTAGGGATCTATGACACTGCACAAAGTTATGTATGGAGATGGTATTGTGTCATAGCCATGCCTTGAGGAGAGCTCCCTGGAGGTAAGCACGGCATCCATGATAATGATGCATGGTAAACACTAGTAAGAAAGAAAAATACCAACCTTTTGGAGTAACTTCTGAGGTGATGTCTCGGAGATGAATGTGTTGATGTAGACAGTCACAAATGTGGCCATTAAATACTGGCAATCAAAACGGTCCATCATCCCGCCATGACCAGGGATCACATCGCCAAAGTCCTGCAAAAGATTTTATTTTTATTTTATTGGTTAAAATAAAAAAAACTTTTAATGCTTGAGTGACTTGACAATACATAGTCTGCAGAAAGTCATGAAAGCCTATCAAGTAAGGTGCACTGGACAATGTTTATTAGCAGCTTAAGTGTCTTTTTTTATAGTTTTGTGGTGGTAATTCAAGAGTACAGGAGCTCCCCTACTTACCTGTGGGGAGCATCATCCTGGGTATCACAACCCCACCTCATTTTGAATTGCATGCCTCGTGAAGCATTGTGGACCAAGATGTCCCTCCTCCCCAATACCCTCAATCTACTTGCTGCTTTGTTGGGGGAATGTTGGGTCATTATCTGCCACTTTAATGAGCCTCTACAGGCATCACTTTATAAATCTTATCTTCGCCACCACTGGCAAGGGCCTACATCATGGTCTACACATAAACCCATTGAGGGGTATCCATCCAAGGCCTCATGGAGATAAAAATGCCTACAGGCACCACAGCCATAAGCATAAAAATAAAGTCCTCCCAATACTCTGCATGAAAAAAATCTGTTGAATGCTTCCTGGATGCCATAATTTCTAGCCTTGCTTGACAACTGTATAGAAAGAATAAGGAATTAAGCTTATCGGCCTTCAAGCAAGTAAATAACATTTAGAAGAACATAAGGAAGCTACAAGAGTCCGTGAGACCTACACGTTGTAGTTCCTCTTCCTTAATTAACACTACTACCTACATCCACCTTTCATCCCCATCCATGAAATTGTCTAGCCTCCTTTTAAAACTCCCTATTGACTCTGCACTAACTACCTGATGACTGAGTCCATTCCAATCATTCACTACCCTATTTGTGAACCAGTTTCTCCCTATTTCTTTTTAAAATTTACCAGTTTGAATTAGTTATTTCTTGTTTTACCCTGTTTACTAGCCATAAGAACTTTTCTTACATCGCCTTTATTGTTTTTTATTTATCGGAGGAGATGAGATGGTAAACCTAGACCATTCGTTTTTGTATCTATTTGGCAATATCACAGCTTATCCTTATTGCAGTGGTTAAAATATTGTTATCATTATTTTCTTTGTGATACTGTTACAGGACTACCATAAAAAGAACGGGATATAGTTGACCGACTTCGATGTCTCTAAAAAGTAATCTCGTACACATTGGCATCTTTTTCAGGGGGAGACTTGCCGCTGCCATTCGTTGAGGATGGAATTTGAACACTGAACCATTTACGTTCCAGCCGCAGTGAGTAGTGAAACCTGGGACAGCTGAGAGGCCATGTATGTGCCAGCTGCAGCGAAAGGGTTAACAATTTCCTCAATTTTTTAAAATATCCCAGGATCTAGAATTCTAGATCAACTTCAAAACTTAATAACTTCCAAGTTGGGCCACGCCTCACCTCTAGTAAAAATTACAATCCAATCTGTCGGTGACTTTTTTAATAATCCTGCTACCAAAACAAACAATCAAAGCAAACCAATCACATAGCCTCCTTGGCAGAGGTAGTAATTTCATCAAACATATTATCGTCAAAATCATAACCATACTGATCAAATTCAATGCATTCATTAGCAAACTGATTTCTCACCTTAATCTTGAATGCTCGCTTGAAGCCACTGGCAAAGAATCCACCAAAAGGTCCAATAACACTACTGAAGAGTGAGAGTGCAATGGAGTGGAACACGAAGGGATACATGGTCAAGGTCTTCTTCCAGCCCAACTGTGGATATAAATGCATCCATTATACGGAAGCCCCAAATAAATATTTTTTATATACAGTATGCACTTTATATATACCACCTTTCATAGTGTGATGTAGACCATTCTTGTTCCTTCATGGCATGAACATAGAATCATTAAAAAATCCAAGAATCATTAAAAAATCCAATGTTCTAAGACCTGACAGTTTCATACACCAGTAAAACTTTTCCACTTACAAGAGCAGAGAAGTTTGCTATTGTTTCTGGCAGATGGTATTCTTGAGGCCTGAAGATTGGACCAGCATCACATGTGTATTTCAAGGCATCCTCAGCTTCACTGTAATCCATGGGACACACGAAGTAGGTGTACTGGCACAAAAAGTATGACAGCTGGAAAAGAACAAAAACATCATTACTACCAACATGAATCACTACTGTACATTACAGCATATTGTTAACGTACAACCTTGCACCTTGGTTTTACTCCATCACTTATGATACTGCCAGTGGTGGTTTTTTAGATTACTGATACCCCAGTCAGCAGCTTCCCACCAATACTGTTGTAGGTCATTAATGCAGCTGGGCATTTCACACAGTACCTTCACCCACCCAACCCAGCCACGTCATACAGGCCACCAGCTGTTCCATTATGTGCACCAAGAATACCATGCTTATCACTGCACTTTGTGTACTGATGGTAACACTATAATTAGCTCAATATGTCTTCTGCTAATTCCGAATGTACTGTTGATTCCCAGTACTAGGCATCATGTTTACAATGATGGTGCCTCACTGAAACCGTATACAGGCAGACAAGCCAACTACCATTATTAAAGTGCATTTACATGCCTTGAGTACACAGGAGACCCGAAATTCACGACACTTACAATTTTTTTTAGGAAGGAGAGAAGATAGTGTTAACTTATGCCTTACTCTTCATTCTCATCCACTTTCTGCATAATCCTGCTAACAAAACAACCAATCAAACTAAACCAATCACATAACCTCCTTGGCGGAGGTAGTAATTTCATTAAACACACTGGCCACCCAGCACCAGACACGGGAAACTTAATTTTTAGGGGGTTTTAGGCTTGAATTTAGGTTTGGGGATGGGGGGTCGGGACGTTGGCATTACTCATAAATTCAGTGCGTAACCCCGCAAATTTCGGGTTTCCAGTGCATAAGTTGCTACTAATGTGAATAGGTATAAAATAAGTGTGAAACTAGGTATATTTGAATGATAACCAAAAATATTTGATAATAGGTTCAAAATTTGATAACTTCGTGACAAAGAAAAATGACTAAATAGTCAGCAATTGGACTTGCCATCATTAGCATGGTAAACCAATCAAGCTCATCAAAGGGTGCATCTTACCACGTGTAGCGTCCTATGATACAAGAAATTCAGTAGGCATAAGGTACATATCAAAGTAATGTAAGTGTTACAAAGTCAATGTCAAGATGTCATGGTTTCCAGATGGTGAATTTTGAGGTAGATATTTTAGGTACACCTTTACCTCGTCTAACACAACCTCAATTTATGAAAAAAGAATAAAAAATTGCTAATGTGAAAGAAGAAAAAAAATTCACAAAACTGTTCTTACATTTCAAGAAATCAATGGGAGCATATGATTCGTTAAGAGCATTATTCACTTGATGTGTGATTTCCCTGAACGTAACCCATGCGTCAAACTAGCTATAGGTGTATGTCCCATTTGTAGACCTCTAATAATGTTGACATAAAAATAGGCTTAAAATTTGACTCAAATGTCATAGGCTTAAACTTAACTTAAATGTCATTATGTCATATACAGTAACTAAACATTATCAAAACAACCCTTTTCCCATGGCAGTGATCCAGCCTTGAATTAAAAAAATGTCGGAGAAGAATGGCCCGTTATGAAGCCCTGAATCACGTGCTGGAGTCACAACCAGACCTATGTACCAATTTATGGAGAAGGTTTAACTCGTCTTCAAACTGTTTCATCCTTTAAACTTTGTGGTTTTTTGGGTTAATCAATATGCTTTTCCGACTCTTAGCAAACTATGATAAGTTGAATTTTGCACTGAAGTAAAGAATGGTCTGGCATAAGTCTAAACAGTCCTGAATGTTTCAATTCTCCTCAGTGAAGCAAAATTCTAATCCTATGTCACACCAGTCCTACAGTGCTCCACTTGTTTCCCAACATGTTAACTTCTACAGTCCTCTCACTTCTATATTCAAGCCATCCTTCCCTCCAACACACACACACATACTATGGTGCTCTCAACTGGCATAAAAACTCCTTCAAGCAGTCGCACAGCTGCCTACATGCTCGGTTATTTATCTCGCCTTTCACAACTCCATATCTTAGTATTAGAAAAAAACATGATCTAGGTGTCAACATTTGTCATAAAGGCTATGTATTAGAAGAACAAAAATATCTAGGTGGCAACATTAGTCATAAAGGCTATTTTAGAAGAAAAAAAAATGTTTTAGGTGTCAACATTTGTCATAAAGGCTATCTATGTAATCATGTTAGGACTAAAATCTTCCATATTACTCACAAGCATTCCAAGGAAAATGGTAGAAATTCCTCCTCCAATAAAGCCTTCCCAGGTCTTCTTTGGGCTGAGTTGAATTAAAGGAGTCTTGCCAAGGAAGAAACCAAACATATATGCCATAACATCATTGATGACAATCATGGAGACAGGAACAATGAACCAAATCATTCCATGGAAAATGTTGAAGATAATAAAGTAACTCTGTGACACAACAATGAGCAGAGCCACGTGTGTCCATGCAAAGAGGGAGAACTGGCGCATGTAGTATCTCTTCTTCAGAGACAGTACAAACCACACAAATCCAACGATGTACATGGTAAACGAGGTGAAGCGGTGGTAAGCAATCAACCAGCGCATCACATCCTGAAAACCACAAAGAAAAAAACATGTTAAGATTAAAGTTCAAAGAATATATATAATTAACACCAACTGAAATTAATTTCTGCCATAAAATGCCTTAATACATCCTTTCACACTCCTGGATCCTCAGCTCTCTGTGACTCAATGCCTCCTTGACCTCATCTTCATCTCTCCATACCTATCTTGGTCTTCCTCTCGCTCTTTCACCTTCTACTCATGATCTATATATTCTCTTAATCATTCTCTACTCATCCGTTCCTTCCATATAACCATAAGTTTAAGATCTAACTCATAAAAGGTAGGTTGCTACAATCCAGTTCCATCTTAACCTGATGATGAAGCAGCTGATGTATTTCATAAAGACACAGGTATGTTTTGTCTCGGCACCAAAATCACCCTAAACCTAATGCACATTCAGCCCATACAGGAAGTACCAAATCTTTATAAACTTAGTTACCAATTTCTCCCCCCCCTCTCTCTCTCTCTCTCTCTCTCTTGTATATCAAAATACGTATAAGCTTATTCCTATCAAACAATAATAGTAGTAGTAGTACAGGTTGAAGTTCCCAAACTCGGCATCCCAAGACTCGGCAACACCCGAAACTCGGCTATGGTTCCGGATTTTCCAAAACACGGCAGAACACCCAAAACCCGGCGCGTAGTTGCCGGGTCGGCCGCTAGGTGCCACCACACTAGGCCGCTTGGTTTCTCCTGCCGATTTGTTTGTTGTTATTGTTCAGTGGTGTTGTAACTGTAGAATTACGTACACTGTTATTTTGTGTACTTCTACAGGTCTGTTATTGGTATTATTATTTTCATGCTTTTTTTCCCCTTAATATATCTACGTTCTAAAAGTCGGAAAATTCCATTACTCGGCTCGGCGCTGGTCCCGAGGTTGCCGAGTTTGGGAGCTTCAACCTGTAGTGTGTCCACAATTTATGTAACCTTAACCATATTCATCAAAAGATACTATCCAAATACTATATAATACACTTACACTTTTAGAAGAGATGATGCTGAAGTAATCTGCAACAGACTCTCCATAGAAGAAGTAATTGCTTGTGATAGAGAACCACCATGACAGTGACCTAAACCAGGGCAGGCCGTGCATCCGGTACACGGAGTAGCCAATGTTGATGATTTCCTTGAAGCACCACACTTGCACCAGTAGCGTCTGAAAAGATCAATACTAGGGTTAGTTCTAGTTCAAGGGATAATCTACACACATTAATCTCTTCCTTTACTACATAACTCTGCCTGAAGTCATCTTGCTTTTCCCAAACTCTTATCCTATCCTTTACTTATTTGCTCCTCACCTACATAAATTTTCCAACAACTGAATTTTTTACCCTTTACACTGTGTTCTACTCACTGTTTTCTTCACTGTTTCACCTTCTCTGGTTAATAGCATTATAATGAATAGCACCTTGGTACTTCAAAATTGTTACATTTCATACATCCATTAGCTAATTTGGTTTCTTTAGTTACTTTTTCGTAGTTTTATAGCTCATAACAGAGGATTTCATATGGCAAAGGAAAGATCTGGGCGTGAAGGGGCTAAGAGTACAGGGAGGTCCAGTTATACGAGCATTCGGTATACGAGAATCCGATGATACAAGATGTGTAAATTAGGGTCTATTTTCAATATACGAGATCGAAAATCCAATGCTAAGACATTCAAACTGGGGTGAGTAAAATTATCAAGTTCAAAATGCGCGCCCTACCACTCCCAGGCTGGACAAAGGGGATTTGGTTGACCCCAGTGAGGTCAACCCTAGCAAGCCTTGACCTGAAGGGTAATTAAGCATATGGCGCGGCCTGACATTTAGGGGTAATTAGCAGGTGTGCGGCCCCAACCTTGGGATCGCAGTCAGTCACCCCTAGCCAGGCGTGACCTGAAGGGTAATTGAGCATATGGCGCGGCCTAACCTTTAGGGGTAATTAGTGAGGTGTGCGGCCCCAACCTTGGGACCCCTACACTACCTTCTCTTATATCACGTGGCGTCTCCTACATTACAACGTCTTTTTTGCTTGTTATGCATGTTTTATGTTTAATTAATGTGCAGTTATGTTATTTTGTGTGCTATTTTCTCTTTCAGAATGCTTTTTCTACAGAATAGGTAGTACAGTGTGGGTAATATAGACGCTGTGTGTTTGTTGTGTTTACTAGAGTTTATTTTAGCTTGAAAAACATCTCTTTTTTTTTTTTTTTTTTTTCTTTCTTTTAATTGATGGGGTCCTGGAACCAAACCTATATTTTACCATTATTTATGTGTTTCGTTATACGAGATTTCGCTTTACGAGTATGCCAGGTGGAACCTAACTGCTCGTATCTTCGGGACCTCCCTGTACATGAGTTGACTTACTGTGAATATGAGTGCCAGAGGACCGATGAAGACAATCAAGCAGAAGACACCAATCATGAGCCAGGTGAAGATGCCTCGGATCACCCAATTCCTCCATCTGTTGAGCAATGGATCTATTAACATCAAATAACCAATACCATCTACACAGTTTGACATGCACAGGCAGATTTTTACAGAACATTTCTACGTGATGTTTGAAATGCTTGAAATTTGCTAGTTCTTCACCAATGAACAACTTTTAATTTGACAGAGCTGAAAACACATGGTTATATAAGCGATAGGTTGATTAAGTTTTCATATACACAAGGCTCTCAAACCCAAAGTTGTTTTTCTCTTTCATCCCTTCCATCTTTGACCATTATGCCACAGTGACACACTACTTTACCTCTCCTTTACTTTGTATAACATCTCTTTAAGTTGGTCATCTCATCTAACTCGAGATCTGTGGTAGGAGGGATCAAATGTACCATAGCTCAGTGTAGAAAATAAAGTATGTGAGAATAAGTAAGAAATAGTCTAAACAAATATGCCTCTGAATTTAATGAGTGCCTGTGTATAACAAGTAAGCAATGTTTGATGATTAATTCCTATTAAAAAAAAAACTCAATTATTATGTAGGTATAGATTTAGTATGTAAGGCCTTCAATGTTTTTCAGAGTAGAATATTTCCCAACATCAACCAAGGCAAAAAATTATGATAGCGTACCAGCGCTATAGCAAATATGCAGTATTTACCTGGGCGGTAATGGGGACAGCAGAGTGTGAAGAAAGCTCGGCTCTTGGTGGGTTCCTTGGGAAATATCCTTTGTTCTGTCTTTTATGGATTCTTCAGGGAGACGGTCATCATCCGAGTCTATCTCGGAGCTGGCGGCCACCTGTGTGTTAGCATGGACCAGTGTCAATACATAATACAGGCACAGCAAATATTCAAATCAACAGCAAGATGATCTACATTACCCCTAAAAGTAATCAAACCTCAAATCTTGTTTTTATGACTGTCTGTCAATCTACTCTAAAGGCCGGTGCCCACTAGTCCGCTTCTACGGCCGCCGTTGCCGTACACCGCCCAACAATGACGTCATCATCATCACCGCTTGAGTGGTATTTGTGGTAACCGGGCACAGTTTGCACCTCCGCTCGAGCGGACACCGCCGAGCGGGAGAGATGACTTGATTTTAACTTTGTACGACAGCCGTACAGCGGTACGGCGGTGCGGTCAACTTTTTTGTGACGTCATTGTTGTTGTACGGCGGCCGTACAAGCGGGCTAGTGGGAACCGGCCTTAACACTTTTTTTCTTTATACTTTTCTAGGGCATGGCGGCAGCAGCATCTTCCACTCTTGTCCATACCAACATCCCCACATACCAGGCCTCTCAAAGATGTAGGTTCCAGCTTCTTGCTCCTTAACTGGTTCTGTTGAGCAGTGGCATTGAGTTGTGGCCACAATATGAATGTATTTCTACCTTATATGCAATGTAGGTATCCTTAATGCATCCTCTGAGAAGAAAGCAGGTGCTAGTGGTGGCACAAAACATAGAAATGTGAACATATCAATTTAGGACTGGTTCTAAAACTCGGGGTAGGGTCCTTTTTGCAATATGTAGGGGGCATAAGTTTAGGCAGTGTGCAGGTCAAGGTACCCAAAGGTAAGGGAAAATAGCTTGCTAGTGGAATGAGGTCACGGGTTCCGTACAGGTTTGTTGTGCATTGCCTCGCTGTCGGGATTCAGGAGCCAAGATAGAATGAAGATACAAATGATAGAAACATTGTAAGTTCTGTGACTCACTTTTTTAAGAGATGTTATATAGAGATTAGTGTCTCGTTCTATTATTGTCTACTCTAGGAATGTGTTTGACTTGTTTGGTTCCATTAATATATCATTATCAAAAAGAAAATAATAACACTGTCATTTTTTTTTATATTGATACTGTAGGGGGCCATTAACCCCTTCAGACCCAGAACGGAATTTTCATTGTAATTTGGCTACCATTAGATGATTTTAACGACTATAAGCGCTATTTTATAGATATGACTTGTTTAGTTTCCTTCTCCACTAACTAATTTGGTATATTCAGTTATTTTTTGCAATTTTATGGCTAACAACAGACATTTTTTTATAGCGAAGAAAAGATCTGAGCGTGAAGGGGTTAATAAGATCATTAAATGAAAAAGGGGTACTTGCCCTAAAGAGTTTGAAAACCACTGATTTAGGAAGAACACCATTAAAAAAACTAAACGATGGTGTTTCTGGGAAGAAGTATGTTTTGCATGTGTTGCTTCACTAACTGTTCTACTCTTGTATATCCTTCTTGTCAAACTATTTCCAACCACCCTTCCTAGGTGTCCAAACCATCTCGTGTTCTGTTTCACCATCTCTACCACTCTGCACTTGACTCCTCCCTTACAAGCCACATCAAATCTTCCATATACATTCTCACTCCCTTACAAGCCGCATCAAATCTTCCATATACATTCTCACTCCCTTACAAGCCACATCAAATCTTCCATATACATTCTCACTCCCTTACAAGCCACATCAAATCTTCCATATACATTCTCACTGGAGCCCTTACAAGCCACATCAAATCTTCCATATACATTCTCACTCCCTTACAAGCCACATCAAATCTTCCATATACATTCTCACTCCCTTACAAGCCACATCAAATCTTCCATATCCATATATACATTCTCTTTCCTCTCACCACCTATATTGTTCGTCACAGCATCTGTTCCATTATTCATTACTAGACTAGGTAATTAGAGAATGCATCGAAATGAGTGGGCTGCATTTAACCTCAACCATCGGAATTGTCACTTGAAATGAACAATTGGATTTTCAAGCACTAAAACACAAGTTATAATAGATAAGACGTTTTTATTATTTCATTGTATAAAGCCTGATTTGTAAAATGTATTTTACAAATACAATTTTATTGGAACAGTAAATTTTATCTATGATATAAAGTCAATACGTGAATGGGTTATAAGATCTTAATGACAGGTACTTTGCCTGTATAGAGTGTAAATCACGATAAAGACTGGAAGTGCAAAAACTAACGAGGTTCGGAAATGTTATGTTTCTCCGTCTCTCTCCCTACGTTCACTCCGCGCGGCTTTCACCTATTCCAATTAACCTACTTTCCGGTCCAAAACCGATTCTTTTTCGTTTTTCAACATTGCTTATTGTCACTTTGACTAACGTTTCCAACGCAATCAAATCTTCTTAATTTAACATTAACACGCCAAATTTCATCACAATTCACTCTTACAAACAATAAATTTCCACATAATTCTCATTACTTACAATCTAAATCTTCATAATTTCACTCCTATACACTATCAAAACGACAACGTTCTTTTAGTATCTCAGAGCGTACATCAAATTTCATCGCATGATTTATGAAAATTCATTTCCTCGCAGGCAACACAGTAGACCAACTTCGAGTCAAAACCTCAGGCCCCTTTGCCATTCTCGACTTGTATTTTATGCCACGTTCAGGTCTCACTTGTTACTTTTGGAGCTATTGTGTTACTCCTGTGTGCCTTCTTGACTTCTTCACTCACTCTCCTTTCTTTTATCATGCCACCCAAGAATCCCACTGCTTTCCTTCCTTGTAGGGCTCTCTCTGTCTTATCTCCCCTTCCATACTCACATATTTGCACAGGTTAGAGCTATAATATATTCATTTACCTCTTCTACTGTCTGTTCATTCAAAATTATCTTATTGATTATGGCTCTCAACTCTCACTCTATATTGATCTGCAAACTCAATTACTCATCATTCTTTTCTCAAATACCATCATTTCACTTTTGTTCACATGAACTTTCACGTTCTTCCTTACACAAACAGCAGGGGCGTAGTTAGGCCTGGGCATTAGGGGCTGTAGCCCCGAACGTTTTATGAATAGCCCCGGATCTCAAATACCTTTTTTTATTTTTTTTATTTATTATTATATTTTTTCTCTCACAAAAATAAGATAAGCTGACTGGGGCCAACATAAAATTATAGTAAAAAACAAGATATTTGGTTAGATGTTACTTAGCTTTATGCTGATGATCCTTTTTATGAGCAGGACACAGAGGTGGAGAGAACAGAGGAGATGAAGAGTGCATGACAGAGGAGTAGGTGGAAGAAACAGAGGATTTGAGGAGTGCATGACAGAGGAGAGGGGGAGAGAACGAGGAGATAGGAGGCATGACAGGAGAGGTGGAGAGAACAGAGATGAGGAGTGCATGACAGGAGAGGTGGAGAGAACAGAGGAGATGAGGAGTGCATGACAGAGGAGAGGTGGAGAGAACAGAGGAGATGAGGAGTGCATGACAGAGGAGAGGTGGAGAGAACAGAGGAGATGAAGAGTGCATGACAGAGAGGTGGAGAGAACAGAGATGAGGAGTGCATGACAGGAGAGGTGGAGAGAACAGAGGAGATGAAGAGTGCATGACAGAGAGGTGGAGAGAACAGAGGAGATGAAGAGTGCATGACAGGAGAGGTGGAGAGAACAGAGGAGATGAGGAGTGCATGACAGAGGAGACACCAAAAGACCTTTTGGAGAGGTGAAGAAGAGAATATCAGATGGACAAGACACAAAGTTAACAGAAGTGGATTTTTTTCAAGTGCATTTTTGTGTGTCCTTGGCCAGTTTTTTGTGATGTAAAAATATAAAAAAAGTAGTTATAAGACCGAGGTTGGTCAGATTCCAGTACTGAACAAAACATTGGGTATATACAATCTATATGACTGCTTCATCACGCCAAAGCTCTCTTTTTCTTAGGGTTTTACTCCTCCTGATGAAAACAAAAATAATAACGAAGTTGAACCCCAACTCAGATTGTCTTAATTTTATTTAAATTTCATGTTTCAAAAGTTATCCTAAGCAAATTACCGGAGGTAGAGCACAGTGTCTCACATCTTATATTCATTATACTCATAAATAAATTGAAAATTATCCTGTAAAAATTTAAAGATCTCTTGGCTGTGCTAAGCCCCCAATGTTTCAAGATCCTAAATATGCCCCTGACAAACAGTATTGAAAGCATTTACCAATTTTTGTGATTTTTGTTAACACTCTCTGCTAGTAGTACAGTGTCACCTTGAACAGTAGGCGATTAAACTTCCCCTTTCTCTTATCTCTACATACTCCTCTCTGTACCAACATTTCCTGCCTTACCTTTCATTTCTCAGACTATTCCAAGCCATAAACAAGTTGAATAGCCATGGTCACATTACACCCCTTTGCCTTTCTTATTTTTAGAAGCATTCATCCCTCTCTACTTTAAATGTTACTGCCATCTCTACTTTAAATGTTACTGCCATCTCTACTTTAAAGTAAATTGTACTGCCATCTCTGTAGAATCATTTCATTCCTTCCAACAACCTTCCAGCCACTCCATAAACATTCAATTCATACCAAATTGCCTCCCACTCTACTCTATCATCTGTTTTTCCTAAATTCATAAATGCACCACACACCTTGTCTTTTGCTGACAATTTCTACTAATATTTTCTATATGTGGTGACCTCCCCTCAATACACTGTGGTCTACAATATCGTGGTGCATCAGCCTTGAGACACGGGGCATGGGGTGTGTGTCCCTGTGTTCCCGGAGTGTTGGAGGAGGCGACTAAAGGGGGATAGGGGTAGATAATTGGGATACTTTCCATGGTAGTGTCATTTCCCCTAAAAACAAAAAATTACTGTATATGTTTTTGTGTGTCCCACCCCACTTGTTTGAGAGAAGGCCACACTTTATAATATCAATCTCTATATATTCAATTCTATTTTTCCTGTAAGATTCTAAATGCATGTTGGAAATGAGTTGTGAACCACAGCAACTTACCTAAAACCTACCTAAAACTTTACCTAAAACATTGAAATTCTACTGATTGGGAGCCAATGCCCTTCTCTATTTAGTATGAAAATAAAATTGTTTATGATGACAAGAACAATTTTGCTGAGCTTATGTCAAATATCATAAGACTGACTGCAAGTGCAATAGTTATTTGTCAAATGTGTGAGCACAAGTATGACTGGAACACTCAGAGGCCCTGCTTATGTAAGTGAGCATTGTGCCCGCTTGTAAGGCTTCCTAAAGCCACCACCAGCCCTGGTAACCCCAGGCAGAGGTATGCGACAGCTTTTTATGCCTCACATGTGAGACTGGAATATCATAATGAGTGCATTCAATATGATGCATACTGCATCAGAAAAGAAAATAATATCTTTCATAAAGTGTCTAGGATCGGGATAACATTTTTTCAAGATATGTATTTCAATAAACTCATAGTCCCTGTAATATATATCTTATTATCTACCAAGTGCATTTTTTCCTCCTTAGTGAGAGATGCCTCTGGTCTGAAATGGAAAGGAGGACACCCTTAAATGTGAGGCCCCACCAAACAACAACACAACTTTAAGCTGCCTCTCAACTCCTCCCTTGCCTCTTTGATGAAGACTCACGCCCCTAACCATTTATGTCATCACTTTCTTAAATGTTCTGATTGTAAAAAAAAAAAAAAAAAAATATTTGGTAGTTTCGGGAATAACATTTTCATTGGGCAAAATATGTACCATTATATATTATCTACAGATTTCAACCGTAAAATGCATTCACCAGTATGCATGCATGCATACTAGTGAATATCGGTAATAATGAGCTCCAAGTTAACTTCAGGAAAGTTAAACTGGCATCCGACTCGCGTGGACAAGACCACGGGTGACTGCAATCCTTTAGTGAGACATACAAGTCAAACAGATACTACTCCTTTATTTAATGTTCACTGGTAAATCTTAGTTGCGATGCCTTTACTTCTGCCATATTCTTCCATAACAAAAGTGGGGGAAATGTATTGTAACTCTTAAATGTGATCAATGAAACCAGAACAAAAAATAATATTTGTGGGCAATCTGCTTTGTGTTGTACCACCCCACGTGTTATGGATAAAGGCCATTTGTATGAAGAAAAGAATAAAATATATACCTATAAAAATATTATTATAATTTTTATTATTACTCATGATCTTTCCTTCACACCATGGGGCTGGAGGGTTTTCTGAGGGGCAGACTAACCATGTACTAATATTTTCAAACCTTTTCTGTTTTCTGGTGCAGACATCATGAGTGAATATTCATTCCTGCTTGAATTTCTACCCCATTATAATAGCACCTTTTAGTCATGAAGTTACTTTCATATTATCATGAATTATCCATTTTAATATCCCATACCCATATACTTAATTTTATTTAGAAGAAGACTCAAGAAAACCTGGAGAAGCTGCTGTGTGCAGCAAGATATGGAAAGACCGGGTATTTCAGAATCCACGATACAGGACAGGAGGGAATACAGAAGACCTATCGCACATCCAACCCCAGCGGAGGCCAGGAAAAGAAGGACGTTGAACAGAGAAGACGATGATGATAGTACATGTATATTTGATCTCCATGTTGACCGCATTTTTGGCATACACATAACAATATCCTTAGTACTTTTACGTATCTCCTACCGTCAATAACACTATAGTCGCCAGTGCACTAATGTCGCCAGGCGTCATATATTACAAATTTTAGCATCACTACAGATTTGTATGTGCCACTGAAGAAGCATGCATAGTAGTTTATATCATGACTGTATAATCTACCCTGTTTCAGTGTTGTTTTATGCTTTGTATCTGCAAGTATAAACTGTTTCAAATTTCGCAACTCATTTTTTCTTCACGCAACGACAGACGGCAAATAATCACCTTTCGAGCGGGAGGACATAAGAATGATATGACTTGCCAGACCTTTCAAACTTGAATAGAATTTCTTTTCGCATTGGAAGAAACTTTTTCTACATCCAAGCATCTTTAAACATCTTTTACTTTACCGCTAATTTCCCTGAATTCCCGAGTGGCGGCAAAGTGTTGGGTTAAAACACTAGCCTGCGACCTTAGTGTAGCCGTTAACAAGGTCGCCACTCGGTTGATTGTTTGGTAATTTGTTCGTTTATAACCATAATATGACACAGACGAAGACACAAAATGACAGACTCTCCAGATAGCCCCTTTTAACTTTCCTGAAATCATGGATGAAGAAATGCAAGTTTGAACGCCACCAAACATCTGTAAATCGAAAAGAAACATTGCCCTGGCGACTTTAGTGTTATTGACGGTACAGTATAATTAAGAACATAATAATTTGAGGTGTATTATTAGGCATTCAAGTGGAGTATGACTACAAAAGTAGTGGATATTACTGTCATAAGATATACATCTAGAAAATACATAAACTGTCGCTACAAAATACACCGCCAGACATATGAATGTTTGGATGACTACAGGATTGAGTGGGTGTGGTGTGGGCTGTTTTGGCCAGTAGATAGTGTTGTATGTACCTTAGGCATCAAAACACTATGGCAAACACAAATGGTTCTTCAATGCTTCCGATGACACATGTCTGTCAAGGTTTGCTCCATGCAGGAAAAAAACTTGAATATTCCTGATATTTGATTCAATTACGTGATCAGATATTGGCGGCGCGGTCTAAATAATTTTGTGAAATGCTGATTTTACAATTAATCTTTATTTTCTTTATAAAAAAAACTTAAGATAGTTATCTATTATCAATGTACCAAAACAGCAGCAGATGTCTCTTAACACTGCCTGTAACCCTAGTAATACTTGTTTTTCAAAGCTAAAATATATAAACGGGTGCCATGTAAGATTTTTGCCTCCGTGTAGTGGCTAGCGCACCTAGCTACGAATTCGCAGGCCCAGGATCGAATCCAGGCCAGGGCAAGTCGGCGGCCAGCCCAAACAGATGTTCATCCTTCCTTTCGGGGATGGTCGATAAATGAGTACATACCTGGGGAAGGTAACTGTGGTAACCCGGATGTCACACTAACCCAGTGTCCCGGAGTATAGAGGGTTCTCACCCACCACCACAGGCTCAAGGGCTAATGTGACGGAGATGAGCACCGAGGCCACGCGCAGCATAGCGTATGCCCCCATCTTAACCTTTACTTTACCATGTAAGATCTTGATTTCTCCAAGAAAGCCAGCCCTATTGGCCCTCTCCAAAACAAGTGGAGTGGAAAGATACACAGTGTAGAATGGAATGGCACACAACAAAAAGAAATTGTTGGCTTTCTCATTTCCACGGGAAACTACACCACCAAAAGCAGGGATCCCAACTCCCTGCCCTCGTCCATTGTAGTCACCTTGTACGACATGCAGGGAACTTGGCTACAACTACTTTGCACCTTACGTGTAAAATATAACAATAATAATGAAAATAATAATAAAACCAACAATAATGATAATATAAATAATAATAATGCCAATATTAATAATAATATAAAAGGAATAACCTAAGAATTAATTAACAAAGAGAGACACTTTAAGTAAAAATGATTGTGAACCCACTGGACCTGAATAACAGACTTTTGACACCATCATAAAACTCGGGAGGAAACAAGACAGAGTTGGAAGAAGTGCAAAATCAAAGATGAGAGATAAGATAGTGTATGTGATTTCCCGGCGGCCAGAGGAAATAATAACCAGAGAGAGAGAGAGAGAGAGAGAGAGAGGAAGAAGAGAGAGAGAGAGAGAGAAGAGAGGAGAGAGAGGAAGAGAGAGAGAGATGAGAGAGAGAGAGGAGAGAGAGAGGAAGAGGAGAGAGAGGGGGGGGAGAGAGAGAGAGAGAGAGAGAGAGAGAGAGAGAGAGAGAGAGAGAGAGAGAGAGAGAGAGAGAGAGAGAGAGAGAGAGAGGAGAGAGAGAGAGAGAGAGAGAGAGAGAGAGAGAGAGAGAGAGAGAGAGAGAGAGAGAGAGAGAGAGAGAGAGAGAGAGAGAGAGAATCACATTGGAATCTGAGACACTATATACAGGCATACAAGGGGCATTTAAAGAATGATGTTACATTCAGGCATATTTGAGGTTGGATAACTTGTTCCTGAATATGACATAGAGAAGAAAAGAGAAGAGAAGAGAAGAAGACTTTGGTAAGTAGTGCTGAGATTTGAAAAATTGGAAAGGGACAATAGATAAAAGCAAGGTAGATTGACATGTGTGGTGGTAAAGGTGAGCACATGATTATGTCTGCTAACCTATGAGCATGGCATAGTGTCAAAAAAGCTATAAATAGTGTACCGCTTTTTCTGTCATGTCAAATACAAAACATGTTGCAAGACAATGAGAAAATTAGTGCTAAACTCCGACGACCTTGATTACAGGCAGCTGTAAAGCAACAGACTTCACTGGAAACCAAAGACAAGAAAAGTTTGAGAAGTTATAAAATACTGAAAAGAAAAAGTTAACTCTTGAATTTTTTGATATAGTAATAACTACACAAGATCGCATAAGCTAAAGGGCGGTAGGTCAACAAATGAGGCCTAACTCGTTAACCATAACAGTAATAATCCCTCTAAAGGTACTGCTCCAACAACTTTGACAGACTGACTCATCATAGTCATAAATCAAGAATGAGTGATGATACCACAAAATCATTTTACTCATTGTATGGAATTAATCAACTTGGAATGATCAAGACTTGTGAAACCTACATGAGAGAAAAGACTCTAAGCCTCCTATGACTGAATTAAATTTGTCCTTGCGCCAGCCAATATAAAAATACATGTAATAGGGTAGTTCAGTTGGTAATTAGGGAGTTAGGCCTCACAATTCCAAACCTACACTTTTCACCTCCATATAACCGTCAAGAGACCAAAAGAATATTCTGTAACATATGAAGGCACAAGTATTCATCAGTAAATCCAATCCCTCTACTGTCATGGGCGACCTCTCCACAAAGTTATGTTTCTCCAGTTAGTAAGTAAGACGTGAAGTTATGTATAGTTTAGAAAAAAACGTTGAATACTTTATTACCGTGCAGACAATGTAATTGGTGTTAGGAAAGTGTACATGTAATCAAAATCTGCCTCCCCCATTATAATGACCTATTTCCTCATTGGTGCACCGGGAATGGGTTATACTGTCATTTTCAATATATTTGTTTTCCCATCATTGTGGCGAGATATCTTTATGTTCACTATAACATTGAGACGTAAAATAGTCTTGGGAGCACGGAACTACACTTCATAATTACCACTTAGCTTAATGCAGGTAGTACAAGCGCTCAAGTTTTAGTCCCTCAAAACTCCTTTTCTAACGACAATGGTTAAAGTTCTTCCAAGATGACATCTTGGCATCTTGGAATCACGATGCCTTCGTGATTGTAGGGTATGAAAAAATGGTAGAAATTTATTTTATGACTGTTGCAACATTTTCAGACAAGTTCGATTTTTTTTTGCTTAAAATGTGATGCTTTTCCTAATGGATATTTTTTCCTGTGCAAACCTCAAAAAAGCGTGTTTTTTGCTATTTGAAAAAGTGATGACAAATTTCTAAAAATACACTTTTTAGACGTTTTGACTGGAAAAAACACTATATCCATTTGAAGAGCATCAACTAATAACCCTTAAATTAACCTAACCTAACCTAACCCTCAAACTAACCTAACCTATGAAAAATTTGATGTTTCCACAACATTTCATTGTTACTATCACACTCATTCTGACCTATAGCAAGAGTAGAAAGGTGAAAAATACTTAAATCTAGACACAGTCCTGTTCTAAATATTAGCCGAAAAAATAAACGGTATTATTTTACGACAGGACCAAACTTCCCTACACAATTGGGAGCATGGTTTTTGTTTACCTTATTGTATTCTAAGAGACATTTTCTCTTTGAGCTTTCCGTCGCAAATCAATAGTTTCGAAGATATAGAACATTTTAGGTGGGGGTTGGAATATGTCTCCTTGTTTATAAAATGCCTCCCTCTTCCTCTTGTGACCTGCATCGCTTTTGTTTGGTATTTTATTAAACTTTTTTATTATTGGACCCAGTTAGGAGGTTAAAGGTTAGGTAAGGTTAGGTTAGGTTAGGTTAGGTAAGGTAAGGTAAGGTTCAGGTTAGGTTAGGTTAGGTTAGGTAAGGTAGCCACGGGTGCGCCTCCGAAACAAAAGCGATACAGGTCACAAAAAGAGGAAGAGGGAGGCATTTTGTAAACAAGGAGACGTATTCTTCCTCCCACCTAAAATGTTCATATCTCCGAAACTATTGATTTGCGACGGAAAGCTCAAAGAGAAAATGTCTCTTAGAATACAATAAGGTAAACAAAAACCATGGTCCCTATTGTGTAGGGAAGTTTGGTCCTATAGTAAAAATTTACCAAATAAACATATGTACAAAGCTTGAATAAAATAGCATTAATAAGTAAACTTCATAAACACTTCATAAATTAGGTGTCTTGCATTCCTTAAATATTATCTTGTGTATTTCATGTCTTAAATTCTGTCATGCAAGCAAAAGTACAGGTCATTGCATTGCTACTGACATGTGACGTCATTATTTGTATCCACACACTTTTCCTTACATCATAAGATACTCTATCGTCAGAACTCAAGATCACTCCTGATAAGACGAACACTTGAAATACTTTTGTTTACACCTTGGCACTTTTCACCTTTGATCCAAGGGTTAAATAAACAGCAGAATTCACCACACCTAATCTCAGACCAACAGGTGAGTGTGTGGAGACGCTTCCGGTAAAAGCATGATAACCCTTCGTGGGGTAACAATAAACAAACAAGAACAAATAATCCCTCGCTACAAACAGGAATAATGTAGTGAGTGCAACGCTAAATAACATTCCACGTAACCCATAACGACTACACTTCCCTTAGCATACACTACATGACAACTAACATACTGTATGCGTGTCCTACAGTCGGGGGATGGAAATTATATATCGGCACACCCCCACACTTGAACATCCGATTCTGATTATTTATACAAACAAACATCCGAAGAGGCAAACCCACCACCACCACCATCACCATCCTCTTCACTCCCATCACTTTCTGGCATTGGATGAAACTACACCACATTAACTCTATATGCTGTGTCAATTACCTGGTCAGATTTATCATCGGGTTCATTGACACGTTTCCTCAGCATGCTATCTTCATCACTGTCCATCCCTGCGGGGCGAGGCAACAGAGGGCGGAGGGGAGGCAAGCGTATAGCACTGTCAAAACGGCGGCAGGTGACTGGAGGCTGGCGGCTGGCGAGTGGCGAACACTTTTGCCAGATAGACTAGGGATGTCAGGAGATTTTGACGACTTTTCAGTAGAAATTAGTATAGATTCGGGAGATTTATATTTAAGAACATAGAACATAAGAAAATAAGGAAGCTACAAGAGGCCGTGAGACCTACACGGGGTAGTTCCTGTTACTTAACTCTGCCTATATCCACCTCTCTTCCCCATTCATGAATTTATCCAGGTTAATTTATCTGTTATATTATCCAGTTTATTTTACTAAATTCATATTGCATATATATATATACATTAATATTACTAATATTTTGGTACCTAACATAATGAGTTGATTGGATGCGAAGTAGATAGCTATTCTTTATTTTAGTTTTAGGTAGTCTCCTCTATTTCTACCTATTTCATTTTCTCCTCACAATTCATTATTTTAGCCATCCTCGATCCCTTCTTATTACTACTTGCACAGTAATTACAATATTTTTTCTCTGCACCCTTGGTCCATTCTTGCTGCTGTATTGTTTCTTATTATTTACCCAAAAAATTCATACACCACCACCATTGGTTTTCAGAAGATATTGGCAAAATCTATTATAAACTCTGCATTTCTTATTAATTTGAGATTCGTCAAAATTTCAGTGGATCTCCTGATATTAAGGTGGATCTGGCATCACTGTGGACCTGCGCCCGACTTTGCTCCGTCCTGTCCGCGCGGCGCGCGTAGCCTGCACTGCGGCTGCGCACTCAATCACCGCCTCCCCCTCAAGTTTTTAAGAGCTTTTTTTTTTATCATGGACGTATTGATGATAATAGTAGATTACCCTAGCGTGTCTTCATCCTAATGTCAGATGCAGTCCCTGAGTCATTCAGGAACAAGGCGCTGATTTGCCCACTTTTACGCAAGTCGCACGCATATCTTCCTGTCCTTATCTCCGGTATACGCAGGACCGATAACAAATTAAATGTGATAACCTATTGGGTTATGACACAAATTCATTGACGTGAAAATGAATAGATAGACAGACACGGATGTACATTTTCATGTACATCCGTGTCTTATTACTGCAAAGTATACTTGCACAAAGCCTGTATATAGGCTACCTCTATGAGATGCCAAGCACATGAGGGTCTGCAACGCCACTGGTCGAGTCACTTGCCAGCGAAGTGACCTATTGTCCCTTTAAAGAAATAGGCACTGCGATGGAAACCGTTGACCTAATATCTATTATAGAAAAATCCCCGCAAGTACGCAGCATGTATTTTAAAACAAGCAATAAATTATATGATGCATGCATGGTTTCAAAAGAACATTGTGCATTGGCACTGCTTATTGCATATTCATCTTCACGGTTTAACCAGCCGCTTTAAATCTCTATCCAGAGTAGCTATGGATGTAGGCTACCATGATAGTTTTTACTCTCTCTCTCTCTCTCTCTCTCTCTCTCTCTCTCTCTCTCTCTCTCTCTCTCTCTCTCTCTCTCTCTCTCTCTCTCTCTCTCTCTCTCTCTGATATCACTATAGCTCCTCCTTCCTATGTTGTTCAAGCTCACTATAACTTTATATATGCAAGCTAGATCCCGTCTATGAAAAACGTACACTCGCAGGTAGAATCCTAGCTACGCTATAATATATGGTTAAAATTATATAAGTGACCTAGCTACTATATATATATAGCTTCGATCTTTTCATCAATTGCTCTGTCAACAAAATATTGACAATACAAGGAATATCAAGAAACAAAACTGATCTTCCAGTATTTTCAGATAAAAAACACGCATGCAGGTTATCCATCTAAAAAGCTACCTAGTGTGTGTGTGTGTGTGCGCACATGTGTGTACATGTGTGTGTGTGTGTGTGTGTGTGTGTGTGTGTGCACATGTGTGTGTGTGTGTGTGTGTGTGTGTGTGTGTGTGTGTGTGTGTGTATGTACATGTGTGAGTGTGCGCATGTACGTGTGTGTGTGTGTGTGTGTGTGTGTGTGTGTACATGTGTGGGTGTGCACATGTGTGTGTGTGTATGTGTGTGTGTGTGTACATGTGTGAGTGTGCACATGTGTGTGTGTGTGTGTGTGTGTGTACGTGCATGTGTGCGTACTACAACAATGGAACAAGTTAGCGAATACACCAGCAAAACGATTCTGTCTAGCAACCAATTGTTCCGTGAATGGACTTTTATTTTCCTGGACATTATAGTTAATTAAGTAATCTGAGAGAGAGAGAGAGAGAGAGAGAGAGAGAGAGAGAGAGAGAGAGAGAGAGAGAGGGGTGAAATCACTATATTTGCTCTGACAGGCTACAAATCAATTAATCAATATATGAAGCACTGCAGCGGCAAGCCTCTCGTTCTCCTGTACCTCTTTCTCATTCTTGTCTCGCATCTATATGCCTCAATAGCTACCTCACAAGTATATATATGTATTCTATTTTCTATATTTTGTTTATACATCATTGATGCGTGAATCTCGTGACGTCATGTACTATAGACATCCCACTTTATAAATTATATGCTATATTTTATAATAATAAGGGTTACAGTAGTATCTAGGTGTTTTTTATTATATACTACTGTGAAGAATATGTACGTTTATTTGTGCTATTTAGATTATTTCCCTAAAAAGTTGTGGGTGGATTTCGTGCGTTGTGGTGGTGGAGGGTGGGATCGAGGGGCGGTCAGTGTTTACATCCCGTCCGGTGACAGCTGCGTCCTCATAACTACTGCCTTACCAGGTCAGTGTGGGGTTCCCTTGCTTAGTGTACTTAGTAGAATTAAGAGACCGATGTTCCAAAGGCGTGGTAATCCACCGTTGCTACCATATTAAGCTACTCCTCAGCCAGCACAGCTTAGTCTGGTAATGAGTTCGAGGCAAGTCGGCAGTTTGCATTGTATTAATTTACTGGTGGTTCATCTTGGAGGGTCCTAAACAAGGATACACCCCATTTCGTGGTATCAATTATTTTTTTTTAGAATCCTAGATGACATACGGGGTTCCTGGAACTCCTGCAGGGAAAACTTTAGAACAAGGGCTCCACCCCGTATCATCTTCTTATTCTTATAGCCAACAAGCCTGGGGAACTGGTGGGAATACGGGGTTTTTGGGTGGGGAGCACACACATAAGGGAAATATGGCCCCCCCCAAAAAAATCACTAAACTAGGGAAATTTCCCTAGTTTAGGGATTTTTTTGGGGGGCCATATTTCCCTTATATGTGTGTGCTGTTTTAGGGTGGGGGAGCGCACATATAAGGGAAATATGGCACCTCCCATTAAAAATCCCTAAACTAGGGAAATTTCCCTAGTTCATAGACTATCGGGGCCATATTTCCCTATAATGTGTGCCCCCCACCTTAAAACAATACACATTAGGGAAATATGGCCCCCCAACAAAAAATCCCTAAACTAGGGAAATTTCCCTAGTTTAGGGTTTTTTGTTGGGGGCCATATTTCCCTTATGTGTGTGCTGTTTTAGGGTGGGGGGCGGACATATAAGTGAAATATGTATGGCACCTCTCCCATTAAAAATCCCTAAACTAGGGAAATTTCCCTAGTTCATAGACTATCGGGGCCATATTTCCCGGGGGTCGAGGGGGGCTCTGCCCCCCTCGACCCCCCCCTCCGGTGCTATTCACTAAACTAACCTAGTGGACGGGGTGGACTTTTCAAAACATGGGAAAAATATCCTAAAAGTAGACCAATTCCAGGGATATGCCAAGTTTAGGGAAAAACGTATAAACAATCATTCTAGCGTTAAATTCTTACCTTTATGTATAAGGATTGTAGAGTGCTGCGGTTTCCTTGAGGAATTGGTGAAACCTTTACCACCTTGGAAAAACTTTAGAACAAGGGCTCCACGGAAAGCTGACCCAAATGTTGGCTCCATAGCTGAGGCAGAACGATGACTGACATGGCGACATGGCTGCTTTGAGACCCGCTGACGTGTCACCCTAGCGGTAGCAAAGATGGCGGAGTAATACAGCTAGTTTAACAAATATATATATATATATACCTAGAATACGTAACATAAGTATTTGGGAAGAATTATTGTAACATTGTATGTATGCCCGAGTATGATAATACATTTAAAACTACATATAGGTTATACCTACTACTTAGATACGCACTACTTTCTCAAACTCGTCGTCCATTGCGCATCTCGCTGGACTTAGGTTTTCTCAAGAACCTGAAACTTAATATCGGCCATGTAGGCAAAGTAAGGATCAGCAGTTCAGCACTCATTAAAATCTACACAGATGTGTTAAGGACATTAAGTATAATACGTAGAGCCAACATTTGGGTCAGCTTTCCGTGGAGCCCTTGTTCTAAAGTTTTTCCCTCCTGCATATCTGAGTTCTCGCCACCGTTGTCGTGCCAAATTTTTCCAACATTAGCTGATTCTCTTTTCAGGCCTTATTTTTTTATTTCTGCTACTGAAACAATAGCTTTGGTAGTGTTAGATGCTTGTCCGAGGCATTACGTGAAGCATAATCGTGACCAAATCAAGGTATAGGTGTACGCGGTCAGGTGACGTGGAGGTAAATTTCTAGCGTTTGCCCATACTCTTCCCACTTCCCTGTGGGAATGCGGGGTTTTCAGGTGGGGAACAAATTATGCGTCGGAAACACGTCATTTAAGAGTTGTGTAGGGGGGGGTAAAATTCCCTAGATCTAGGATAATTTCCTTATACCTTGAGAAATTTGCCTAACTAAAATTAGCCAAATTTAACCTAACCTAGCGGGGGGCTTGACTCACCGATAACCTAACTTAACCAAATCTAACCCAAGGTAACCTAACCAAATCTAACCTAATCAAATTTAACCTAACCTAACTAAATATAACCTACCCTAACCTAACCTCCTAGCGAGGGATTGGGTAGGTACTCTACACTTCGGCCATCATTCTGTGAGGATCGTCAGGTTCACACGTCTGGCCTCAGAAGAAATCCAATGAATTTTCCCTAGATCTAGGGAATTTTTTCAACATCCCTAACTCTGAAATTACATGGTTGCGATGCATATTTTGTACCCCAGCCAAATATCCCGCATTCCCCCAAGTCCCCAAGCTTGTTTTGTGGGAGAGGGGGAGTATGGGCAAACACTAGAATAATACCGACGCAGATCGCTAGAACCTGTAATAGTTCACTTTTAACTGACTGTTAGTGTATTCTTACAAGGAACGAAATTAGGTTAACGTTCTAAATTAGGTGTCACTCTTTGTGCTTGCGA
>JACEEZ010018939.1:305000-312500 GCA_016584305.1 Chionoecetes opilio
AAGAAATCACATAGAAATAACATAAGAAATCACATAGAAATAACATATAAGAAATCACATAGAAATAACATATAAGAAATCACATAAGAAATAACATATAAGAAATCACATAGATAACATATAGAATCACATAGAATACATATAAGAAATACACATAGAATAACATATAAGTCACTGAATACATATAATATATAGCAGACCTGCATACATCACCCAAATTATTAGCTAACTTTATGACTCTTTCCCTTTTGCCCCTCCGCTGTGACCTGCACATTATTAGTTGCTACCTCCACTGTTGATTGAACTGCTCGTGTTTCAACCACTTACTTGACCACGGATTCATTCTTGACCTAGTATGTGTATAATGTATATTTATTCATTTATTTTTTTACATCACTGTGCCTCTCGTCTTCATTGCACCCATTCATAATTCTAGCTACAATTTTTCCAATATTTAGTACTTTAGAATGAAGTCTTTTTCAAAATATAAGTACAAAATTTCATGGCATAGTTTATCCCTAGAATTACGTACTAATAATTACTGCAGACACTCCAATCACTTTGAAATGATAGTAAGCCACAGACTTTTCTTATGGCTATACATACAAGTTCTATAGTGTTATGGTCTCTGCCTTTTGTTGACATAATAAAGAGCAGTGACATTTTCCTCATACATAGGTACTTTATATGTAATCTTCAGCTTTGATGATTGTATGAAACTGGATGAATGGTCTAATGTATCTTCTGCTGAAATATCTTTTGTGTATTATTGTCATATGTCTTCTTCAATTATTTCAATCCATTATAAATTAAAGTGAATCATGAATCATAAATTAAAGAATAGGAAAAAATGTGGCTAGCATTTATGGAAAGGCCTGCTACTGCCTTTGCCTTATACTGTACTCAAGTCATGATTGTTTACTTTGGCTTCACATCTTTATCGGCAATTTTTTATCCAACTAGAATTTTGTTGTGTGTTGCATGATATGATAGTGCATGGTGCTGTCTCATCTTCAGGCAATGATGCTGACATGTTTGGGGCTGCCCCTATGAACGGGGCCCCCGACCTCGGCAGTTTTGAGATGCTGGGTGGAGATGAGGTGCCCCAAGGTCAGTGTAGCTTCAGCTGTGTCATTTTGAACTAACACCATTGTGCCATCCATCTGGTGGAGGCAGCCGTGTCTTACAGGAGACTACTAATTGCACTCATTTTACTGTACTTGTAAGATTATTTAATGATTCTTCGTCCCCTAACCACACACACGCACACTCTCACATGCACACACACACACACACACACACACACACACACACACACACACACACACACACACACACACACACACGCAACACACGCACACGCACATGCACACGCACACGCACACGCACACACACACACACTGAAAACAAAAATTATGATAAGACATTTTATGAATATACAGTGGTGACCCACTTTAAAGAACCATCTCATCACGAAGCTCTGGATTACGAACTGTACCGAAGCTCCTGGAGTTATGATTGGGTTACGTTTTGACTGACAGGTCGTCAAACAATTTGGACGAGGTTTTGTATTTATGATTTTTGTTCAGCATCACGAGAATATGGTGGGTAGATATTGGCAATTCAGTATGACAAAATCTCATTAGTGGGTGCTGTGTTTCCGGCAGTCTCATGTGTGTGTGTGTGTGTGTGTGTGTGTGTGTGTGTGTGTGTGTGTGTGTGTGTGTGTGTGTGTGTGTGTGTGTGTGTGTGTCGCCTGTCGGTGTCTCTCTCTCTCTCTCTCTCTCTCTCTCTCTCTCTCTCTCTCTCTTTCTATCTCTCTCTCTTTCTATCTCTCTTTCCTGTCACACAAATCACGTTTCTTCTTGTCCTCTTTACCCTTATATATAACACCCTACTCTCTCTCTCTCTCTCTCTCTCTCTCAATTTTCCTCACTAATCATCCACCCATACCTCCGTTCTTGACTACAATCTTCAAATGGCTTGTTAAGACACATCTACTTGGATTTTTGCTTCATTTTCATTGTTACCAAAAAAATTAGGCAAGATATTGTCCATTTAACTGTAATCTACACTCACCAGTACCTGATAACTAAAGCGTGATCAGCCACAATCACCTGTGGGTGTAAGCAACTGCTCTTGATATGAGGAGTTGCACAGCTAAATTTAGTAAATACCATATTGGCCATGATTGCCCATTTAAAAGTATAAGGTTCCTCAATTTACCAACTTTTACAAAACAAGAAGGATCAAGCATTATCAAATTTGAAATACAGTGTAATATGTGAATGTTTTTTCTGCATCACGACACTGTCTTGCAGAGCACACTTGTAGTGACTACTTGGTAAACTTGTGTGTCTGGTTCCTGCCAATAATGTACAAGCTAATCTGTGCAGTTTTCTAATACGTAGTTCAATCCGCGCACATTCAGTGTCCTATACATATACGTTTGTAGGTGTTAGGAGCAGGTAGTTGTATTTAACAATGTAAAAAGATATGTGTTCGACTGTGAGTGAGTGAGTATGCAAGTATTTGTGTGGTAGGTGAACGAGGGAGGTAGTGAGGATGAGTGATGCGAGTATATGGAGTGAATGAATGAATAAGTGAGCAAGCAATGCAAATGGAGATACAGGTGGACAGTAGACGTGTCCCTTGCATTATGGTATGAGGTGAATCAATGCAATTCTCACAAGGAAAGTGATAAAACTCAGAAAATTGAAAATCTCAAGAATCACAAAGCATGGATAATGTGAAACTTGAGAACCATCTGTATTGTACAGGTCAAGGGTAATGGTGGAGATTGCTGCCTTTTCACAGAAAGTTTTATGACCTGTGATATCACTGAACAACTATCTATCCAAAATTATTATCATACTTGACCTTGGCTGAATGCTTGCACTCTTATTGCCTTTACTGGTGGCAGGTGGCAGGGGTGCTTTGCTTTGAATTTTACTACTTGAATTAGTATTCAATATAGGCTCTTTTTAATAACTCTTCCTTCCATTGAATCCATCACTATATCAGTATGCAACTATGCATGTAAACAGGATTAATTTCATAATCTATGTCTCATGTGTACAGATAAAGGCTTCACTAAACTTACTCTGAGGATTTTACAAGGTTACACTTACTGCCTCTGAGGCTCTAAGCATGAGGTGAGTTTGATGGGATGTACTGTGTTAGAATTATTAATGAAAAGGGGGCAGGGATTCTTACCCATTTCTGACCTAGCAGCAGCAGCAGCTGATGCACCATCAGCTGAACCAGTAGCAGCTGAGGAAGCATTAGCTGATCCAGCTCCTGCTGAAGTCACTCCTGCTGAAGTAGCTCCCCCTGAACATGAAGGGAATTATACAGGCTTGGGGGCAGAGTTTGGGGGAGCTTCTGTGCCTACTGATGATGCTGCTGCCTCTGTCGGGGATCTCTCTTTTGTGGGTGGTGAGTTGACGTGGGGAGGACTGAGGGGTGTCTTGCCTCCTGCATTGCTAGCATGGTGTGCTTGCCTTGTCTAACACCTCCACGTGAGCACTACTTACCCTGCTTTGGACAATCCTTTCCTTTTTTCAAATTAATTTAGAACCCTTAGTTACCTCTTGAGCATTTGGGATATGTAAGTTGATATATCTGAAAAGAGTCTGGAGTGTAAATGGTCTAGTAACAACTGAAATTTGAATCCAGGTGTCTGCTCATACCTGCATTTAACTTATCACGTGTACTCAAGAGTAAGTCTGACTTTAAACTAGGAATGTTGACCATTTCGCAATGTTTTTGAAAAGTTAATGATGTATTTATTGTAATGGAGGATTTGCAGTGAACATGAAGTGCTCAGTGCATGCATACACCAGACCAGAAGTGCTGATGTGCTCCCTTGTCCCGGGCTTCTCTATTATGGCCTGAATTACCCTTGTTGCCACGGTTACAGGGAGTTTTGTACACAAGTTGTTTCGTACCCAGGTTTTGTTAGTTGTTTCGTACACTGATTTTGAGTGTTTTCGTACATATCTGGTGTCGTTTCGTAACTATTAGTCAAGTTCAACTCTGAGCTGAGTGTACGAAACGACTATGGTTTCATATAGACTACGAAACAACTTTTGGTGTACGAATCTACTGGTGTACGAAACAACTTGTGTACGAACTGACTCCACCCCGTTGCCACACACAAAGCAGAACCTGTTGTATAGTGCCTCCTTGAATACACAATACACCGTTGTACAGATAAAGACCTGAAATATTGATATTATGTCAGGCTCTTGGTGCAATAGTTCTGATAGAGGATGAGTCACGATCTTGTCATGGTCCTTAAAAAAAAATTGTACAGTATTAAGTATTTTTTTTTATTAAATTTGCGATCACATCTACCTGTTTCACAATTTCATATTTTTCACCAATCATTGTAATTGTATATAGTTTTATTTCTAGAATTTGTGTAGTTTTATTTTTATTCATATTTTTTTAAGATGAGGGTTTCATGCTCGTATTCGTAGTCACATACCATGATTGCTCGTGGTAATTGCTATGATTTTGTTCCATTTCTACTCAGTCAAAATAATTCACTTGATCTTGTAGCTGCCATGGAAAGTACTAGAGCAATCATACAGTACTCCTATTGCAATCACAACAGAGCTGGCATGACATATTGATTTAACTAGGACAAGACAAAAAGTGAACAATGTCCACGTACAATGATGGTATGTGACTACGACTACGGGCATTAGTCTCAATATTCCAACAAGGCTCTTGTCTCTTATTTTGTAGGCTCTCCTACAAGACTCCCTATTCTCCGAACATATACTGATGACCTCAAGATATTTCTCCTAAAACAATGTCCCTTCACTTTGCACCATTGCTTTCTTGTAGTATATCTTATATGATGGTGAAAACTACAAATGTCATTTTTATCACAGGCTCCAAAATATTGTCTTAAATAGTTAAATTGACAAATATCAAGCAGCGTGGAATGCCGTCATTTGATGCATAGGATGAAAAAGGCTGATGCAGGCTAGCATAGACAAACCTTCAATGCTGGTGATTTCAGCTGATTTAGAACTTTCATGATATATTACATTATTTTGTCTTTATAGGTATTTCTTTATATTTTACCCTGGAATCTACACTGGTTTACATATCAAAGTACTAATGTGTTTCTTCACTCTCTTTATCAACCTTTATTTAATTCTTCTTCTTTCTGTTCAACGTCAGTTTTTCCCATTAATATTTTATGAGGTTAGACAGCCGACGATATGCTTCCGGTGCGGGGAATGGAAAAAGGAAATTATTTATTTCCGAATCATGAAATACCAGCCTGAGTCCGATGTCTGTTGGAAGGACATACTGACGGAATTTCAAATGGTACTTGTGGCCCACGGCAATGTGAAGCCTCCGTCAGATCTGGCGTTATTCTCATGGCAGCATCACCTGGCTCCATCTTATGGCCACTATGCAAGTCTGTCAGACCTGGCGTTATTCTCATGGAAGCATCACCTGGCTCCATCTTACGGCCACTATGCAAGTCTCTGTCAGACCTGGCATTATTCTCATGGCAGCATCACCTGGCTCCATCTTACGGCCACTATGCAAGTCTCTGTCAGACCTGGCATTATTCTCATGGCAGCATCACCTGGCTCCATCTTATGGCCACTATGCAAGTCTCTGTCAGACCTGGCGTTATTCTCATGGCATCATCACCTGGCTCCATCTTACGGCCACTATGCAAGTCTCTGTCAGACCTGGCGTTATTCTCATGGCAGCATCACCTGGCTCCATCTTACGGCCACTATGCAAGTCTCTGTCAGACCTGGCGTTATTCTCATGGCAGCATCACCTGGCTCCATCTTACGGCCACTATGCAAGTCTCTGTCAGACCTGGCGTTATTCTCATGGCAGCATCACCTGGCTCCATCTTACGGCCACTATGCAAGTCTCTGTCAGACCTGGCGTTATTCTCATGGAAGCATCACCTGGCTCCATCTTACGGCCACTATGCAAGTCTCTGTCAGACCTGGCGTTATTCTCATGGAAGCATCACCTGGCTCCATCTTACGGCCACTATGCAAGCCTCCGTCAGACCTGGTGTTATTCTCATGGCAGCATCACCTGGCTCCATCTTACGGCCACTATGCAAGTCTCTGTCAGACCTGGCGTTATTCTCATGGAAGCATCACCTGGCTCCATCTTACGGCCACTATGCAAGTCTCTGTGGACAGGGCATGGCTAGACCCCCTTGACCAAGACTGCCCCTTCAGGAATCCCCCTCAGAACACCTCAACACCAAGAAACAGTGAAGAAAGAGAAGAGAGAAGATAAGAAGGAGTAAGAAGAAACTCAAAGACCCCCTCCCCTCCATCACACCTCCATGTCTTCCTTGGCCTGACCGGTGGATGGCGACCTGGAAATTCCACTGTCGGCTCTCCCCAATGCTTACCACCTTCTCTCCTCTTCACGTGCCCAAACCACCTAAATCGCCTTACTCTCAGCACTGTACTCAGCTCCTTCAATCCACATTTTCTTGCCACCTCTTCACTGGTCACTTCATCTCTCCATGTGATCCCAGTCATATTTTCTCCCATCACAACCAACCAACACATCCTTCAACTTCTTCGTCAAAGCCCAGGTCTCAGAACCATACAGCAAAACTGATCTTATACATGCTTCAAATACTCTTCCTCTGTTTTTTAGTGAGTCAACCTTTATTTAATTGCTAATAAGAAACAAATCTACATATTCTTATACTTTATTTTTTTTCATGGATTCCTTTATACTACATGTGGTGTTTTTGTTTTTATTCCTGCGGTTTCTTGTGAGTGCTTATCTTTCAAGCTTTTTTTTTTTTCTATTCTATTTTAATGTTTCTCGGGAGAACCAAGAAACCAGAGGACATGACAGACAAGCTCATACATATAAATGCCCTTTCATCTTAGTGAGGTGACACCAGATGACAGGAACGTAAATATGGAAAGCGTCTCTCAAAATGGGATAATCATGATGACATCAGCTATCTCACTGGCATTCCTATTGACTATTTCTCCCCTTCAATCAGTTTTTGGAGAATTTTCTTATCTTCCTACTATCCTGTTCCATTTTTGGGAATTTTAATTTATAATACTCACGTCGCCTCGGTGGTGAAGTGGCTAACGCACCTAACTACGAATCTGCGGGCCCTGGTTCGAATCCAGGCCAGGGCAAGTCGGCGGCCAGCCCAACCAGCTGTTCATCTTTCCTTTCGGGGTTGATAAATGAGTACCTGGGGGAACCCGGGGAAGGTAACTGTGGTAACCCGGATGTCACGCTAGCCCTGTGTCCCGGGTTAACGGGTTCTCGCCCACCACAGGCTCAAAGGATAATGCGACGGAGATGAGCGCCGAGGCCACACGCTGCATAGCATGTGCCCCATCTTTACCTTATAGTCCTTCAAACTCTCCTGCAATTAGTTTTTGAGAATTTTATAATCTTCCTACTATCCTGTTATTTTTTGGGGAATTTTAATTATTATACTCATACTCT
>JACEEZ010018939.1:322500-347500 GCA_016584305.1 Chionoecetes opilio
TAGACAACTTATACAGGGAGTGCCTATAGATCATCTCATCATAGAATTTTGTGGAGACAGAACCATGAAGAAGTGGCTTGATTGTAGCAATAGAACATAAGTTTAGTAAGCATTGTGAGGTATCTGAGATGAGTCATACCGCTTGAGATTTTATTTTGATTTATTCTATTGCAGTAAAAACTAGTTTCTTTGGATTTACATGTTTTATCCTCATGATTGTACATATTACTGATATTGGATCGATGTACCTCAGATTGACTAATGCTCCTTTGGTCCTTGGAGTTTCTTGTTCTTAAGGTAGATAAATAATTGAAAATATAACCAGCATGCTATTTTTTTTGTTAACTGTTTGAAATTGTTTTGAGCCATCTCTTTAATAAGTGCCACCTTACGTATTAGGGAGAAGGCCAGTTGTATGAAAGAAAACCCTTATCTCTTATGTATATCTTACTGCATGATCAGGAAAAACAGAACATTTAGTATAAAGTGATGTGCGAACCCACCTCCCTCTTTTCATTTTTATTTTCTTGCAGTACTGTATACATTTTTAAGTATAGGTAGCAGATAGCATGATGATTTATTGTTACACATTCCAAATATTTATAAGATTTGGATGGAGTAAAATATACCTATTTGCCAATACATGAATAGATCACTAGCTGTGTGGACAATGAAATATATGATTAACTATATCTAAAATAGTTTGATAATCATCTCATTGTGTGGGCCTTTATAATTTTATGCCATCTAATTCATAAGAACATAAGAAAATATGGAAGCTACAAGAGGCCGTGAGACCTACACGAGGTAGTTCCTGTTACTTAACACTACCTACATCCACCTTTCATCCCCATCCATGAATTTATCTAGCCTCCTTTTAAAGCTCTCTAATTCTCTAATTCAATAGAATATGAGTAGTATTCAAGCTTACAAGCTTAAAGAAGACTTCTCAATGCAAACATTAAATTTTGTTTGCATTGAGCAAGATATCTAATTGGACATCTGAAGAGCAGACACCAATGGACCCTATCCATAACTACGTCACGGTTTGTTTACATCGGTGCATTGTGGGGATAAGGCGGGGTCGCCGCGGGTGGACCTACGAAGGGAAAACTACGGCGATGGAAGAATTTCGAGTTATTTTGCGCGAAATTGATAATCCAGGTGCTATATTACTGTGCTCTGTTCTCGCTGACAACACTATAGAGAAGACCTGAGGTAATGGCTGATGTGCAGAGGCTTCTAAACCAAGAAAACTGTCATAACAGAGCCTCGTCAAAAGGTAAGCAACTGGTAGGTACGTAATGTGTCCTTACCACTTGCTTACTTCTTAATGAGACTGCTGTGACTGTTTTCCTGGTTTAGAAGCCTTCACACATCAACCATCACCTCAGGCCTTCTCTATGTTGTCAGCGAGCACGGAAATATAGCACCTGGAATATCAATTTTGCCCAAAACAACTCTATTTTTTTTCATCGTCGTAGTCTTCTCTTTGTAGGCTGTACATATTCATGGTTATGATAGTATTAAAATACCTTATTAATTGAGTTCCTTTTGTTGTCTTTCCTCATAATAAGTAGTGCTAAATCATGGTTTAAGTGTTACTTGACGAGCCAATGAATACTCTTGAGTCTATACCAACATCACCAACCTTTGCTTTGATTTATCTTATTACTCCATCCATAAACAAGTTGCATAACCACGGTGACACAACCCATCCTTGCCTCATGTTACCTGCATGGTACTGTCGTCTACCGATATTTTTGTCCCTACACAAATCGGGAAAACTTGCCGACAGTAATGGTTAGGTTGGTATCCGGTCATTTCGCCCACATGACATTTCGCCACACCATAGAGTCATTTCGCCCACAGGTCATTTCGCCCACACTACGGAGTCATTTAGCCCACACTATGGAGTCTATAGGAGCTAGGAGGTTAGGTTATATTTGTTTAGTTTGTCGAGAACCCCCAACCCCCCGCTAGGAGGTTAGGTTAGGGTAGGTTAGATTTGGGTAGTTTAGGCTAGATTTGGTTAGGTTAGTTTAGATTAGATTTGGTTAGGTTAGGATAGGTTAGATTTGGTTAGGTTAGGTTAGCTTAGGTTAGATTTGGTTAAGTTAGCATATCGGTGGGTCAAGCCCCTGCTAGGGTAGGTTAATTTTGGTTAGTTAGGTTTTTTTTGGTTAGGCAATTTTCGTCATTTCGCCCCACAAGACATTTTGTCCACATGTAAGTCAATTGGGCCCACATATAAGAGTCAATTCGCCCACTCTAAAGTCAATTCGCCCACACGATCCATGTCACGGAGTCATGTAACTATATCTTCCTCTGGCAGAAATGGAATGAACCACCAGTAACTTTGGGAGAAATGACTAAATTTCTAGTGTTTGCCCATACTCTCCCACTTCCCCCAAACAAGTTTGGGGACCTGTGGAATGCGGGTTTTCGGGTGGGGAACAAATTATGCGTCGGAAACACGTAATTAAAGAGTTGTGTAGGGGGGTTAAAATTTCCTAGATCTAGGGTAATTTCCTTATATCTAGAGAAAATTGCCTAACCAAAATAAACCTAACTTAACCAAAATTAACCTCCCCTAGCAGGGGGCTTGACCCACCGATAACCTAACCTAACCAAATCTAACCTAAGCTAACTACCTACAAATCTAACCTATCTAACCTATTAGATTTGGTTTAGGTTAGGTTAGATTAGATTGGTTAGGTTAGGATAGGTTAGATTTGGTTAGGTTAGGTTAGGTTATCGGTGGGTCAAGCCCCTGCTAGGGTAGGTTAATTTTGGTTAGGTTAGGTTTATTTTGGTTAGGCAATTTTCTCTAGATATAAGGAAATTAACCTAGATTTAGGAATTTTAAACCCCCCCTACAAAAACTTTAATAACGTGTTTCCGACGCATAATTTGCTCCCCACCCGAAAACCCGCATTCCCACAGGTCCCCAAACTTGTTTGGGGGAAGGGGAGAGTGTGGGCAAACACTAGAAATTTACCGTCATTTCGCCCCAAAGGTTACTGGTGGTTCATTCCATTTTTGCCAGAGGAAGATATAGTTACAGACTCCGTGACATGGATCCTGTTGGCGAATTGACTTTAGAGTGGGCGAATTGACTCTTATATGTGGGCGAATTGACTTACATGTGGACGAAATGTCTTGTGGGTGAAATTACGAAAATTGCCTAACCAAAATAAACCTAACCTATCCAAAATAACCTACCCTAGCAGGGACTTGACCCACCGATAACCTAACCTAACCTAACCAAATCTAACCTAAGCTAACCTAACCTAACCAAATCTAACCTATCCTAACCTAACCAAATCTAATCTAACCAACCAATCTAACCTAAACTACCCAAATCTAACCTACCCTAACCTAACCTAAACAAATCTAACCTAACCTCCTAGCGGGGGGGTTGGGGTTCTCGACACACTAAACAAATATAACCTAACCTCCTAGCTCCTATAGAATCCATAGTGTGGGCGAAATGACTCCATAGTGTGGGCGAAATGACTCCATAGTGTGGGCGAAATGACTCTATGGTGTGGCGAAATGGCATGTGGGCGAAATGACCGGATACCAACCTAACCATTACTGTCGGCGAGTTTTCCCGATTTGTGTTGGGACAAAAATATCGGTAGACGACAGTACCATGCAGGTACCATGAGGCAAAGGATGGGTAATGTCACCGTGGTTTTTGCAACTTGTTTATGGATGGAGAAATAAGATAAATCAAAGCAAAGGTTGGTGATGTTGGTATAGACTCAAGAGTATTCATTGGCTCGTCAAGTAACACTTAAACCATGATGTAGCACTACTTATTATGAGGAAAGACAACAAAAGGAACTCAATTAATAAGGTATTTTAATACTATCATAACCATGAATATGCACAGCCTACAAAGAGAAGATTACGACGATGAAAAAAATTCGAGTTGTTTTGGGCGAAATTGATATTCCAGGTGCTATATTTCCGTGCTCGCTGACAACATATAGAAACTTGAGGTGATGTTGATGTGCGAAGGCTTCTAAACCAGGAAAACAGTCACAGCAGAGTCTCATTAAGAAGTAAGCAAGTGGTAGGGACACATTACGTACCTATCAGTTGCTTACCTTTTGACGAGGCTCTGTTATGACTCTGTTTTCTTGGTTTAGAAGCCTCTGCACATCAGCCATTACCTCAGGTCTTCTCTATAGTGTTGTCAGCGAGAACAGAGCACAGTAATATAGCACCTGGAATATCAATTTCGCGCAAAATAACTCGAAATTCTTCCATCGCCGTAGTTTTCCCTTCGTAGGTCCACCCGCGGCGACCCCGCCTTATCCCCACAATGCACCGATGTAAACAAACCGTGACGTAGTTATGTCTGGGGCCCATTCTGCAAGGTGAATCAATGAAGCATTTAATATTTTTTTAGGGTTTGGAACCCCTGCTGCTGCATCTAATAGCGACCCGTTATATAATTTTCCTGTTTGAAACACTAGGTATTGAAGCGTCATTTTTTCATCTCTCTCCTTGACAGGTAAGAAGGAAGGAAGCAACCTGTGTCTGTAATGCTCCCTCACAAATATTTGTCTTCAGGGAAATTCCTTTTGCTTTCAGACAGCGTGTTGTTTATTAGCTTTGCACCATATATTTTATTGTTTTGCTTGTGTTCAGCAAGCAGACACTTCCCTTGACTATACATTATATTCAAATTTTCATTTGTGTAGTGCTGCGGAATGGAGAGGACCTTCTCTTCATTTGTATGCTTGTTTCTGCGTTTCCTTTAGGAGACATGAAGTATACTGTGGAGAAAGGTCTGTATGAAGTTTCCTTGGTTGGTTCTTCGCTGTAGTTGTACTTCAGTGATGCTGGGATGTGCTGGTAACTTTATCTGTTTCCCATCGTTTTGCATGCATAATTTTCATGTGGAAAAATGGCATTCAGACGAGAGTTATCAGGGGCTAATGCAGGTCACTTGTAACCTGAAAATAACAAATGACATTGCAGAAACAGGCATCAAAATGATTCAGGATTTTGCCAACACTCATCTCAACACTGAGATGGAAGGCAGCTACAAAACCTCTTGCAAGTGGTGGAAAAAAGTAGAACTCTTGGAGATTTCAGCACACCATGATTGGGACAACTGCACAACTAACGCCTGATGGTAGTGAGAAACCTGTCAGACATCCAATTTTCCTCCATTTTCTTTCATCCAACCACACATTCGTGAGTACTCACTCACTCACACATCTACCCACCTAAGTAACCTCACTCATTTACCCACCCATCCACCTCAGCCCTCACTCATTAACCCACCCACCCACGCCCTCACTCATTCACTCATTTACCCACCCTCCCACCCATCTACATCCTTCAATAATGATTGGAGTGACCGGTGCCCCACACTGAAGGATTTAAGGGGGGCACCGAGGCCATGGCCCGGAAAAGGCATGTAGTTTGGCCCCAAAAAGAAAAAAATTGAAAACTAGTCATGTGCTTTAACCAATTTCGTGTTCGCTGATCTTGGAGTTTGAACTATTCTAGATGATTTATTATTTGAACTATTCTAGATGATTTATTATTTGAACTATTCTAGATGATTTATTATTTGAACTATTCTAGATGATTTATTATTTGAACTATTCTAGATGATTTATTACGTACAGTACACTACATTAGAGTAGACTAGGCTATCTGGTAACATAGTCTCCACATAAAAAAAACCAGGTAACTTGGCCCCCCAAAAAAATTCCGGTAACTCCCCCCCCCCAAAAAAAAAAAATCCGGTAACTCCCCCCCCCAAAAACAAAAAATTCCGGTAACCCCCCCCAAAAAAAAAAAATCCGGTAACTCCCCCCCCCCCCCCCCCAAAAAAAAAAAAATCCGGTAACTCCCCCCCAAAAAAAAAAAAAATCCGGTAACTCCCCCCCCCCCAAAAAAAAAGTCCCAAGATCCGCCCCTGGTGCCCCATGCCATTTTACTTTCAGTTTATGAAGTAGGATAAGTGAGTAAGTAAGTGTTTGCTCATCTCATAATTCTGTACCGATATTCTATACAGCGTGGCATTGGTGTGTGTGTGTGTCTGGTAAGAGTGTTGGAATCCCTTGCTGTAAGCCTGTTGACATCTTACTTACCCCCTTGACCTGAGGGATAATCCTCATTCCACGTCCACACCTTGGAAATTGGGCGGCAAATTCCACCCACTCATGAAGTCACACGGTGGGTTGAAAGGGGTCACAACTCAAGTTCTTTGCTCATGAACCAGGGAGAAGTGATGTGACGAGATAGATATAAATGGCGATAGATGATACTTTATAGACACATGATCAACGTTAACTAGCCTATATATTTTAAGATGATCATGTGTTTTTCATATTTACCACAAGCAGAGTACGAAATCGATTGGATATAGCCTAAGTACGGATATCAAACTTTTATCCAGTACTGAACAATTAATCCTTACTGTAATAATTATTTTAGCCCTTGAATAACCGTACCGTACCGTAATTCCGAACCGAACCGTATCGAAGCACATGCGCCCTGCTGCGGTACCTACGTGCTTGAGGCCAAAGACCCTACAAGCTTGTTTAGGTTTGATTGAGGCTCGTGAGGTTACGCACAATCAAGCTGCATATCTTATTCGGACAGATGCGAAAAGATGATACCACATACTGTGTTGGATGCTTATATATTTAGTACATTGATAGCTATGTTAATGTTGTGTTGTTACTGCCTCTTTTACATATCTGTCTTTTGATGCACGCAATCCGCCTTTGTAAGCTAGGGCGAATGTAATGTAGTTACCATCTCTCTCTCTCTCCCCCTCTCTCTCTCTCTCTCTCTCTCTCTCTCTCTCTCTCTCTGATCGTGAAGGAGAGACCAGAGATGATGTGCGTGGTGGCGGTGGCGGGGCAAGGAGCGGCGGCACTGACGAGCCTCCGCGCCGTGTTACTGACATGACCGCCACTGCAGTTGCTGACGCTTGTGAGGGCGATAAAAGAATTACTACGTTCGCTGGTACTGCTGCAATTACTACTATTGCTGCTCTGGATGTCGAAGAGACTGCTAATTCTGCTACTGCTGCTGCTGCTGCCGCTACAACACAGATGCAAACAAGGCAAGGAACGAAAAAGAAATAAATTCAGTAAGCCTGACACGCAAAATAGTATATAATAAGCAAATTTACTTAAACATTAAGCAATGGATACTTATTTGTTTCCATTTTTTCATTAAGAAGATATTTTTGTAGACTCTGTCAATGATAACCATCAGTTTCCATTAGAAGTCATAAAAGAATTAACATATAATCCACTTAACGAAGCCAGACTACCAGACTGGTTAACTACCAGACTCTGTTGACAGCTACCTCTCAGATCATTTAGAAAAAGAAATAGATTGCAAATATTACTTCTGTGAAGACTTAGAGACAAATTTACTAAAATGTAACCTCAATTTTCTGTTTTATAATATTAGCAGTGTTCCGTTACACTTAGACACTTTTTATGATCAATGTTTGAATGCAACCTATGTTAAGTACGATGTCATTGGACTTTGTGAAACCCGTCTACATGATAATATATCTTCCCTTTATAAGCTTGACTCTTACCATGAAGTCTTCCAGAATAAAAGCACCACGGGTGGTGGACTAGCAATGTTTGTGCACGACATTTTTCAAGGTAACATTATGCATAATATTTCTTTCCAGCAACCACACATTGAATCATTATTTCTGGAAATCTCGGGTAAATGCCAGTATGTGATAGGAATTATCTACAGACCACCTCATTCTAGTATTCACAATTTTTTAAAGTCCTTAGAAAATATCTTGGAATTTCTAACACTTACATATGATACACCGTGTTATATAACTGGTGATTTTAATATAAATCTACTTAATAATGAGAATAATGTTAATGACTTTATTAACTTACTTTTTTCACATTCATTTTTTCCTACTATCACAAAACCCACAAGAGTTACTAACAATTCAGCTACTTTAATAGATCATATATGGACAAATAATGTATGTAACTATGAAACAAGTGGAATTATCTACACCCAAATTAGTGATCATTTTCCAATATTTTCGTCCTTTTCACTACCAAATAATAGTAATTCAGAAGCTTCTTATGTATCATACAGGAAAAGACTGTACAACGATGAATCAATAAGTACATTTAAATCTGCTCTATCTAACTATAAGTGGGAAGATCATGTGACTGGACAGGATGTTAATAGAGATTTTGATATTTACATGAATACTTTCACACAGCTATATAATAGATATTTTCACGTCAAAGAACACAAAGTTAAAAAGGAACACACAAATAAACCATACATTACAGAGGGAATTAGGAACTCCATTAAACATAGAAACAAGTTACAAAAACTTTCAGCTAAATGGCCATTAACTTATGAAAAGGCGTTTAAAAAATATCGAAATATGTTAACTTCTATAATTAGAATTGCGAAAGATAATTATTATAAGTCTACTTTGAAAGATAATTCAGGAAATCCCTCAAAAACTTGGCAAATTATTAATGATATTTTAAGAAGAAAAAATAGATCAAATTGTAAATCTTTTATTATGCAAGGAAAGTCCATTACTGATAATCAGGAAATAGCTAATGGTTTTAATGATTACTTTTGCCATGTAGCCAGTAACCTAGCTCAAGGTATTGAAGTGCCGCTAACACATTTTAAAAATGACCTTCCTCCGTCTGTGCCCTTTTCCCTTTCCTTCAGACCTACAAACCAGCATGACGTTGGCAATATTATTGATAGTATGAAGAAGAAATCACCGGGTCATGATGACATAAGCATTAGTGTAATTAAAGCATGCAAGCAAGAAATTATTCCTTTCTTAGAATACATAATCAATAAGTCGTTTGTGCAAGGCTGCTTCCCAAATCATTTACAGATAGCCCGAGTAGTTCCTATTTTTAAAAAAGGTGATCAGTCCCTGTTTTCTAATTACCGTCCGATTTCTATACTACCTAGTATTAGTAAGATTATTGAAAAAATAGTAGCACCTAGATTACTGAATTATCTAACAAATAAATCCCTTTTAACTAACAATCAATTTGGGTTCAGACCAAACTTTTCTACTGAACTGGCAGTTCATCACCTTACACAACAAATGTACAATGCTCTAGATAATAGAATGTTTCACTGACAGTTTTCTGTGATCTTAGTAAGGCATTTGACACTATTAATCATTCTATAGTGTTGCATAAACTTGAAGTGTATGGCATAAGGGGTCCGGCATATAATTGGTTTAAAAGTTATTTAAATTCAAGAAAACAATACACAGCTTTTAATAACACCACATCACAGCGAAAAATTATTAAATGCGGAGTACCACAAGGATCGGTTTTAGGGCCACTATTATTCCTGATATATATAAATGATATAACTTTAAGTACCAATAACCTAAAATTTATATTATTTGCGGATGATACGAACATTTTTCTTCAGGGGCGTGATTTACCTACGTTACAAGATACTATGAACAGGGAATTAACTCATGTCACTAGTTGGTTAAAAAGTAATAAATTATCATTAAATATAAACAAAACACATTTCATGTTGACACACTCGCAAACTACAAATCCTCATCCCATTGACATCAAAATTAATGGATCTTCAATTAAACAAGTAGAAGAAGCTAAATTCTTAGGAATTATTATTGACAATAAATTGCAATGGAAATCTCACATAGAAGAAGTAAACAATAAATTATCTAAAATTTCTGGCATTATATATCAAATACGTAGATCGTGCAATTACGAATGTTTACAACTAATATATAATTCCTTAGCATACACACATCTACTTTATTGTTCTTCTGTCTGGGGGGTACTTATAAGACTGTCTGGGGGGTACTTATAAGACTGTCTGGGGGGTACTTATAAGACTGTCTGGGGGTACTTATAAGACTGTCTGGGGGGTACTTATAAGACTGTCTGGGGGGTACTTATAAGACTGTCTGGGGGTACTTATAAGACTGTCTGGGGGGTACTTATAAGACTGTCTGGGGGGTACTTATAAGACTGTCTGGGGGGGTACTTATAGACTGTCTGGGGGGTACTTATAAGACTGTCTGGGGGGTACTTATAAGACTGTCTGGGGGGTACTTATAAGACTGTCTGGGGGGTACTTATAAGACTGTCTGGGGGGTACTTATAAGACTGTCCTGGGGGTACTTATAAGACTGTCTGGGGGGTACTTATAAGACTGTCTGGGGGGTACTTATAAGACTGTCTGGGGGGTACTTATAAGACTGTCTGGGGGGTACTTATAAGACTGTCTGGGGGGTACTTATAAGACTGTCTGGGGGTACTTATAAGACTGTCTGGGGGGTACTTATAAGACTGTCTGGGGGGTACTTATAAGACTGTCTGGGGGGTACTTATAAGACTGTCTGGGGGGTACTTATAAGACTGTCTGGGGGGTACTTATAAGACTGTCTGGGGGTACTTATAAGACTGTCTGGGGGGTACTTATAAGACTGTCTGGGGGGTACTTATAAGACTGTCTGGGGGGGTACTTATAAGACTGTCTGGGGGGGTACTTATAAGACTGTCTGGGGGGGTACTTATAAGACTGTCTGGGGGGGTACTTATAAGACTGTCTGGGGGGTACTTATAAGACTGTCTGGGGGGTACTTATAAGACTGTCTGGGGGGTACTTATAAGACTGTCTGGGGGGGTACTTATAAGACTGTCTGGGGGGTACTTATAAGAATGTCTGGGTGGTACTTATAAGACTGTCTGGGTGGTACTTATAAGACTGTCTGGGGGGTACTTATAAGACTGTCTGGGGGGTACTTATAAGACTGTCTGGGTGGTACTTATAAGACTGTCTGGGGGGTACTTATAAGACTGTCTGGGGGTACTTATAAGACTGTCTGGGGGGTACTTATAAGACTGTCTGGGGGTACTTATAAGACTGTCTGGGGGGTACTTATAAGACTGTCTGGGGGGTACTTATAAGACTGTCTGGGGGTACTTATAAGACTGTCTGGGGGGTACTTATAAGACTGTCTGGGGGTACTTATAAGACTGTCTGGGGGGTACTTATAAGACTGTCTGGGGGGGTACTTATAAGACTGTCTGGGGGGTACTTATAAGACTGTCTGGGGGTACTTATAAGACTGTCTGGGGGGTACTTATAAGACTGTCTGGGTGGTACTTATAAGACTGTCTGGGGGTACTTATAAGACTGTCTGGGGGGTACTTATAAGACTGTCTGGGGGGTACTTATAAGACTGTCTGGGGGGTACTTATAAGACTGTCTGGGGGTACTTATAAGACTGTCTGGGGGGTACTTATAAGACTGTCTGGGGGGTACTTATAAGACTGTCTGGGGGTACTTATAAGACTGTCTGGGTGGTACTTATAAGACTGTCTGGGTGGTACTTATAAGACTGTCTGGGGGGTACTTATAAGACTGTCTGGCGGGTACTTATAAGACTTCTGGGGTATTATAGATTCTGGCACAAAATTACTGGGATTAATGTCGGTGGTAATAGGTCTGGTACCTTCACGACTGTTCCGGTGAGGTAACTTTTAAAATGTCTGGGTATATAATTACATTCTGAGACTATTATGTTAGGGTTTATAATGCTTAACTGTGAACTTATAGATGTTTTGGGTGTACATACAACTGTCCAAGCAGACTTATAAGACAGTCGGTTAAAAATCTGCTTATTAAACGCTGTCTGACGCGTCATATTAGAGGCTCTAACTTATAGAGCTCCTTAGACATTATAAACCGTACCCCTTTAACTGTCATTTAAATTACACTATAAACTCGGTTTAAAAACCTGCATATAAGACTTTTTTGATACTTATAAGATGCCTGCGCAACTTATTAGAAATCATTGGGGTGTAAATTATAGCGTTGGTATTATTATGACTGTTGATGATTATGATTTGGGGTATTATAAACTGTCTGTACATAGACTGTTTTATTACTATGTTGGTTGTTGTTTTGTGTTGGTGTGGTTTTGCTGTTGTGTATTATCTGTCTTATTATATGTGTATAGTATTATTTAAATACTTCTTTATTATCAATGTTTAGTACTTTATTAAATCTCTCTGCGAGTACTTATAGACTAGTCTGACTGCTACTACTTCTACTACTAAGATGTCTGTACTTATAATGCTTATATTGATGTATTATAGATTTTGCTACTTATAATATTACTGGTTATTATAATTATTTTATTATAATTATTTGTGTACTTATAAGTAGTTTTATTATAGATGTTGGTTATTATACTATACTTTAGAGTTTTTATTAAACACTACTACTTACTAGACTGCTGTACTATAAACTTTTTGTATCTACTAATGTATTTCCGTATTACAAGACTGCTCTGCTTAAAACGTTGGGGCTATAGCGTCTCATAAGCACAGTCATGGCAGGTTAGACCTTATAAACTGTTTATTAAAGCTGTTGTTATAATAAATGTTGATATAACGAACTTATAAACTGTCTGCTCTACTTATCTTGCTGTCTGGGGTCTTATTAGCTTCTGTCTTTAGCTCTTCTGGGGGCTACTTATAACTTCTGGGGCTATCTTCAACTGTCTCGGGTACTTTAACTTATTCGTACTTATTCTCAGCCATTAATAGGTTATTCAGGATGTAATAGGTTTGCATCATACAGCTCCATTTCCGTGTCTTCAACTTTTAAAAGTACAGGATATAATTTACATATCAACTATTATGTTAGTTTATAAATACTTAAATTTCATGATTAATTATGTTTTGAGTATGCTCACCCTCAATCCACGTACTCACAAACATCCTTTAAAATCCCCTATGTGAACCATCCATGCCCAACACAACGTCAATCAGAGGCTCTAAACTCTGAATGAAGCTCCACTAGACATTAAAACCAACCTTTAATCATTTAAATTACAAGTAAACTACAGTTCAAACTGCATACTAAGCTCTTACAGTTTGATACAATCATAATTACAGAGTGCATGCCAATCTTATTAGAACATCATATATGTGGTGTAATCAGGCAGTTGGTATATTATGATTATGATTATGGATTTGATTATGATTATCATCATTTCATCACATTATTATTACATGTGTGTTGTGTGTTGTTTTGTGTTTGTTGTTGTTCCTATATTGTCATTAATTATATTGTGTATTTTTTATTATTTTATTTATTATCATTTTGACGATGTATCTATATTAATCCTCTACTCATACTACACTACTACTGCTACTACTCTACTACTACTACTCTCTAACTGCTTAATATATGATGTATTTAATTATTGCTACTACTAATATTACTGTTATTATTATCATTGTTATTATTATTATAATTTTTAATATTATATATTGATTACTATTCTTTATTTTTATACACACTACTACTACTATTACTGCTACTACTACTACTTTTTATACTACTAATTGTATTTCCCGTATTCACGACTGCTCTAGCTAACCAGTAGTGCATAGCGTCCATAAGGAGCCACGAGCTCAATGGACAAGATTTAGACCTATAAATGTTATTAACCTGTTTTGTAAATATAATGTTAATAAACAAACAAACAAACAAACAAACAAACAAGCAAACAAACAAACAAACAAACAAACAAACAAACAAACAAACAATCTCTCTCTCTCTCTCTCTCTCTCTCTCTCTCTCTCTCTCTCTCTCTCTCTCTCTCTCTCTCTCTCTCTCTCTCTCTCTCTCTCTCTCTCTCTCTCTCTCTCTAATTCTGTCGTGGGCGCGGCTGAAATCTTTCACCAATGTAATCAGCAAGAACATTGCCTTAATTTAAATCGCCAATTCAAAATGTTCCTAATAGTACTATACAGTCCGCCGGGAATGACCTCATTTTCTCCTACAGATTGACACACAATGTATCAAAGATAGTGATCTCCCTCATCATCATCGTCACATGAGTGCACCAGCTGGCCAGTGTTGCATCCCCCGCCAGGGTGGGAAGGTGTGTGATTGTAGTCGCGTGCGTACTTTTTGCAGTGGTACTGACGTGTATCGTGTTTCGTGCAAGAGATCGTGCAGGGCAGTGCTCTGCACTGTAGTGTCTTCTGCGACAGTCTTAGTTCCTGATAGATCCTGTGCAAAAAGAGCTCGGGTGTTCTTGGTTTAGAAGGTAAGTGCACGGAGGATTTATAAAATGGAGCGGCCTTGCCTTCATACCACAATTCCGTGACCTACCGCCTTCAGCACGATTGTAAGGCGGTGGAATGTTGTTCTTATCATAACCTGTATTACTTGCATGAAGCTCTGAATCCCCTAATCATCTTCACTGATCTCACGTCCTCTAGTTCGCCGGCTCTCCTAGTGATGGCGGAACACACAAGCGGCGTGAGCTGCTACCTGGTGTCGGTGGCGTTGGCGGCCGCCAGCAGTGGTCTCATTGGCAGCTACGAGGCTCTCGTGTTCTCCTCCATTCTTCTCCATGTCAAGTAGGAGAACCCATACATTTGTGTGATTGCATGCTATTTTATCATTGCAGGTGATCTAGATAAATTGGTCCTCTATCAAATTATTTGAGATGCAACACGTAAAGGGGAAACTATTTAATTGATTTTCACTATTATCATTGAATGCATTTACGAGGGACATTATTAATGCTGCACAACAATAGTGCGTGTGCGTGTGCGTGTGCGTGTGCGTGTGCGTGTGCGTGTGCGTGTGCGTGTGCGCGCGCGTGTGTGTGTGTGTGTGGTGTGTGTGTGTGTGTGTGTGTGTGTGTGTGTGTGTGTGTGTGCGTGCGTGCGTGCGTGCGTGCGTGTGTGTGTGTGTGTGTGTGGTGTGTGTGTGTGTGTGTGTGTGTGTGTGTGTGCACTCAGGCATCAGTTGAAGAAATGAAAGCTTGGGAGGGTGAAGGGATACTTGAATTTAGCCTCTGTTGATGTTTGATGGATCGGCACTCGGCAGGGAGGAGCTGTACTTGACCACCCAGTGGCACCAGACCCTGGCCGGCACCGTCTACATCACGGGAATGTTAAGCGCCCTCGGGGCGGGGTACTTCTCAGGTGAGGTGTTGCTAGTACACGTCTCCTTCATGCTACCTTAGCTATAGGGGCCGTTCAAAAATTACGTAACGCCTACTGGAGGGATTGGGTGGTATGGTGAAGTGTTATGAGTGTGACAGTGAGGTGGGGGGAGGGGAGGGGGTGCAGCCATGTGTTACATAACTTTCAAATTTTATAAAGAAAAACCTGAAGATAATAATTTGCAGGTATTTAGGCTAGACTTAGACCTATTTTATTGTATTTAAAAAAATGGAAGCATAGGCTACTAATTGGGGGGAGGGCTAATTAAGCTCCTACCTGGTGCTACATAATTTTCTACAGGGGTCTGGACATGTGCTACAAGGCGTGCCAAGGGGGAGAGGGGAGGTAAAAAAATGACCAAAAATAGCCTTACGTCATTTTTGAATGGCCCCTTAGCATTCCATAAGTGAGGAATCATTTTATTGATCTATTCGTACACAATGATACTAACTGTGCCCATGGCGTGCTTCTCCGGTAGTCCCTTAATTCCATTTCTAGATGTGATGGGTCGCAAGTCTGTGATCATGGCCTCGAGTTTGGTCCACATCGTCGGGGACATCGTGGTGGCGTTATCCTACCACAAAGGACAGATTCTGGGTGGCAGGCTCTTCGTAGGCATGAGTTTAGGTCAGTCTCTTTTATTCTTTATTCTTGTAAATAGGACTCAGTAGCCTAAGTAGGTAGGAAAGTAAACAGTTATCTCATTAAACATCTTAACACCTTCAATGCAGGATGTAGAGTGCGTGAGTGTGCAGTACATCTAGATGAAAATATGAACATTTGTAATGTGATGTTTATTCATAGAATCTGGCTACGCTGACACCGTCACGCACGCCAACGCATGATATTGTTTGCATGAAATATTGCGAGGTCATCGAACCCATCCCGGAAAACGTGTGTTTATAATATGCGATTTGCATACGCTGCATATCATCAGCGATGTGTTCTGCGGGATTCACACTAAGGCCTCTTCCATTTGTGCCCAAGTTGCATGAACCAGTTCTTTCAGTTCAAGGTTGGGTTCTGGGTTCAGGGTTGGGTTCGCGTGTCACAAATGGAACGCAAAAACCCCGTTTTTTGTTTACAAACATAATACATAAATTAGCGTTAACTAAATATTAAAATCATGAAATCGGGTAATTTCCTACCTAATATATGTTTATCAGTATAAAAGATACACTGTTATCTTTGGAAATGTTTGTTATATAATATTATTCAATAAAAAACCGTAAAACACACAAAAGAAATGCCATTATGAGACTTTCAAGAAATATGCATGAACTTAAACTCTTCGCCATTTAATATTTTGCGCAAAAGCTTTTTACATGGAGAATGTCAATAGAAGCTGAATTTAATTAGCTTTCCATTGATATATTTCCTTTTCTGATAAATGAATTAGCAGCATGCATAAATTAGGGTTAACTAAGTAAATAACATCATGAAATCGGGTAATTTTTCCCGAATTGATGATGTTATTTATTCAGTTAACGCTAATTCATGTATGGTTTTAATTCATTTATCAGAAGTAAAAAAAATATCAATGGAAAGCTAATGCGATTCCGCTTCTATTGATGTTCTCCATGTAAAAAGTTTTCACTCAAAATATTAAATGGCGAAGAGTTTAAGTTAATGCATATTTCTTGAAAGTCTCATAATGGCATTTCTTTTGTGTGTTTTACGGTTTTTTATTTGATAATATTATAGAACAAACATTTCCAAAGATAACAGTATATCTTTTATACTGATAATGATAAACATATATTAGGTAGGAAATTACCCGATTTCATGATTTTTAATATTTAGTTAACGCTAATTTATGCATACTGCTAATTCATTTATGACTAAACGAAATATATCAATGGAAAGCTAATTAAATTCAGCTTCTATTGATATCCCCCATGTAAAATGTTTACGAGCAAAATATTAAATGGCGAAGAGTTTAAGTTAAAGTAATCGTCCAGACCATTTCATCATTCCTGATTTAATGCAATCAAATCATAGCCATTAACGAGTATATCAACAATACGTCGTCACTTTTTGTATCCAGTCAGCCGTTTTTAAATAATCCGCAATCAAAATCTGCAAATTCCCCGAGTTTCAAAAACACTAAAGGGTTTGCAGAGTCAGGTCAGGCTGGGTTTTGACGCAGCAAGGGGGGTCACTTCCCGGCTTGATCAGAGAGGCACGTAAATACAGAAGATAAAAAATAGTACTGAAGATATTTTGGGGGTTTTGATAGATTTGTTTTGCTATTGCCACATGAGCATCCTTTTGGTTTTCACAAGAAGCTGTGCCTTTCGAGAAAAGTTTTCACACGGAAAGAGTGGCGTGTGGGGAGGAGTGGGGTGGAGGGGTGGGTGTGGTATTTACGCCTATAGGTGTTGGGGGGGAGCAGTTGTGTTGGGAAAAAAAAAACGGGTGTAGTGGGGTAGCGATGGACCACCACGACTGTGGGCTTTGCCCCTTTAAAAAGACCAAGAAACCAAGTAAAACCCGTTGTGAGTGGGGGGGCGTGCCCCGTGGGAGAGACCCGTGGTGGGGTGGCCTGTCACCTTTTTTGCCTTCCCCCCCCCGCATATTTTCCAACTCTTTGCTGAGTAAGTAGATGTGGTTTTCCCAGTAATTAGTTTTACGTAGCTCCCAAAAATAACCTAGGATTTTCTGAAAATACCTTTTTTGTGATTCCACACACAAATGGTTTTAAACCTTTTTTACCAAACCATGTTTTGGAGAAGTGCCCGGCCCCCCTGCTGAACCTTAGGCTCTGCTAACACCTGTTCATCCACCTCGTACTCGGGCTCAAACATATAGGATCCCATGACAATCTGAGGTTCGTTTTCCTCATAGTATACGCGACCAGCGTCATTTCTTTCGATGTCAGATTGAGCATCGTACTCTAAATCTGTGACAGCGACAGATTCACTGTCTGACACCGAAGTACAATCGCTCATCATAACATTTGCCGACAGGTGTCAGACAGAGTTTCTGCGGGCGTCCCTGTTCTGACGTCATCAATAACAGTCGTAGCCCTGTTGGAGGGAAGATTTTTTTTTCGCGCGCTTTTTACAAAAGTCGTGTTTTTACGGAAATAAGGCCTGGAAATCAATTATTTTTGGTGGATTAGGTGTTTTGAATGTATATTCAACATAATTCGGCAAAAAAAATTTGGGTCTGGACGGTTACTTTAATGCATATTTCTTGAAAGTCTCATAATGGCATTTCTTTTGTGTGTTTTACGATTTTGTATTTGATAATATTATAGAACAAACATTTCCGAAGATAACAGTATATCTTTTATACTGATAAACATTATATTAGGTAGGTAAACTTGTACGGGGAGCGGAGCGGGTGGGATCGACATGGTGTGACGTCACGGGCGATGCATCAGCCCTTGTCATCTCGGTGGCCACGGAACCGGGCCTTACTGTTTTAGCAAGTCACGCATATAAAGCCAGATAATCAATGGAAAAAAAAAATGTCCTCTCACAACGTTTCGTATCTAATTTAGCCATTTACTAAGTTACTACTTTACACCTTACAGTAAAATATCCATGAAAAAATAAATAAAAAAGTTATTATATTAGTAACCAAAATCTAAATCATAGTATATATTACATGAATAATTATGATTCCTATAATATATAGCTACTATGATTAGATTTTGGGTACTAGTAGCTATAACTTTATGATTTAGAGTTTTATGGATATTTTACTGTAAGATGTGTAACTCAGTACCCAAAGCCCTAAATGGCTTTTAGATACGAAACGTTGTGTGATGATCGACAGGTTTTTTTATTTTATTTTCCATTGTTTATCTGGCTTTATATGCGTGACTTGCGAAAATAGTTTATAAGAACACATCGCTGATAATTGTATAACAACCGCGCACACACACACACGCACACAGACACACACACACACACACATATACACATTCGAGTCCCTGATGACCATGGGCATTATACTATAAGCGTTATATACTATAAGCATTATATTATAAGCGTGATCCTTGGTCTTTGGGGCAGGCCTCTCCACCACGTGCGTGCCGGTCTACCTCAGCGAGATAGCGGTGACGGCCGTGAGGGGACGCATTGGCAACCTCTACTACCTCTTCTACGGCTTCGGACTTGTGTTGGGCTCACTGCTGGGTGGAGCCTTCGCTACCGTGCCCATGGGCTGGAGGTACGCGCTGTGCCCACATACTTTATACTTACTAATTAATCCCCCATCTACTTAAAAACAACTTATGTATGCATGTATGACGTATGTACTTTACGTCCTATACGTCCAATTCTCCCCCTCACCAATTCTCTCCATCTATCGCCTATATACGCCTAAGTCTGAACTGTTACACATTCGTCTTCCCCTCTCATTGCAATCATTATAAATTAACAATAACAAGTGAATATTTATAAGTAAAAAATGTACATACGCCAAACTAGGTCGTATCATCGTATGATATCTTCAAAGTCATGTTCTTGAAAAAGGTGAACTTAAGTCTTATACAGGCTTGCGCGGATGATATTTACGCCAGAATCCGTTCATCGAGATTTACCGCGCAGATTTAAAGTTGCTTCCCAAGCTATAAAAAAAATGCAGAAGGCATGAATCGTATGTCTGAGAGCGACGTACATCATCTTGCACACTCACCGGTGTGTGAGAGGGAGGGTTTCCCTCCCTCTCCTCCCTCCATAGGCGGTTGACAGTTTGCATGATTTTGAACTTATAGCCTGCAGCGTTCACCTACATCCCGTGTTTTTGCATGTTTTTGCTGGATTACATAATGGGTGGAAAACATACGGATGGCACAACGATTCAAGCAATCATTGATCTTTACAAGGCTGGGATCAATAATAAGGAAATTTGCAAGCTTAAAGGACTAAAGCTTAGAACAGTGCAAAATTTGATCCGCCGATTTAAGGCTGGCGGAGAGGTGAATCTCCCGCTCCCAAAAAAACAACATGGGAAACCAAAAAAAAACGTGTAACAGAACCAGGAGCGTGTTAAGGCGACAGCTTGATGCCAATCCTATAGCCTTACAGCCAGAGAACTGAAGGAGGAAAATCATACTCTTCTTGGTAATGTGTCGCTTCGTACTGTACAGGAAACTTTGAAACGTGACCTTGGCTACAGGTGTTACCGGGCGCGGAATAAGCCACTGATAAATGACCGCCAAAGGAAGAAAAGGCTTCACTTTGCAAAGAAATACAGAGATTGGCCTCTCGACAAGTGGCGGGCTGTGCTGTGGAGTGACGAAAGCACATTTTGTGTGAGTGGAGGAGGACCAGCAAAAGTGTACCGTCGTCCCGGCTCAGACCCCACCGAGCCTCGCTACACACGAAAGACCACAAAACACCCTCCCAGTTTAATGGTGTGGGTTGCTTTACTTTCATGGTATTGGGAACTTAGTTATTTTCCAAGAACACAACTGTTAAAAAAGTGGTGTATTTTGATCTTTTAAATGACCACCTGGAGGCCTGCTTTGAAAAGACACAGGCACAGATTTTCCAACAGGATGGAGCATCCTGCCACACAGCTCGAGATGTGATACAGTGGCTTGATGACTGCAAGATTGGGAGAATAGATGACTGGCCAGGTAATTCTCACGATATATCACCCATAGAAAATCTTTGGGCCATCATTAAAGGCAAACTCCGCTCACGTGACACCTCTACACTCCCCAAGCTTGAAATGGAGCTCCGAAAGTATTGGGAAGAATTTAAGCCTGAGTTCCTTCAAAATCTTGCTGACAGTGTACCACGTCGCCTTCAAAGGGTCATCAAGAGGAAGGGCTACGCAACGAAATACTAACTACAATTGTAAGTGTTGATATTCTACATTATTTTGTTATAAACATGGTGCGTCATACGTGTAAACATTAACTTTTCAGAGGCGCGCACTGATTATATTTCCACGCAAACTGTATAGGTTGGTCGTCCCTCAGGTATATGGCAGGACTTGGGGGCTTCGTGCCCCTGGTGCAGTTCACCCTCTTCTTCTTTGCCCCGGAGAGTCCTCGATGGCTGCTTTCAAAGGGCAGGTGAGTAACTTGTCTTGGTCATGTGCAAGATACAGGAATGAAAGGCTTGTGGAAGGTCGCGTAAGCAAGGGCTTTGTCAAGGTAGATGAGTTCTCTAGGTGACAAAGAATCAAAACGGATGAGCTTAAAGCAGCAGCAGTGTGCCTTTGTCTGGATAAAGAATAGAAAGATGTCTGACAAAAAGATTTATGTGAAAAAAGGAATAGTGAGAAGAGAGCGACTGAAGAGAGAGAGAGAGAGAGAGAGAGAGAGAGAGAGAGAGAGAGAGAGAGAGAGAGAGGAGAGAGAGAGAGAGAGAGAGAGAGAGAGAGAGAGAGAGAGAGAGAGAGAGAGAGAGGAGAGAGAGGAGAGAGAGAGAGAGAAGAGAGAGAGAGAAGAGAGAGAGAGAGAGAGAGAGAGAGAGAGGAGAGAGAGAGAGAGAGAGAGAGAGAGAGAGAGAGAGAGAGAGAGAGAGAGAGAGAGAGAGAGAGAGAGAGACTTGAAAGTAGCGCCGCAATAAACATATAAATGGACTGATGACAATTTGTATCTCTTTTGATTCTGATTCTCTGATTCTTGTATTCCAGGGATATTGAGTGTAAGGAAAATCTACTCAAACTTCGGACGGCGGACTACCCCACAGAGACCGAGCTGGACGCCATTAGAGCCAACGTAAAAGACAACGTCGGGAAGGTAGGTCGGCAACATGATGTCGGTACCTCAATCATTGCATCTGCTGACAACTAAACAGTGCGAAAGTTGAAGTTGAAATGAGTTTTCGCTGGACGTTACTAATATTCAACCACAAACATATTAGTGTTAATATTGCATATTTTCAGAAGAGATGCTGGATAGACCTTAATTTATAATCTTTCTATTGTTCTAAACTTAAGAGGTATAGAGGCCTCGATGGACTTCGGTACGTCAAAAGTCCAATACTTTTACCCATGAAATGACAAGACCTTTCAGACAACTATCTCTTCGTACACTAATACTCAAGAGTCAAGTAACTCCCTCCTTCACATCAATCACTACTGGGCTGCTTTTCGTTGATACAGCCGATACTTGGCGTTTTCCGCAACGATAAATGGTTTCATCTTTTATTTTTTTTATTTTTTTTTTCGAGATTGCGCGGCACGATTACAATCTCTCTGAGCAAGAATTTCTCGGGTAAATGCTCATTCACGGAAAGTACCTCTTCATGCCAAAGTACTTTTATGCAAAATCTTTCAGATCTTATTAGCATTCTATTCAAAATATTCTTTGGACTACTTATAATTTGTTGTTAAATACTTTGTCATGCTTCAAGAATTAAGCTATTTAAAATCTTGTTTTTTCTTTAGATATGTTGTTATGAATAAAAAAGAAAAAACAACTCAATATTCTAATCGGTATAATTTTCATTATCATTATAAACATAATCCCCTTTGGATCGCAGCCAGTTTCTTTAGAACTGTACTTAATTATGTGCGTCTGTATACCGCTCAGGGAGGCTTCAAGCAGATCTTCAAGTCTGCTCCAGTGCGTCGAGCGCTGTTGGTGGGCGCCCTCCTGCACATGTCGCAAGCCTTCACTGGCTTCTACGTTCTTCTGTGAGTACCCAGCCATCTCTTAATTCTGAAGAATACGTATATGAAAACTGCAGTCGTATACACACACACACACACACACACACACACACACACACACACACACACACACACACACACACACACACACACACACACACACACACACACACACACATCTATAATAATACTAGCCGAAAAGCCGCCCTCCGGGCGGACATTTTGGCTAGCTCCTGCGGAGGGCTATTGGTGGGCCTTCGGCCCACCAAACACAGACTCTCCAGATAGCCCCTTCTACCTTTCCTGAAATCATGGATGTAGAAATGTATGTATTAACGCCTTACCCATCACCCCCCACCCATTAACTCACCCATTACCCATCACCCCCCACCCATTCACTCACCCATTACCCATCACCACACACCCATTCACTCACCCATTACCCATCACCCCCCACCTATTCCCTCACCCATCACCCATCACCCCCAACCCATCACCCCCACCCATTCACTCACCCATCACCCCACACCCATTACCCATCACCCCACCCATTCACTCACCCATTACCCATCACCCTACATCAAGGTTTCTTCAATGCTCGCAACCCACATTTTTTTTCTCACAATTCTCGCTAATAGGCTATTAAAAATTATAAAAAAATTAAAAGTGATCGGATCATCCCATAAGTGGGCTTAAAATGTGCCCCTGGTCGACCTGGTTCCAAAACTGTGCCATATGATGGGATTGCGTCACTGGGGGTGGAACCTATCGCGGACACACACACACACACACACACACACACACACACACACACACACACACACACACACACACACACACACACACACACACTTTCGCTTAAATTATTACTAGCCGAAGAGCCGACCTCCGGGCGGACTTTTTGGCTAGCTCCTGCGGAGGGCTATTGGTGGGCCTTAGGCCCACCAAACACAGACTCTCCAGATAGCCCCTTCTAACTTTCCTGAAATCATGGATGTAGAAATGTATGTATTAACGCCTTACCCATCACCCCCCACCGATTCACTCACCCATTACTCATCACCACACACCCATTCACTCACCCATTACCCATCACCCCCCACCTATTCCCTCACCCATCACCCATCACCCCCAACCCATCACCCCCCACCCATTCACTCACCCATCACCCCACACCCATTACCCATCACTCCACCCATTCACTCACCCATTACCCATCACCCTACATCAAGGTTTCCTCAATTCTCGCAACCCACTTTTTTTTCATAATTCTCGCTAATAGGCTACTAAAAATAAAAAATAAAAATATAAGTGATCGGATCATCCCATAAGTGGGCTTAAAATGTTCCCCTGGTCGACCTGGTTCCAAAACTGTGCCATATGATGGGATTACGTCACTGGGGGCGGCACCTATCGCGGACACACAGACACACAGACACACACACACACACTTTCGCTTATATATATATATATATATATATATATATATATATATATATATATATATATATATATATATATATATATATATATATAATATATATATATATATATATAATTATATATATATATATATATATATATATATATATATATATATATATATATATATATATATATATATATATATAATCATATATATAAATTAATTAAACTATATATATATATATATATATATATATATATATTATATATATATATATATATATATATATATATATATATATATATATATATATATATATACCCTTGGGTCATCAGTGTGTACAGTACCCTGGTCGTTGCCGAGACCGGCTTGGTAGACCGCCTGTCAGCGATGTGGGTGGTGATGTCCATGGCCGGTGTGGGACTGATCGGGTTAGTGGCGGGGCTGGTACTGGTCGAGCGTGTGGGTCGCCGCCTCCTTGTGCTGACTTCCCTGCTGGGCGTCACGGTAGCTCTCCTATTCGTGGCTACCATCTTCACCGTCGCACACGTGCACAGCCCTGCCGTCGAGCTGCCTGCCGTCGACCCGGAGTGTGAGGTCAACACGTGAGTAAACATTGTAGCTACATAGTACGTACTTATCATGTCTTGATGTCTAGTCTACACTGTTCCTTGGAAGTCCCTCAAAACCTTGGGTGGCCTCAGCAGAAGCTACAGTAAAATATCTCTTTGCACCTGGCCATGCAACTCATTTGAACTTTTTCGGGTCCTTTCACTCGTGCCTCCCCTCTCACTTATACATACTCCAGCTGTTATCTCATCTATAGCTGGTGATTTCCCACACTTTAGATCACTGATCGCTTTTACAACTTCTTCCCTTCTAATAAAACTTTGATCATAATATTATACTCTACCTCCTCCCTCCTTCCCTC
>JACEEZ010018939.1:355000-387500 GCA_016584305.1 Chionoecetes opilio
GTCTCTCTTCTTAAATATGGGAACAACATTTCCTTCCTCCACAATAATGGCACATCGCCTATCTCAACCGATTTCCTAAAAATGTGCACTAACGACTCACTAACAACCTCCTTGCATTCCTTTAATACCCGGGATACAGTTCATCTGGTCCTGGCGATTTAAATTTTTTCATTTTGTCTATACCCTCCTCCACCATTTCCCTAGTTATCACAATATCTTTGAGTTTCTCCTCATCGCTTCCTTTGAACATCTGTTCACTATCAGGTATCGTCTGTGTATCCTCCTCCGTAAAAACACTTAAGAAATAATCATTTAGACTCCTACACTTATCCTCATCCGTATTTAAGACCTCACCCTGTCCTGACCTTAACGGCCCAACTAATTCCCTTGTCTTTGTTTTATAAACCTGATAGAACCCCTTTGGGTCCCTTTTCGCCTGTTGTGCTACTTTAATCTCATAATTGTTCTTAGCAACTCGAGTTAATTTCTTCACTGTCCTCGCCATCACGTTATAATGTTCTTTGTTTACCAATCCTGCCTTGAACCTTAAATAAATGTTTCTTTTTACTCCAATGTTGTGTTTTAACTTGGTGGTCATCCATTTTGGATCACTCATTCTGGACCTTATTTCCCTATAAGGAATATTTCTTTTATGTCCGTCAATTATATTCCTTACAAATGAGGTATAATCCTCCTCAGCTCCGACCTCACTTCCCCTTCCAACCTCTCTAATTACCTCCTCAGCCCTGACCTCACTTCCCTGTCTAACCGCTCTAATTATCTCCTCAGCCTCGACCTCACTACCATATCTGACCGCGCCAATTACCTCCAGGTGCCTTCCTAATCCTTCATAATTGGCCTTTCCAGCTGTCATCGCCCTGTCCTGGGAAAATTTCTTCTTCTCCTCCATCCCACACCTCTTATTAATAACCTCCAGGTGTCTTCTTAATCCCGCATAATTGGCCTTTCTGAAATTAGGTATTCGATGCCTATTGCCACTTAATTTTCCAACTTCCCATTTTAAGCTAAATCTGATCTCATAATGGTCGCTATTATCTAATTTCCCACCGACCTCCACATTTGTAACTAAATCGTCTCTATTTGTCAGCAATAGATCTAGAATATTATCTCCTCTAGTAGGCTCCTTGATTGCTTGACTTAGGAAGTTATCCTGGATTATATTTAACAATTCATCTGCATCGCTGTCACCTATGATTAAATCCCAGTCTATATTCCTAAGATTAAAATCTCCCACCACGCATAATCGATTATATCTGCAGCAGTGGCGTAGCTACGGGTGGGCCTGGGTGGGCACATGCCCACCCACGAGAAGCCGGTGCCCGCCCAGGTGCCCACCCACTGGCCACGGCTGCCGTGTGGTGTGGGAGCCGTGTTCCACTAGGTAGGACTGAGGGAGCATGCATGGAGTATTATAAATAATTTCTACTGATGACTTACCCTCGACCTCAAATACAATAAATATTTTTCCTCTGCTTGAAAGAAAGAAACATGCCTCTGAGTGAGTTAAATTCATATACTTTCTATTGATCACTTTTAATAGCAACGAACATAACTAAATTACACCAGTTACCCTTACAAATTTTCTATAATGCCTTGTGCTGGTACTTAATTGGTACGTGTCTCCCTCTTGACTGCACAGTTCTTCTCATTATTGGAAAAACTGTATGTATTCATCAGTGGATCTTATGACCATGCAAAATGGTTGGATGTGCAAAAGGAAATGTATTCCAATGAGCAAACTAGAGAGCTACAACGACTTGCAGATACCAGATGGGCTTGCAGGTATGATACTTGCAAAGTAATGAAAGAGAGACTGAATGCCGTTCTGCGTGTTCTAGAAGGTTTATCAAATGACTGCAATGCTGACAGAGCTATTGATGCAAGAGGACTTTTAGGTCAAATAGATGCTGGGTTTGCTATGAAGCTAGCCATTATGACACATATTCTTGGTAGGATAAATCAGTTATCAAATTTGCTACAATCAGCCAATCTTGACATGGTAAAAGCTGTAGAATTAATTGAAACTGTAAGAGCCCACCTTGAAGAAATGCGGTCAGACCAAGCCTCTTTTGATGCTTTGTGGGATGAAGTTGAGAGAAACTCAGCAGCTCATGGTTTTGATACTTCAGAGTGTAGAATGTGTAGATCACCAAGGAAACAGAAACTGTCTACAAAATTGCAGGCTTTTGTTGTTACTGATTATATTGGAAAACAGTCAGGGAGCACACACTCTGATTTCAGTGTTAAGGATTCAACACGAATTAACTTCTTCTATCCTATTCTAGATCATATGTTAACAGAAATGACAAGGCGCTTCAATAATTAAGCATGTGAACTTATGAAAGCATTACAGGCACTGAATCCACAAAGTAAGGAGTTCTTATCTTGTGAGAAAATGTCTGGACTTATTCATGCATTTCGTGCTAATGAGGAAGATCTTAACCATGAGCTGCACTCTGTAAAACGCATGTTAGAAAGACGCCATAAGGATGTAAGTGACAATGAAAAGCCCAAATCACTGTTAGATTTAATGAGAATTCTTGGTCCATATGAAGAGGCATTTCCTGAGTTCTACAGACTGGCCAAAATTTATGTAGTATTACCTTGTAGTCATCAGCTTCAGCAGAGGGAAGCTTTTCTGCTCTGAAATTAATCAAAACTACACTGAGACATACAATGGGCAATGAGAGATTAGGTAATCTTGCTGTGTTGTCAATTGAAAGCAGACGAGTTAAAAGCCTTGATTTAGAAGAATTTGTTGATAAGTTTGCTGAGAACCACAAGAACAGAAGAATTCTGCTTAAGTGAGGTATTTTCACTTTCTCTGGAAATTTTTATTTTATTTGCCTGCTGCTTTAAAACTTCTGCATTTTTTTAAATTTTCAGTATCAATTATGTTATTTCTATTTTGTATAAGTGGTAATATATGTATTTAATTTCAACGCTTTATTTCTCATAGTCAATGGATGATACCCACATATACTACACCACTCTAAATAAAATCTAATAACCTTATAGTCCATACGACATCAGATAAACTCTTGATATTGGTCAGAATGCAAAATATGCAAGGGGGCGGTCTTGGCACTGTAAGTGAAAGTAAGTCCCCAGTCCCCACCAAACTCCTCAGCTGTATGGGCTTGTTCAGCTCATCTAGTGCCTCACCCATAGTCAGCTGTGCCCTCCCAGGTGCCCACCCAATCATAAATACCTAGCTACGCCACTGAATCTGCAGGCCTTGTTTATTTCTTCCCATATAGGAGCTGAATCCTCCTTACATAAGTTTGGAGGCCTATACACTACACCCAAAACCATTTTCTCAGTTCCCTCCGTAACCTCTACCCATATAGACTCTATGCTGTCATCTGTTTTTATAACATTGTTAACACAACACTGCAATGTATCTCTTGCATAAAGCGCAAGTCCTCCTCCTCGTCTGCCTACTCTGTCCTTATGAAATAACTTATACCCAGCTATCTCGACTTCCGGATCGAATACCTTTCCTGACATATCCAACCATGTTTCTGTTAATGCTATTATATCAAAATCCTCTACACTATTTATTCCTCTCAGGAAATCTATCTTTTTTAAAATACTCCTACAGTTTGTATAGTAAACCTTCAAGCAACCCTTCTTTTTTTTGTCAATTTTCCCTTTATCTTTAACTAAACCCCTCCTCTCTCTCTTCTTACGAATCACTTTAGTTACCTGCCTTCTGAAACTCCTCCTAGTGTCGCAAGTTTCCTTTACCCGACCCCCGTGTCTATGTAATGTACAGTATTAAGTAACCTGCTTCAATATAAGATTGATGGCTTCTCCTGTTTCACCTGAATCTTCAGCTTGAGGCTTGTCCAACACATCGATAACTGATCGCAAAGCAAACAACAATCTCTACCGGTAGTGCAAGACAAATTAAAAGTGATGCGGCCAGGAGTATTTTAAAGATCCCGCCTTCATCATATTTTATATATAGGTCAACATATGAAGGGAAATAGTGAACCCAAAAACATTATAAAGATCCCGCCTGTACTATACTTGCTAGGACCAATCATATGCCAAGAACATTTAACAAGTGGCCAATGGGAGGGGAGTATGAGGCAAGGACTGGCTAATCAGCGCCTAGCTACGCTGCACAGTGATACCAAAACTTCAGATTAACCCGTAGACCTACAGATTTTGAGTATGGCTTCAGATTATCATTATGTTCCCTCTTGAATATATGCTAATTCTACCATAACAGTTAAGTCGCCAGGACAACTTTTTTTTCTGTTTACAGACGTGTGGTGGCGTTAATACTTACATTTCTACATCCATGATTTCAGGAAAGTTAGAAGGGGCTATCTGGAGAATCTGTGTAATTTTGTGTGTCTTTATCTGTGTCATATTAGGACTATAAATGAACAAATTACAAGAATATCTACAAAGTGGCTACCAACAGTAGAGTCGCCATCTAGTGTTTATTTACTGAGTGTCGTACCGCTGTCGTCGTCGCCCGAAAAAAAAACGCGTAGCGAAATTTGAAACCGTCTATACTTGCAGCTATAAAGCATAAAACAACGCTGAAACAGGGTAGATTATACAGCCATGATATAAACTACTGTGTAACATCTTCAGTGGCACATAAAAATCAGTAGTGATGCTATAATTCGTAATATTTGGCGGCTGGCGACATGACGTATTGCAGGTGGCGACCTTACTGTTATCTACGGTAGGTAGTGTTTTTGGCGTTATGATTGTAGCCATGTGATTTTAAATTCCTTTATAATGACAAGTAAAATACTGAAAATATAGGATATTTTTTTAATCACAACATTAACAACCATGCATGTATATGATTTTCTTTGATAAAATGTCTGCTACGGTAGGTAGATGAGGTGTCACTCAGGTGTGTTATATATCCACGGATGGTAAGGAAGCATTTAACGATGTATGTTACAGTATGTAGGCCTAAATACATGTTTGTAGGACACCATATTCATTGTAGCCTAGGTAAGAGGGATGAATTAATGACTGTCTGGAAATTGGAATGAACTACATAGAGGCGTATTTACCCTACCTACCTAGCATAACCTATGAGCTGCAGCCAAACCCATATAGAAGGAATAATAGCCATTGGGTGTTGAGCTGTCATAAATGCAAGTCAACATAAATAACTTGAAGATTTTCCTCAGATTTATACTCTCATGGCTACAGATTTCTACAGAAGTATTACCCGAATTTTTCAGCCGTGTATTTATTTAGCGCGGCAACAGTGCGTCAGCGTCCCAGACTCCCAGCGTGCACGGGCGGCCATGTCTGCCATCCCTCCTTCTTAGCTCAAATACCTAAAACAATACCAAATATCTCAACTCTTACCATAGAAGAAGATCCAAATTATAGTGCGTGAGTGTCTTAGAGAAGGTGACCATCATGGGGGAGGACAGAGACAAGGAGAAGGGTGAAAAAGGTAAGCAGATTCACGGTATTTCGATATGACTTAATAATTATGTCTTGCCAAGGGTGTTGTGGGCCTCGTGTTGCTGTCATGGCTTTATTCATGCAGTGTGGTTGTGTATTTAAGGCTAATTTAGGTACAGCTATTGATCGAAGGCCTGTACAGCGGACGGCGTAGGGATGAATCAATAATTACCTACTACAGTCGTGCTGGCTAACCTTCACTCCCACCCCGGCTGATGGCTCGGCGTATGCTTATTTGTGTATCTCTAAAAGGCCACCTGTATGCCTGTATGGCTAGGGTATGGCTTTATATCCCTCTACCTACCTTAATATTGCTATCTGACATGTATGGCTTTCCATGTATGGCTATAAAGCATATATGGCTACCTGCCTGTCCGCGTATGGCTAACGCGATGCTTGGTTTACCTGTGTATTTATTACTTTTATTGCCGTTTCTTTAGCGGGTCATCTTGCCATACCCATTGAATTTGTGACATCATAGAGTGTATGCCTGTATGTTTTATTTTTTGTGCAATGAACTTTAAAATTCCGGTGCGTGGGTTAGGTTAGGTTAGGTTCTATTCACATATTTTTCATTTATTCTCTTATCTAGGTTAGGTTAGGTCCTATTCACATATTTTTCTCAATTTATAAACTTTTTCATTCACATTTCCCTGATCTTTATAGCCCTCCCCACTATCGGGGGGTTAAGATTAGGTTATAATGGACGAGACTGCGCGGTCGCTACCGCCGTTATTAATTAGTTTTCTTTATTATTTTTTTTTCCAGTATACTGTGCAGTATTAATCCACCTCCGCGTAACCTTCAAAACTTATATACATATTGTAGAAATATATATTTGTCTATTACGCATAGACACTCCCCGTCCATAGGCCCCCTCACACTTTAAGAGGTTAGCTTAAGGTTCGGGTTAGGTTAATAATCCCGCCGGGGGGTCTAGGGGGCAGAGGCCCCCCCCCCGGTTAGGAGGTTAGGTTCGGTTCGGTTAGGGTAATAATCCTCCCGGTGTAGCGCTCCGACTAGCTTAACTGCCGCTTATTTTGCTTAAATAACGGTTATAATTCTAAATGACTACAAAACTTAACCCAAACCTATCCTAAACCTAACCTAACCTAAATCAAATCTAAACCGAGCCTAACTTTAACCTAAACGTAACCTAAAGCCCGTGCCACACGGGGATATTTTCTGGCATCTTTTGGTATTTTGCTACCAAGAGATGCCCGTAGTGGCAGCAAAAAGACCCATGTAGGGGTCTAGATCGGCTATAGACCCGCAACATATATTAATGACATACACTCATCTGGATGTATTATTTTTCGGTAAAACTGCAGTTTAATACAATATTCCCTATTGACCAATACTCCCTCGACCTAATTGTAGGGCACAGCCCTCCCAGTTTCCCCCTTCCCCCCATAGTTCACTAACCTAATATTGACATTAGTTGGGTCACCTAGCCTAACTGTGGGGGCACACCACTTTATTATTAATTTCTGATGACTGATGTAGGGATTAGAAATACTGCAAAAGATCGGATCTAAAAGTTAAGGATGAATATGACTACTTGTATTGTATTAAACTGCAGTAGAACTACGCAATTGTATGATTAATTTCTTGCATAAACTTATCTTACTGTTACAATATGTTTGTTTTGTCAGCCTAACCCTCACCAGATGCGCAAAATGCAAATGTCAAATATGATGAGGATGTGCAAACCATGTTAAATGGTTAGGAAATGTTAGAGAGAAATAAGAATGTTCTGAACGTGAAAACCAAGTCTTAGGGTGGAGCTCTTGTCCAGTTTTATTGTGCGAGTGTTGATGACCTTGATCTTAAATGGTAAATATTTACTATTGGACCATAATTCTCTATACGGGTATAGTTTATGTGGTCAAATTTTCGAGTCCTTTCGGGCAATTTTTTTTTTCTCCTAACTTTCACAGATCCTTTTAGATACCTCCAAAACGTAATTATAAAGTGGGAGAGAGATGCCCCTGTCCCTAAACGACCCTTTCCCCTAGACCCCCCTCCCCAATATGTTATTAACATAATCTGGTAAAGTTGTATAGCCCTTTCCCGGCTTTAGATTTCGCTATAATAGGTTATAGTGAAGTTAGGTTAGTAATATTTTTTGGCTGGGTCTAGGGGGGGAGGTGGCATCTCTCCCCTACTTTTCAATTACGTTTGAGAGGTATCTAAAATGATCTGTAAAAGTCTGGAGAGAAAAAATCCCGCCAATAAGGGCGGGAAAGGACTTTAGAAATTTTACCCTCTCTGGTCACCTCAATGGATCAGATTTGAGTTACTGTCGCAAATTAGTACTTTCGGAGATATAAAATTAATTCCACCATTGTATATAACTTTATGGTTGTTTGTAGTAATACTTATTCTGTCATATGAGCTACAGAACTAGGAATGTACAGCTGTTGCAGGCATTAATTATTAACAAAAAAAAGTAATTTATTTGTATTTTGTTCCACAGATAGAGAAGAAAGGAAAGATAAGGATCGTGACAAGGATCGAGATAAAGATAAAGACCGTGGTGACAAAGATAAAGACAGAGACCGGAAGAAGCGGAGCCGCTCTCGATCCCGGGAGCGACGGAAGCATAAGTAAGCATCGCCACCAGTCATCCATTGTTCTTGTACTAGAGTGAAGAGAACATGTTATCTGTCTGCCTCACTGTGCTCTGGGCTCACATCATCCCATCTCAGCTTGTGGCCAACTTAATTTTGATTTAATGCAGAGAGTCATTATGATGTTAGTATCAGGAGGACTTATATCCTGACTGATTTCTTGTTAACTTTGTGTTAGAGGTAGGGGGTTCACCGAAAAGGCAGGCACCGCTCGGGGATCGAACCCGAGACCTTCCACTTGCTGGGCGGACGTGCTACCGTTACACTACGGTCGCCTCTCGGTGACAACCCACACATCTCCCTCCTAAGGCCCCCCCAGGGCCAGTCCGGGGAATGTGTATCGCTCTGGATCCTACTCACTGCGCCATGGTAGAGGTAGGGGGTTCACCGAAAAGGCAGGCACCGCTCGGGGAGCGAACCCGAGACCTTCCACTTGCTGGGCGGACGTGCTACCGTTACACTACGGTCGCCTCCCGGTGACAACTCACACACTTTGCCTTTGAGTAATTCTTCAAAATGTACGACGACTATCATTTTAATGCTAATTGTAGCCTTGTATCACCTACTGAACCTGACACATACGGTGATTTAAAATATAAGGGAGAAAAGGAGTTTGTGACTCCATTGTTAGTATGTAATTGTCATACACCAGAGATTAATATTATGTTGCTAACCATGTGTGTTATATTCAATCTTTACCTGCTTCATTCATCTGCCTCTCCATTTTTCCTTTTAGGAAAAAATCCATTTGTCAGTATTTTTCAGTCTGAATATTTCCTATTTCAGGACAAGATCACAGTCAAGAGGGCGCTCCAGGTCCCGCTCCAGGTCGAGAGAGAAGAGGAAGTCACGGCGCAAGAAGCCGTCGCTGTACTGGGACAAACCGCCTCCAGGCTTTGAGCATATAACACCCATTCAGTATAAGGCGATGCAAGGTTGGTGGATATGTGTTGTCTTTTATCTTGTACAGACGTGCTTGTTCAATGCTATAGACATGTATGCCATCTGTGACAGCTTATACTCTACCTCACAACATTCATCCTTGTCTTTTTATATTAAAAAAATGCGTTATTAACACCCAAATACTGTGCAATTATTTTTTTCCATAATTTAAGAAACAAACCATTCCAACATCATTAATTACAATATCGAATGTAAGCTGTTCAATGCAATATACATTGGAGCTGCCTGGGTTTTCCTTATTTTAATTTTTTCTTTCTTTCAAATAATTTGCCATTCACCTTCTAACATTATCTTTCAAATCTACAAGCATACCTTCTACCTTTAACTTATGTTGTCACTTTGAACACTTGTCTTTTTTAGTTTGTATTGAAAATAATCAATCCTGGCTGCATTACTTAATCATGGCTTTATTTCAGCTGCTGGGCAGATCCCCTCCAATGTGACTGTGCCGTTGATAGCCCCTGCAAATACTACTCAGGTCTTAGCAGCGTCGGTCGCTCCTACGACTGCCACCACCAACATGCCTGAGGTGGCCGCCATGCCTCAGCCAGTACCTGTTGTGGGTTCTACCATAACCAGACAAGCCCGCCGATTATACGTGGGCAATATTCCATTTGGTGTGACAGAGGAAGAAATGATGGAGTTCTTCAATCAGCAGATGCATCTTGCAGGTCTTGCACAGGCAGCGGGTAATCCGGTGCTTGCTTGCCAGGTGAGGAGGAGGAAATGACATCAACTTGTTAAAATATCTGGAAAGTGTCCGGTATCATTGTCTAACTAAATTTTCACTCTTTGTTTTCAGGTGAATTTGGACAAAAATTTTGCATTTTTGGAGTTCAGGTCAATTGACGAAACTACGCAGGCAATTGCATTTGATGGCATAAACTTCAAAGGTCAGAGCTTGAAGATCAGACGTCCCCATGACTACCAGCCAATGCCAGGAATGTCTGAACATCCCACTCTTACTGCTATGCCAGGTATGACTTGTTATAGTTTAGAAAGGACAACGTTTTTCTTACTAATATGGAAAGTGAATATTTATTATCTGTCGGAAATCAGATATTTGGTTTCATGAAAGCAGTTGTCTCTGACTAATGCAAAAAAAAATTCTAGAATCTTATAATTGAAATATTAACAGTACATCATATGGAATTTGAAAACAGTGAATGCTTTGCAGTCATGAAACCAAAACTACTTCATGAAATTATTTGTTCGGTCGTGTTTTCTTTTTCACATTAATGCTTGATTTTTACACATATATTCCATTCATTCATTCCATTCATTCCATTATATATTCCAACTAAGATGTACACATACATTAATACACATTGCATTACATGTCATGCATTAGGGATTTGAATATAACTATTATTTTAAAGTGGCACAAGCTGAAAGTAAATGTAAACTAATAGAAGCTGATCATAAAAGTGAGGTCATTGACGGGGCTAAGGTATGGAGAGCTAATAATAGTGTCAGAAGGAGTGTGATGAGGATAAGTGACTGACAGATTATAGTAGAGAGTGAAGAGCACAAGTGTTTCCTGGGCTGCAGTGCACGTGTGTGTAGTGCAGGGATGGGTGTGGGGGTACTTGTGGGCCTGATCATCAAGGCAAGGGTAGTGTGCATTGAAGTAAAATATGGCATTTAGGGAGAGCAAAATATTACACAAGTTGACAAGAATGAGAGACATGATGGAAAGCCTAAGATGTAGTCTTTCTAGAGTAATGATGTCTTCAAAAATTATGGATTTTACAAAGAAAATGTAGATCTTACAAAAAAAATATAATTTTACCGCAATCTAAATTTTACGAAGTATTATACAAATACCAATCTTTTGCAATATTTTTCACTCGTTTTGCTAACATTAATCATCATACTGCTTATTGTTCTTTTCATTTAATTTTCCTGATCTTGTTCTCACCTATTTTGGAAACTTGAACAAACCCTCAACAACAAAAATTTCTTTGTCATTTTTTTAAATATATAAATGTGCGTATGGAATTACATCAACTTGTGCTGTAGAAGGACAGGTTTTAATCTCAAGGTATTATATCTCTCCTTGCATCTTATGTGGATTCCTGGAGATGGTATGAAATTGTTGGTGTTATTGCACCTTGCATGGATATTACATCCTTATCAAACACTAATTATCAAAACCTATGTTGATATGAATAGAAATATGTTCCTTCTTGTATCCTGTCTTAATATAGCACAAGTGGACTGTACTAATGACCTGATATTCACCAATTGCCCTAATGAGATGCCCGTAGAATGACTATAGTCGCCGCACGCTAAGTTGGCTAAAACAGGGCCCTCTCACTCCTCTGCACGGGACCGGCTGTGGTGTTGGGTGTTGGGGCTTTAGGGCAGAACTTGGAGTAAGGCATTCTCACCCAACATCTCAGCCAATTCCGCTCGCCCGGAAGGGGGGAGTGAAGGAGCCCCACCCTCACCAACTTAACGTGCAGCGACTACGGTTAATTTCACTTTACATTGTGGAAGTATCAATCCGTTCATATGGCACAAAGTAAGACAAAAGATATTATTTACATCATCTTCTAGACTTCCGCTCCACATTCACCCACACCTAAGGGTGATCAGCACTTGAGCACGTGTATCTTGAACTAAAGCAAATCAGTTGTTCGGTCCTAAGATGTATGAGTTCTCAAGATACTGCTGGAATGAGAAATAAGATGTAGACAAAAGATATAATTTTCTCACTTGTATTTAAGTAAGAAAACTTCATTGTAAGTGTTGTATGCTGTCATTGAGTGTCTGATTATTAACTGGAAAGAAAGGGTTTTTAATGTTTTGTTGAATATCTGGTAATTAAATATTTATGTGAGAATTAAGTTTTATGTACGCAAACTTTCAATTTTGTAATATGCTTAATGTTAATTTTTCAGTTATTGCTGGTGTAGTGTCTACCGTGGTGCCCGACTCCCCTCACAAGATCTTCATAGGAGGACTTCCTAACTATCTCAATGAAGATCAGGTATGTTGGTTGAGTGATGCAGATATTTGTTCAAGATATGGTATGAAACAATCACACATGGTTATGTCAGTCATTCAAATGATATGACACTTATTGAGTGTAATGTGACAGTTGTTGAATTATATACATACTGTCCAATTGCAACTTGAAAAATAAGAACATTTACATTCTTTAATTACCAAAATGAAGACCTGTGTGGTTGCTTTAATCCTCCCACAAAAAAATATTAAAAACTATCAAGTAAGCTGCAGTAGTCTACCATAGCATTATGGTTTATTTTATTTCACTAATAACTTTTCATATATTGTCCTCAAATAAGAGACCTGAATAACATCACATTCATGTATTTCTAGTAGCTTATTGAATCACTTGAATGTTGAGAGTTATTCCCCAGGGTATGATGTGTTATTCTATTAAGGTAAGTGATATTGGGTGTTTTTTCAAGTAATGATTTTCCTGAAAAGTTGACATATATGCAGGCTTTTTAAGTTTTTAGAGATTGAAATATTGTGCATCTTGCCTTAGACTCTTAAACGACTCTGAACATAGCCCCTTTGAGGTTATTCTTTAATCTCCAGATAAATGAACCACACAGGCAGAGCATTATGTGTGGGTGTGTCTGATTCCTTTTTCTCTGCCCAACAAATTAACTTTTGGAGTTTATATCACACTGAGATAGATGAAGGAGTTGATGCACCTCAGTATATTTACTTGAGAAAGTATAGGGTGATGAAGGTAGGGGAGCAGACTATTACATTTCTAAATACATACATTACTCCCAAATGATGTTGATTAGGAGAAAGATACAGATTAATGCATGTGAAAGGAACCTTATTAGATCATGAATGTGTGTTGGTTTGAGGATAGAAAAAGATGATTGATGAATTACTTTTCAGCTTCTTACATCTCAAAAACTGGATTATGGAATAGAGTATGTCAAAGTATGATGTAGGCTGTTGGGATGAGCTACCTTGAAAGATTGAACACAACATATTCGTAGTAAAGGTATGGCTGAAAGTGAGCTTCAGGAAGATAGGCAGTGTAAGGAGAAAGGGTAGGTTAAAGAAAAATGGGTTAATTAAATGAGTTGGTCAGAAAAAGTGAGCAAAAACAGTTCTGTATTTGTAGAGCAAGGAGGAATGGTTGCAGAAAAAGGTTAATATATGATAGTTGAAAGTTTTAAGTTATTCAATAATATAGGGAGGAAATGAGGTGTGGAGGGTAAAATGATAAACTTGCGATAATAAGATGGAAGTTAATTAAATGTGGAGGGTAAGAGAGCAAATTGTAGGAATTATAAGAGCCTGTCTTTGGAAGGTGGTGAATGTTGTGTGGAAGGAAAGAGAACATGTGTCAGGTGGTTGAAGGAATAGGTTGAGGTTAGGTTTTTGTAGAGTGCAGTAATACAGTGACAAGGTAGTTGTTGATCTTATTGAAGAAGATATTAGTTAAGGACAAAAAGATGGTGGGAATGATAGATTACTTCGGGACTGGAGATAAGAGATGAGATGTGTGGGTATTGGTAAGTGAGGTATGGAGGTCTTTGAAGAAAAGGGGAATGTGGAAGATATTCTAGAATTCATGGGAATCAAAATTGTTTGAGTGACTGGTTAGATTATTTAATGAAACCCAGGAACAGAGGTCGTGCTCATAGGCAGGATAGGCAGGAATCTTGTATCATGCCACTTGAGAAGGATAGAGGAAATACCAGAGACTTTACCAAAGGAATAACTTGTTATATACAAAGAAAACTCAGGAAAAGTAGCATTTGTCACGAATATGAGCACAGTAATACTTTGATTCATTGGGCTGGGAAACTCCGTATAGAAATTCAGAGTCCAAACTGCCTATTTGTATTACAAAAGGCCTTTTCCCAATTATGTGGGGTAGCACCTAACATCAAGTAGATTTTATAGACAATGAGAAAAATTTGCATGTCCTTATACAAAACGATGTAACAATATTACAATTGGTCTCAATTTTTACGATCAATAATTGAATAAAATTATCCTCTGCAATATTTCTCACACACGCACATGCTCTCCTATTGCTCACATTCATTCTCTTATTGCATATTATAATTTTTTTTCTTTCAGCCCATGCCTTCTACATGTTGTTTTGAATTACATTTTCCATATATGTGTCTGTATGCCAGCATATGAATATATACTTTTAGCTTATCCGTACTCATGCTTACACACACACTTATCTGTGATGTTTTTGGTCAAATATTAATATGTTTATTGTTTGTAATTTGCCACCCAAAGATTCCCACAAGCGGGCTCCATTACCGGTAGTTTATCTCAGCCATTTCATACTGTGTCAGATGTCAGAGCTCAGAGGTGTGCCGCCTCCCTATCCCTATGAACCACATCTGGCCAACTCACTGTCCCATACATGACTTTTATACTCATGAATGCTTGGGTTCCTTCAACTCAATGCTTCCTTGACCCTATCTCTCAATTCCTTTCTAAGTCTTCCCCTCCCCTTTTCAAAAGCTCTGTATATTATCTTAATATTCTCTCCTAGTCTTTCCATGTTAGGATACCACATCAATACTCCCTGGTCTGCTCTACACTGGTTTCCACACGTCTCTGACCCTGTTGTTCCTCGCTCTATCAAACCAACTCGCTCCTGAAATTATTCCTTTTTTAGAATTTCATTTCCAGTATCTATTCTTTCCTTGCCTCTGCATACAATGCCCATGCATTGCAGCCTTACAGAACACCTACAATTCCTCAAACGTTCCTGTCTGTAGTTCCACAGACAGACTTCTCTTACTCTCCAAACTCACCTCAGTGCTCCCAAATCCTCCCACCTTAGGATTCACAAATGCCTACATGGTCCCCATGCCTCAATCTCCACTCCCAAAGGCCTAAACTTTTCCACCTGTTCCAGCCTGTCACCAATCACCACCAAAGTGACATCCCTTAACCTCTTTCTCTACAACATCTCATCACTTTTCTTTTTGCCACATTTACTATTAGCTTTCATTTGTTACACTTCTAAATTCTGTAACGTAGACTATGTAGCTCCTCCCTGCTACCTGCAAACAATAACTCACTGCACACTGTCTCTGATCTCCATAAGCCAGTCTAGCCCCTTTTCCCTGGCCCTGGCTTTCACCTCCTTCACCACTATTCGTGTAAATGTTGCATAACTAAGGGAACATGACACACCCGTCTCAGTCCAACCTTCACTGGAAAGTAATTTTCTTCTTTGCCACCCACCCTCACATATTCCACAGCTCTTAATGACTTCCCACTTACCCAGTACACCTGATGAACAGTGTTGGGTGTTAGGTGAGTAGGGATAGAGATAATGGTTTGCGTTTCCCTTAATAACACCTTTTTTGACTCAGTAGATGTTGCTTCCGGTTTGTCACTGAATCCCGTTTGTGTATCTGCCATTGGCCACATCACAGATGACACATGTATTACTTTCTAAGAAAGGCATACATATAGACAATTATGGATTGATAATGCTTTATTATATGATTCAAAGGTTACATAGGTACAAAAATATTGCTAATTAAGCAGAATTATATCATTGAGCTAGTATTGCTCCTTCAGCGAATTAGGGTGCAAATTCATTTAAATTCTCGTTTATTGAATGTACGTGTAACGCGATCATACTGTAGTCTGCATTTTTCTCTTTTACAGTACGGAGACACGGTACGTTTACACCCAAAGTTTACAGCTAGCCTACCGGTAGGTACCCACGTTAGAGTTGATGGTTTTGTTTACATGCGCATTCCACTGTCTCAATGCATCGAAGTGGTGTGGCCTCAGATGGTATGGCAGATTGATAATTGTAGTTTTTTCAGTTCATTGATTTTGGATATTATGTTCAATTTCATTGGTTTTGATATTCATAAGCTTGTCTTAAATAGACATATCGGTGAACTGAAAAATTCGTACAATCCTCTACCAATCTCTGCCGATACAAGAATGAAATTTAGTGATTTCTGGTACGTATTTTTTTATAATTTTTATGATACATCTGTTTATATACTATTTAAACTAAGTATAATTAATACACTTCATTCAGAGCTGTGGAAAGTTTCTATATGAAAAGTAAAGGGTATTTCTTGCTGGGGGGGTAGAGGAGATGAAGAGTACTGGCAGGGGTGTCATGTCTCCATAGCTATTCAACATCAACATGCATGGAGTGGTGAAGGTGAAAAAAGCCAGGATCAGGGAAAAAGAGGCAGGACTGGTTTATGGATATAAGAGACAGTGGAAAGCGAGTCTGTTACTGTGTGCATATGATATAACATTTGTTGCAGATAAGAGGAGAACTACAGTCTTTTACAGAATTTTGAAAAGTATGTGAAGAAAGCTTAAACTGAATGAAGCCAAGAACGAGTAAAGTGATCAGATGCAGTAGAGAAGGAGATATAAGTGCTGATGTAGTGCTGAATGGTAAGAGGCTAGAACAGATGGAAAAGGTATGATATTTAGGGGTGAACCGGGGGTTTTATGGAGGCTTGGGATGAATCATAGGGTGGGAGAAGGAGCTAAGACATTGGAAATACTGAAGGGAGTTTGGAGTAAGAGAGATCTGCATGTGGTAGCAAAGGAAGGCATGGTTGGGGGACTTGTAACTCCAGCTGCTATGTATGGCTGTGAGGTATGGGCATTGAATGTAAAAGCAAGGAAAAGAATACCTGAATGCTGGAGATTGAATAATAAAGAACTATCAGGGGTGAGATAGTTTGATAGTGAGGAACAACAGGGTCAAAGGGATCTGAGAACTGGCCTAGGTTACTGGAGAGAGCAGACCAGGGAGCACTGAAGGGGTGTGGTCTGTGGAAAGAATGAATGAGGAGAGAATGATAAGAGAATATAAAGATCACGTGCATAAGGTGAAAAAGGAAAGGGATAGAGAGATGGTTTCAAGGAGGCATTGAGTCACAGGGGTCTAAGTATCCAGGAGTGTGAGAGGCATGTATGGGACAGTGAGTTGGCAGGACATGGTATATCAGGGGGATGAGGCAGCTCACAGGTCTGACGCCTGAAGCAGCATGAAGCGGCGGGGGTAAACCACTGGCCATGGGGTCTAGTTCTGCAGGAATCTTGGGGTGACAGCTCAAACAACAGAACAACCATATCTATTTCACCCCCCAAATAGATATACGATATGTGTATGAGGATATATATATATATATGTAGTATGAAAATGAAATGCAAGAAATATGTAGATAACTTAGTTATGAAAAATAATAACAAAATGCAGTAAGAGGATGAATGAGGGAAAGGAGTGTGTACGTTTGAAAAATATTGCAGATAGTTCTGTAAATATCACCTTTTATTTCTGTAAGATGCATGCTTCCCTTATAATTTACTTTCTCGTATAAAAAAAAAAAATAGTTTTATTATTTTTTATCATTGTTAAATATTTATTTATTTATTATTTTTGTTGTTGTTGTTTGGAGTTGTTTAGTATATTTAGGATGGTTCAGATGCAAGTTGTTTAAAGTTTTCAAATGAACAAACTGCTATAGGTGTTATGCCACCCCACACATTTGGCAGAAGGCCCTAGGTATGAAAAATATATATAGTATATAATCAGTTAGCATAAAGGAGGTCAGACTAGTGACCACCATAGATATTCTTCCTCTGGGTTTAGGATAGGCATATGGAAAATGCAACCTCTGGCGTCTAGAATGCACTTTATTTTTATTTTTTTATTTTTTTATTTTTTTTTACTCTGAGGAAGAAAAAAAGTCAATGCCGGGCAATACAATAGTTCCTTTTTGTCATAAGAATCAAAGTATTACTGTATTCAAAAGACTTAGGTGGCACTGTGTTGAGACTGGTGCCGTGGTGTTCTGTCCACCAGAACAACTGATTGATGAGTATTGCCAATAGCGTATTTATATTTGACTGCCTGATTTGAGTCTCCTTTTATAATTCATGTATCGCCCTTATTGGAGAAAGCTTGCAATTTAAAAGCATGTCTGGCAGGCATTGCAGTTCTATGTGGACATCCCCTTAGTGCATTCAAAAAGCTTTTAGTAGAAAAGAAAGTCATGTTAAAGGAGACAGAAGTAAAGAGTATTTGCCATTGAGGTGAAGACTCATGTATCATAGGGTGGGATGTATCACCTAACATTCGCTCCTGATTTGAAATATGGGTTTCGGAGCAAGTGCAGCTAAGATATAAATGTTTATGCGTAACTGAAATTAGAGTTTAGGAAGTACTGAGATAATTGGGAAAAATCTAATCAGCAGTAAAAGTTTGGTTGTTTGGACATCAATGTTGATGTTGCAAGGTCAATGTAGCTTTAGATATAACATCAGGTAGGGAAGGGAGCAAAGGCTTCTAGGGTTTTAAGAGAGATGTAGGATGGGAAAGAATTGTGCCGAAAACGGTTTAGTTTGATGGAGGGGGCAGATTTGGCTACCAAAATGGCCACCGAGGTGTCTTGTTTAAAGAGTTTTGCAGGTTAAAAAAAAAAATGTATTTGAGGAAACAATAGGTATGGAGGCATAAATATCCAAGAGGTTGTAGGCTGTTTATTGGATTTAGTGGCCTGAGAGTGCAAGGTGTACAGTATTTGATGGCTAATGAAAGGAAGGGTTTTGCCTTCCTCATTCTTAAACACAGAAGATGGTCATAAAGAAAGAATGACAGTGTGTCGACTAAGAGAGTATGTATGAGTAGTTACGGTGGGTAGTAGAGGACGATCCCCAGTGAAATAGAGGATAGACTGCCAGAGTATGTGATAAAAATGGGCAAGAGAAGAATGAGGGTTAGAGCATGCAAGGACAGGAATAAACGAGACTTCTGTCACCGCCATTTCCTAAGGCAGAGGTCGGCAACCCAGAATTTGAGAAGAGCCAGTTTCTTCAAACTTGGCAGAAAAGCAGTGCTGATGGAGCTGCAGTGTAAATTTTGAATGGAAATTACAAACAAGTACAAGTTAATAGGTACAAGATTTCGTCCCAATATTTTCCTAGAGACCTAGGCCCTAGGTCACATACGCTATTGTGCTGCGGCTATCTATGCCTGTATTTTATCTATTTTTAAATGATAATTTGGACATTTTTAAGTAGATGGCAGGAGCCGCACAGGTCTCTTGAAAGAGCTGCATGCGGCTCCGGAGCTGCAGGTTGCCGACCGCTGTCCTAGGGGAGTTCTTAGGAACAGGCATCAGAGAAAGGTAGAACATAAGAGATCTAGATTTCAAAACATGGACGAAATAGTTGAAAGTAATGTAATGAAATTTGAGCAATGTGATTTTCTGTTAAGTTAGCAAAAGGATTATGAAATCCTGGAAATTATTGAAACCTTGATCATTAAACCCATCATGGTTAATTTATAATTGAACGTATTGATAAATTCTCATAAATTGACAAGTGGAGACAGTTATTTTAGATTTACAAAAAGTGCTGAAAATATGCCCCGTCTTGCATCATGTGCAATCATTAAACTTTATAACACTACTATGCCTTAGGTCTTACTGTAACTTCAATGTTGACATGGACTAGCATATATAATCATGGACTTGAGGAAAGTACACAATCTGACATTATAATGTCAATATGTCCCTCCGCATTGTGCACCTTCTTTGAGACACCTGTTCCGGTGTTATCAGCACCAAAATTGCATCCCTTATTCTTGAATTGAGATTCAAATTTTTTGAATTACCTTTTAGTGTAACACTTATTCTCTTTTCGCCCACATCATAATGCCGTGCAGTAACGTTGCCAGACCAATCACTCCATCATCATCTTCACTATGTAAACACTTTTGAATACAAATGACTTTCCCTTTATGTTGGGGTGAGGAGGTGCCTTGTCGACAAGCACACTCGTAGATGCATGAGGCACTGTCAATCATTGTTAAAGATGGAAAACCTACTAAATATTCAATTTACTTATCCGCAAAGGCTGTCACAGAGAGATGCAGCATGGAGATGCATGTCCAATGAAAGCTGATAAGGGACTGACGCAATGCTTCTTCTTTTTTCTTTTTCTTTTTTTGTTATTTTTTTTTTTTTTTTTTTTTTTTTTTTTTTATATATATATATATTATAAATTAATTTATCCTTGTTAAATCTGAACATATTGCTCCTTTACATACGTACTTCAATTGTGTGCAATTGTAATTTTTCGTGTTTCTCCCAATTTTCCCTTTCTTTTCCCTACTCTTATTAAATTTTACAGCAAAATTAATAGTACCAGATAATTGAGCATGTGCGAGTAGTGCTCCAATGGGAAACTTGTGAAGCTGTCAGCCACCACTGTAAATGATGGCTTGGCCTGAAGTACATACTAGATTACTGTGATTCTCTTTCATTGTGATCGGCAGTGGCCAGTGGGTCTAAGTAACATAATACATAAATGTAATATAAAAAGAAAACTTTATAACAAAAGTTTAACAGAAGAATACATCACCCACCATAGCAGGGCTCAAGGGCTATTGGGACGGAGATGAGCACCGAGGCCACGCGCAGCTTAACGTATGCCCCCATTTTTATCTTTACCTTCAGTCTCTTTGGCAAGAATCTAAGGACAATTAATTTTGTCATGATCCAGGAAATAGTCCTTTGCTTTGCTTCATTAATTAAAGATCAGCGATGATTTGTTTGAAAAATTTAAGGCAGCATCAAGCTGCTATTGCACTAAAAGATGGCATGTTGCTGAGCAGACAAGATGGCATGACTTCATTGAGAGTGATGCATCCTTCCTCGTTGAGATCAAACAATGATAAAGCATAACAAATCTTTAGTACAGGAGCGGTACCTGAGCTCAGATGGCTGATGTTGGACAATGAAACTCATTATTATAAAAAATTTGCCCAAAGAGACTGCCACCATCAAAACAGGTGCTTGGCTAAGAATGTAGTAATGATTCAACATTTTATGAGGCTTGACTTTAGTGATCAAAGATTTGGATTAAAGAATTGATGGATAGGAAATGATGATAATTGCCTTGCCACCATCCCAGCCTGATTTTATGAGAAATGAAATACTAGCAACAATGTATCCCCCTCCTGGTATGTTTTTGTTATGAAGTTTTATTATCACTATATTTGTGCATAATGCTACATTGACACACTGCTTCTCAGATAAATTAAGGAAATTGCTATGTAACATTTACTTCTGGCCAACCAATCGTTTACAGTGAGAGACAGATGGTAGATAATTTGGCAAGCCTCTCATTGGTTACTGTTAGGATCACTATGATAGGTAGACCCATGTCGAGGTATGCCCTGTGCATAGGAAAAATGGATTAAAGTTATAAAAAAATCTGATCTTCTTGTAGCAGGCAGCATGAATGATTTAGATAATACACTACGCGCCAAAATATTGTTCGCGACATCATAACACACCGCTTCCATACGGGAATTCAGAAAATGTACTCAGTGGCAGCCTAGTGACTTCCGAGAGAGAGATCCTACATATGGCAGCTTGTTTAAAGCACGGGCCGGTCCATCAAGACCGTTGAGGAATGTTCAGATGCCACATCAGTTATAGATGAAGCATTTAAAAAAGTATCGCCTTCCTTCCCGCGAATAATTTGAACAGACGCGCATTGGTCTAACTCATCATCTCCATAATGGGTGGCAAGAAAGACCTAACAAAGGAGCAAATTAAAGTTATTGTAACTACACAAGTCTGAGAGGCCAGTGAGATAAATATCAAGGATTGTGGGTGTTACGAGGCAATGTGCATAAGTGGGTGGAAAAATCGTGAAGGGTGGCGGGGTGGCGACAGCCGCGACACAGTAACATAAGAAGTGGCCAGGGCGAGGATGTAAAACTCGCAAGCGCCCTTAATGTCATAAAAAAGTCGAGGGATGCCCACCCCAAAATAAGAGCAAGAAAAATTTTATTGGGGGACACCCCCTCGCCCGGCCCCACCGTACTGTGCCCCCCCGCCCCCCTCACGATTTTCCCACCCACTTATCCCACACTTTGCCTGTAACACCCAAAATCCTTGATATTTCTTCACTGCCTCTCTCCCTTTGTGTAGAGTTACAATACTTTAATTTGCCCCTTTGTTAGGTCTTTTTTGCCACCCTTATGGAGATGAAAATTTAGACCAATGCAGTCTGTTCAAATTTTGCGGGGAAAGGGAAGGGGATACTTTTTTAATCTTCTCTATAATGACAAGTGGCATCTGAACATTCCTCAAGGTCTTGAGGGTGTCCCTACTTTAAAAAACTGCCATATGTAGGATATCCCTTTGGAAGTCATAGGCTGCCCCCTGATACATTTTCTGAATTCCCGTATGGAAGCGCTGTGTTGTGATGTCGCGAATAATATTTTGGCGCGTAGTGTAGTGGTGATTGAAATCTCACATAAAACTATACTAATATTACTATAATTAAAATGATCAATAGAACACCTAGACCTCGCCTTACGAAAATTCAGAGTTATAGAGAAAAAGTGCCAAAATTCGCTGAACGTACGAAAACTTCCAAGTTACGCTCAAAATTGTTCTAAATTTTGAAGAAAGCAGTGGCGACATTTGATATGTTTTGCGCATTTTTCGCCTAACACATGATTTACCAGTAACTTAACTCATGCGTTGAGCAAGGTATAGGTGTAACTAGAAACAAAAAATAACTCGTTGATTTTTAAAGTCTAGATCTAATGATGGTCTCTAAAAGAGTTTCAGCAAATATGCTGAAAAAAGACACGAGTAGTCGAGTAGATGAGCCATAGTTTTTCATGCTCTCTTTCTTTCCGTGACTCATGCCTTAAGGCAGAGCACCTTTACCATTGTTTTTTGCTGACTTAACCATACCTTCAATGTAGTTTGGGGACAAGGGTCATGCTCGGCCGGACAGAGGAAGGGTCACAGTAGTTGGCTTTGACCAAATTTCTTTGCACGAGTCCATATCCATTTTGCTGAAGTATCTAAATGTTATGCTCAGTTGTGCAATCTTTGAATACTTTCTTGTGCTTTGGCACTTAGTATCACTTCAGAGAGAAATATCTTCCTAAAGGGGATAAAGATCCTTGAAAAGAAAAGAAAAAAATTCTGATCATATTGAAATTTGTTCGATCATAGTTATATGAAGTGGCATTTTTATTTGCCAGTTTAGTATTAGAGGAATGTTCAGTACACGCAAAAACTAAGCGTAATATGTGGGGCTTTGGCTGGTTTAGGTGTCATCAGAACTCACGTTTGCCATCCGACTGCATGCTCATATCTCGCTACATTAATGTTTAGTAACTATGAAATAACATATCAACACTGCCCAGGCAGCTTGCTGCCAGTGCAGTGCTGAATGGGAAGTGCCAGATAGAGGGTTATTATAAGCTGTTGAATAGAAAATGTTGTGTCTTTCCTGTTTCATTAATTGTTGTTCTGCCGCCCACCCACAGCGTAGAATGGGGCCTAAGAACCTTACCGAGCAAGAAAAGGCTGTGATTCTTGCCCTGAAGGAGGCAAACATGACTGGAAATTTGTCAACGTACAGAAAAAGCAAGACAACCGCTTACAGCCTCATTTCTAAGCCAAGGGATTTCCCCGAAATTGAGGTTCCACCTCGTAAACCTGTTCAGGATACTCTTACTTTAGTTGTATTGCTGTGATACGTGGATTTTTTAACACTGAACGGCTTGGTGGGTTAGGGCGTCTGGCATCATTCTGTGGTGCGACGTTCAATCCCTGGCCCCGCTCGTTCCCGATTATTTTTCCACCGAGAAATTTGGGTGGTTACTGTCCCCCTTGAGCAAGGGGATGGGGGGTGCAGTGTGAGAGGTCCCAAAGATCAGTAATAATGAGCTCCAATCTCGCACCGGGAGTGTGAAACTGGCGATCGCGAGTCTGACTCACGTGGACAAGAGTGAGGTGAATGACTTACCTCTTCAAAAGCTTTGTTGCTGCTGTTGTCTTTATGGGACATCCAGGAATAGGTTTACGAGGTGGGACCTCAATTTCGGGGAAATCCCTTACCGTAGAAATGAGGCTGTAAATGGTTGTCTTGCTTTTTCTGTACGCTGACAATATTCCCCGACAGTCATGTTTCTTGTCTCATGTTTCACCCTCTCTTGACCAAGTCAGAGAGGTTGTAGCAAAGTTGAGGGGTGGAAGGGCAGCTGGTGTTTGTAATATCAGTGCGGAGCTTGAGGATTGGGACTTGAGGTCTCCTGGCTCAAGACCAAGGTCCAGGTGTTTGGAGGCTTATTAGATGAAACAGTACAGTCTGTTCATGCATGCGGTGAGGACATTGAGATCTTGGAAAGTTTTACATACCTTGGTAGCGCAGTCCATAATGACGGCGTGTCACGTCAAGAAGTCTTATGGCGGATTGGCATAGCCCACTGTGTTATGGACTCGCTCAGCACTAGTATTTGGCATTGTCGGTACCTGTGCAGGAGGACAAAGATCTGGATCTTCAAGTCGCTTGTGATCCCTGTCTTACTCTATGGTTGTGAGACATGAACACTAAATAACTACTTGAAGAGGCGAATCGATGCCTTTGGTAACAAGTGTCTTCGCAGAATCATGGGGTATCGCTGGGATGATTACGTGTCTAATCAGCGATTGCACCGTGAGACTGAATCGAGGCCTTTTACCTCCATAGTCCGTCAGCGCCAACTTCGGCTATATGGGCATGTGGCACGCTACCCTGAAACCGATCCTTCCCATCGGGTTGTATCTGTAAGAGACAATCCGGCGTGGAGGAGGCCAAGGTTGACCACAAGGCTCGTGGCTGGGGCAAGTTGATGCTTCCTGTCGAGAGTTGCTTGGTATGGGAAGGGAGCCTGCATGGGGACTCGCGCGTGGTGACCTCCGGGAGTGGCGTTGTAGGGTGGGCGAGGCGACGCGCCCCCTGGCGTATGCCACCAATGATTAATTGAATTAATCATGTTTGCTTCCTTCAGGGCAAGAATCACAGCATTTTCTTACTCGGTAAGGTTCTTAGGCCCCATTCTACGCTGTGGGTGGGCAGCAGCGTAACAACTAATGAAAGGAGGAAAAAACTGACATTTTCTATTCAGCAGCTTAAAATAACCACCCTCTATCTGGCACTCCCCATGCAGCACTGGTGGCAAGCTGCCTGGGCAGTGTTGATATGTATCTTATAGAGTTGCCAAAAGTTAATCAAGTGAGATATGAGCAGGCAGTCGGATGGTAAACGTGAGAGTTCTGATGACACCTAAACCAGCCAAAGCCCCACGTATTCCACATACTTATTGCGGGTACTGTAGGTTACTGCAAAGCAAATGTTGAGAAATATGGAAAGTCAAAAAGTTGAGTGTTATTTCTCTATTTATTGATTTTCTTTATCATTCAGTAAAAAATGTATACTTGTTTGCAAGGTGTGAACTGGTGAAAGTATGGCGATATTGTTTAGGATAAGTTGGTGACATGTAGGGTCAGGTTGGTTCATGTGGTGAGGATGGCTCTGTGCCAGCACATCTCTTGCAGGCTCACATACAGGTCAATACAGGTTAGATGCAGTGGGCACCACCTTCCTGCCAGGAATCGTCTTAGTGCAAGTGGATCCGCCGCCGCAGATGTTAACTTATTGCATTGTGTTGCAGATTATTTCTGTAGTTAGACCAGGATTACCAAAGGGGTTTAGCATCCACCCATTCAATTCCCAATATCCATATATCCCCATAACTTTCCTCACTGATAATGGGAGTAACTATAAAAATTGTTGCATCAAAATTTTGATTGATCTTAAAGCCAAGTAGTATAGGTATTTTCTAGAATTGCAAATTGTGTTGGACAGATTTTGCAATTGAAGTGTTGTCCTTTTCCAGAGTTCTCTTGCAGAGTTCTCTTTCAGACATTTTTTTCAGGGTTTTCTTTCAGGGTTTCCTTTCAGGGATTTCTTTCAGAGTTACAGGGTATCACACGTGGGCATCATTTGCAAGAGGGAATCACAGACTCCTGCTTCTTGTTAACTAAATGACACGTGTATAGCAACCCATTTTGAGTCCAATATACTCATCCTTTCTTTTTGCTTTCTTCCCCCATTTGTTTCCCCTAGCGAAGGGTTCGTGGTTGAATGCCCTAAGCGGCCCATTTGTACTGCCCATGATAAAGCCTGCCTCACTATGCATATGATAATGAACCATCCTGACCAAGGCAAGTTTCAGTCTTTTGGTCGTATGTTGGCGCACCAATTTTTTAGGGTCGAGGTTGCTGTAGGATGTAGGTAAGTTCTGCGAGACCAGAGTTGTCTTGTACAGCGTTGTTTGCCCTTACTTTTTTGTTATTTTTCTAGATATGAGGTCAGCTTACAGATAGGTTAAAGATTTAAGTGGATCATCTGGTACTGTTCCTTTTTGCACAACTAAAGGTAGGTCTTATGTTTTTGTTATTGTACAAAAGAAAGATGAATTATTGAAACAAAATGTGGTATCTTGTCATTCTTTCTGTAATGTTGAGTATTTTGGTATGCGTAAGTGTGGGTGTGCATGTTCGGGTTTGTTTTGGGTTCTAACACTTATTAACACTAACTTAAGTTGTTGGGTGTTGAGCTGAAATTATTTTACTGATGTTTTGTGTACAGTGATCTTGCTCCTTAATTGATGTTGAAATCTGTTATTCTTGTAGGATATTTGCATCAGGCAGTTTTTCTCATTTCACCTTCCCTGTTTAGTTCTCCATTTCCTTGCATGCTACAGTGTGACCTATCGGCTCAGATCTGTAACTGTGATCTGTTTTCTGCTTTTGATTTTTGTAGATACTGCTTTCTATAATCAAGAAATCTTAATTTCCATAAACGATCTACTGAGAAGCTGTAGGTGGGTAACATTCCTTGTATTGTCTATCCTCCTCTTGTTGATATCTTTGTATTATTATAGTGATGTATTTGCACTTGTATGTGATGTTATAATGTTTTTAACAGGCTTTTCAAATTAGGAAAGCATCGGAGAACACTAATATAGTGTACTAACAGAATGCAAGTTAGTGTTTTGTTGGAGGATTTTTAGGTGTGTGGGAGTGATGGTGATAACCAGGCATGACAGGAACAAAGGAAGGTTTGAATGGATAAAACGGGCTTGGGTTAAAGTCAGGAAAAGTGTGCCGTGTATATCTCAAAGAAACTGGAACTGATCTTTACTGGTTCATTGAGGTAAGATGAGGAATTACATGCTCATTGTCCAGCTTCCTTATTATCATCATTATCATCACTGAAGTGCAAGTTCATTGATTACATGGGTCAGCTGTGGCTACTGTTAGGCAGCTTGACATGCTGCACAGCTGTCTACAACCTGTGTTAAGAACTCTCGGTTTTAGATCCATCCTCAGGACCTTATCCCTTGCTTTTGCTCGGTCTGCTGGCTTTCTGCTCTACTTCAAGGTGCCCATAATATTTTATTTTATTATTTACCGCGTGTCCAATGTCTTGCAGTGTATCAATCATCACCTCAGTCACAAGCAATATCCTGTCTACCTCTCGGCTCTGCACTTTTTAAAGTTCATTCCGTAGCACTGCACATCTACGCAGTTATTTCAAAATTTGGATCTCTAAACATCATCTTTCTTAACACTGCAAGTTTCGTTACTGTGAAGCATTGTTTGTTAATTAGGAATTACCCTTTAACTAAATCATCCATACACACAAAGTATTAAACCCAAAAGTAGTACTTTTCAGCCTAAATTCCATTTCTTAGTTTCTCAGATACACATTCCAAGTAAACTGCAGCCACATTGTGCACCCAGTTATCATGCATAATAAAAAGGGTAGCATTGCCACTCATATTCCACACAACCAGCATACTGTGTCAGCAAGTAGTGCTGTTCAAAGATGGAAACCTATATGCACTGCTAGTGCAGATAGTCATCACTTAGATTTTGATTACCTTGACGCGGGATTTCATAGCCTCTCTCCATTTCTAAATCAACACAACAGCCTCCAGGGTAATCAAGACCTGAAGGTTGTTGCATTGCCTAAGTCCGTTATGAAGAGCAGGGGCTTATCGCTCATCCATGGTGTGCATCCACATTGACAGGAAACCTTTTTTATGCCATGCTGTACTATCACTAGTGCTTATAAAGCTTTTGTACAGTTTAATCAATCAATACCTATGCAAGCCAGCCTAACTTTGCCATTAGCAGAGCTAATGTTCTAATTATCAGTGCTCCTTCACTTATATTTTTTGCTGGTGCAGATTCTAATGCAGATAATTTATTTGACTTGTACTCATCCGAGTACTCATAATAGCAATATGAAAATATTTAATTAAAAACTTTCATTTCTTATCAATGCTTCTGTTGGATTTCTTGCATTATATATATATATATATATACATCTCTAATTTAGTGTGGGACATGTTACTCATTAAATAACTATTTATAAGGATAATGGGGAGGATGGCATTTGGTATAACCTTATCAATTTACTTTGGGTATTTCTCTCCATTCTTTTCACGCATGTATGTACATGTAATAGTTACCATGATAGGCACTGTAATTACAGTGATGAACCAACTCAATGGAGACCTCGGTTTTAGAACCCCAGTGTCCTTTTACAGAAGTCATGATAGGTTTGTGAATCATGCTCCATCTTGTCTGTTGTTTATTGTCCCAAATATGAGAACCTGTTCTTTTTGTGCATGAGAGAGATGCTTCTCGGACATTTTATTGGGGTGAATATGTGGCATACATGAGTTAGAGATCGGTTGTCTGAGCTGCTAGGGAGGTGTAGCAGTAATATTTGGGGCTCTGTGAGGTTATTGTGTAGCACCATAATGTTCTGCAAATTAGCGAAAATCTGGGCATCTTGGGGTGAATCCATTGGGCATTGCTTGAGAACTTGTGGCGGCACTGGTGGGCCCTAAGAGATGGAGCGCTGCATTGAGGCAGTATTGTTAGGGTATTTAATAGCAATAGACATGTGATACGGAGCTCCTCTGTTTCACCAGTTACTAAACATTGGTTGCTCACTTTCTTGCATTTGTTGATATCCTTGACATCAGCTGGTCACGGCCGTATTTTTGGGGGTCATATGTCCCCTTGTGATTTCATGTATTCAATAGATGGAAAGTGATGCATAAATTACTGCTATGGGATGTGTATACGGTAGTCCCATGCGTGAATCAGACTTAGTGAATATTTTTAAACAGCGTAGTGACCTCTACATGAGATACGCGGGCTTGTGGATACGAGATGGGTCTGCGTGGGTTCGATCCTTCAAAATGATAATTGTAGAGTAAACCGTAACCATGTAACTCACTTCCCCTCATGGGGAAGGGTAGCTGTCTGAGGGCCGTTCAAACAGCTGAGTGTTGTCCTTGAGTGACTGGATGGAGTGGTGGGAGATCCGAGTATGAATGACTCCAGATTCTGTAGGCAGGTGTGAGGAGGACAAGATGGAAGTGATGATAGAATAATTCATGTGTGATAATGTGCTGATTTTTTTTTTTTTTTTTTACCCTGTGGTGTGAGGGTGATGTGCCATGTAGTGTTGTGGATGTTATGGGTTTGTGGTGAGTGTTTGTGCCTCATGTCTAGGTGGTCTAAGAACTAAGTACCTTGAGAACTGGTTTCATGGTGTAGGTATGGTGGCTGTGCAGCCTGTAATGGGTTTTAGGGTTTTGTTTTGCATGGTCTATAGGGTGTTGTGATGTGTCTCAGTATCATAATGCTGGTGTAAGTGGCTTAGTGTTCTAACATTTTTTCATTCCTGTGTTTCACATTGGTTTCTATGACATTATCTATTTGGCATTAAAGATAGAGGCTGTCCTGTAAATTCAAGATTTTGCTCCATGGTTGAAATTAAATGCATTCCCAAAGTGGTAAACCTGTTAGCTGTGTGGGATCCCAGACATAGGACTGGTAGAGTTCCTTCCCCAGTAAAACTTTATAGTAAGCAGATGCTGGAGTACTGAATAAAGAACATTTACATGATTGATCTTAGATGTAAATTTGTTCTGATTTTGAGTGAAGGCAAGTAGTTGATGTGGAGCAGCTGCATCACCTACTTCCTTACCACTTCCTTCATACAATTATGAGGAGTCATCTTATTAAAGATTATTTGTAATATTTCTTGATATTACAAAGTAATAACATTCAGCCAATGAATTTAATGAGAATCATTATACCAGACCTAGGCATCTAGTACTCTGAGTCTTACTGTCCATCATTGCCGTCACTACCGCCACCTTCATAAGTCATTGCATGGTGCATGGAATGCTTGAAAGTAAGTCTGGAATTATCCTGAGTGGAAGATTGAACCTGTGGTTATGATTTTTCATGACTGTCAAGTATTTATTTGTAAGGAGTGATACTGAAGATGTAACTAGCAATACTCAGCCTAAGTTGTAAGCCATGTATCATTTGGTGTTTTTGCTTTTGTAGTATCATTTGAGCTGTTATATGGAATTACTTTTTTGTTTATTTATCTATTGGTTTATATTTATTTGTTTGTTTGTTTATTTATTATTTTTTTTCTTTTTTCTAACATCTGAACATTAGCTCTTAACTAGAGTTTTCAGAGCTTTGTGTTATGGAAGATATACTAATCTTTTCTTGATGCCATTCTTGCAGGTGAAGGAGCTGCTCATGTCCTTTGGTCAACTCCGAGCCTTTAACTTAGTGAAGGACTCTGCCACCGGCCTCTCCAAAGGCTATGCATTCTGCGAGTACGTCGATGTTAGTCTGACTGACCAGGTGAGAAGGCAGGAGGTCTTTTTTTTAATAATTAAATGGCTTGTTTAATATACTCTTAGGCATCAGCAGATATCAAACTTTTCCCTTGTTGAAAAAAATGTCATTGAATGAAACCACGAATAATGAAGCAAGGCATGGAAGAAAATTTGATGTAAGCTTTAGTAGTCTTAAGAAGAGTAAGATTATTGGGTGTGACCTCGTTGGTTGCCTGGCAAATGTGATGTCAGCTCAAGAAAGATCTCTTACATGATTAGATTTTATGTTGTCCATAAGAAAATTACCCCCAGTGCCAGTGAAAATAATGAATAAGCTCTTCATTCTACTCTTGTTACCGTATATGGCTACGTATAAGACGACCCCCAAAATTTCTAGTAAAAACGTAGGTTTTGGGCTATACTCGCCGTATAAGACTACCCTCCAAGGTAGACCACTCAGCTTATACAAGGTTAGGTACAAACAGCACATATGGTGGTCTTAAAATTGATGCCTTGGTGAGCACATTGAGTCCTGGGGATGTCCTGGTGCCGTCACGGGCGTGCTGGTGACCTGTGGTGCCGTCACGGGCGTGCTGGTGACCTGTGGTGCCATCACGGGCGTGCTGGTGACCTGTGGTGCCGTCACGGGCGTGCTGGTGACCTGTGGTGCCGTCACGGGCGTGCTGGTGACCTGTGGTGCCGTCACGGGCATGCTGGTGACCTGTGGTGCCGTCACGGGTGTGCTGGTGACCTGTGGTGCCGTCACGGGCGTGGTCGTGGCGCGAGCTTGAGCTTGACCACCATGACCAAGACAAGACGACATGTACGGGACAACGTCCCGTACACCACAGGATTTAAGGTTCACATTTTATACTGGGAGTATAAGACGACCCCTAATTTTCGTGGCTATTTTTTAAGGTTAAAAGGTGGTCTTATATGCAGCCATATACGGTAGATATCTTTGCCGAGTTAATCAACTAGACTGAATTAGTACATAATTGTTTTAGATGTGAATGCAGCTACTTGGCATGTCAAGATTGAAGCATCATGCATGTGTTAGGCACTCCCATTTCACTCCAAACAAGATAAACGATGCCCGCCAGAGGCAGATCGTAGGAAAAGTTTTTTTGTGGGCGCCAAATTACCAGATAGCCTGGAACAATTATTTTTAGGGGGCAAGCTACCATATGGCCTAGTATACTGTACTAGATTGTCTACAATCGTTTCAGTATATCCTTTTAGCACAAATAGTAATGAATAATCGGCTAGAATATTGAAAAATCACTGAATCAGCATCAGCATCACTGAATATTGTTCTTTTGTATATGTGCATGCAAATGTTCCTGGATAAAAAAGCACATGTAAAAGCCGTACATAACATATTTCACCTTTTGGGGGCGATCAAACCACATCCTTTGGAGGGGAGACATGGGCCTAGTGGCCCAGAATCCCCCAGTCATGCCTATACACAAATATGTGAAGGAAACTCACATGGCTTTCTTTATTCATCTCTGCTGTCTCCTCACCAAAGTTCAATGTTATGTGCCAACATTTACACTGGTGGAGTTCAGCAATACCCATAGTTTGGGCCACGAGGAGCAGCACTGCAGTGATGCAGATCCTGCACTTTTGTCTCATAATGTTATCTTTTGTCAGAGACGGCGCTAGTTTTTAATATATATTATATATATATTTATTATATATATATATATATATATATATATATATATATATATATATATATATATATATATAATATATATATATATATAATATATATATATATATATATATATTAATATATATATATATTATTATATATATATATATATATATATATATATATATATATATA
>JACEEZ010018939.1:392500-455000 GCA_016584305.1 Chionoecetes opilio
CCTTGTTATGTATGAATTTTATTATAATCAAGGTATGGTTAGTAAATTTTGGTGGTATAAACATAAATGATCTGTTTTGTTATTGTCATTAGCCATCATTACATTATTTAGTCTAAGATGTATGCACTATGCCTATTCAGAATCAACTCTAGTATTTTCCATTGATAATATGTTTCTTTGAGTTATGAGTCGCCATTAATCACACATGCTTGGGTTATTAGTTCACTACTGTTGCTAAATGAATCAAATCTGTGAGTATGTGTCTTCGTGTGTATGGATTTTTTTTTTTTTTCATTCTGCAAGGGAATAATTTGCTGGGTTATGGTAATAAATCCAGTACACGTCTAGAGTTCTTTTTATAAGCACACATGCTACTAATTGAGCCTAATGTAAGAAACTTGGCCGACTCAGTTGTTAGCCAAGTAAATGCATATTTCATCTTGTCCACATATGCTCTTTGAAGCAATGCATGTTTTGGGTTCAGGCCGTCGGTGTTAATTGATGCATGTACAATGGGTAGTGTGTGAAATTGTAATAATGCCTCTAGCATAGCTCAGGAACATCTTGGCCTGAGAACTGATTATATTATGTTTCTTATCACACTGTGCATGAAACAAATGCATTAAATAACTAATGAGCTTACTCTACTTGTATAAGAAATACCCATTTACTTTGCTCTTAAGTCTATCACATGTTAACATTACCAGTTTGACAGCCACATGTGATTGCTGGTGTTTTGACCGCATCATACCATGAACACTGTAAGGTCATATGAATGAATATACTACACTTCATATTCCAGTTTGAACACTTTTAATGCATGAACCATTTATAAATTTGTCTTTATGTAAGCAATAGGGCATAGGAGATGTGGTACAAGGTGCCTTGGGCAGCAATTTTGCATTCCTCAAAAAATCTGTTAATACAAGTTTTTTTCTTCATGTGGCTTTTTCCCAAACATGTGGAATGGTGCAAATCCTAGAGCAGTTCTTTCACATATATATTATCTATCAAAGGTGGGCACCAAACCGTTAATCTGTTAATCGTTAATTAACAAAGTTAACTATTTAACTTAAGTTAACTTTGGAAATCATTATCGGACTAATTAACTAACGTTACATTTAACTTCCGTTAACTCAAGTCCGCTAACCCAAAAATTTCAATAAAACCGGTAAGCGTTTAAAAGTATTATTTTCAGATTTTCAATACAGATGTAGTCTTAGCATATTTAATATTGTACGCGTCATTCTTTCAACCCCGATATAACGTCACTTATTATAAATAACTTCAATTAAACTTCGAATTGTGAGTTCAAAATGATATTTTATGTATTCGATATTTAAGCAATTATTTTCTATTAATAGATCATATAAAGTTTCTTTAATAAACAAATAAGATATTGCACCATAGCACGCAACGCTATATATAAAAGGAAGTGCCAGTAGAAAGAGGACTCACTTCACTCTGGAGAGCTATTACGGTTACAACGTGAGTATCTGTTATTATAGCGATACCATTAGTATACTATATGATAAGTGTTTCGTTTAAGTTGTTTTTTCACCCTTTATTGGCTCTAAAAGCCTTTAAAAACCTAAAACAGGGCCAAAACTATGAAATCAGCCTTTTTTAGTTTTTTTTTAAAGTTAAAACTATAAATTGCCACTTTTTTATCAAAAGCAAAAAAAACTAGTTTTTGGGTTCTAAAGCCCTTAAAAAACCCCATATAGGCTGATTTTATAGTTTTGGCACTTAAAAGGTGGTTTTAGAGCAAAAACTTTTTTTTCTTCTATTTTCTATAATAAAAATTAACATTAACGGTTTATCGATAACTTCCGTTACATTTTTAAAGAACTAATTGATTAACGATTATCTAAGTTAATTTTTTGGATAAACTGATTAACGGTTAACGAAGTTTACTTTTTTATTAATGGCGCCCACCACTGTATATCATAAAACTTTCAATTTACACGTCCTAAGTATACAACAGCATTTTATCAAGGTTAAAATTTTCCAAAGTTACGAACTCAAAAAAAAATTAACTAAATTTTTTTTATTTGACAAAAAAAAATTACTGAACTATCAAATCTTTTAAAAAAGCTTACATAATCAGTAGACAAAATAAATAAATAACACATTAATTAAGTTCTCGACAATGTTGCATTGTACGCACACTCCTTCCGCTCACATTCATCTTACCATGTTATTATATTAATTAATCATCTTTGCCTTTAATTTTGATAGCAATAACTTTTCTTCAATTTTTGGGAGTCACAAATTGCAAACATAAATAAGGGTAAGATCATGGAATATTTGTTCACATTCCTAATGGTTTATAAAAGAACTTATTTATATTGATATTGCAACTCTTCTACAGAATTGACATATGAACTCTTTCCTCACTGCGGGAGGGTGAAACTGGCGATTGCGAGTCAGTCTCGCGTGGACAAGACCATGGGTGAATGAATATCAATTATATTTACAAAATGTGTTTGCGATATTTAACTTTGTTTTCACAGCTATTTACTACTACATCTAACTAACATATCCTGCCAATTATTGGACATATATATATGATAAATATGCAGCGAGTTTTTTTTTTGGGCAAGTTTTCTAGAAAACATTGTGGTCAAAGGTGAAACTCTACCTTCAAAGGTGAAAATAAGCAGAGAAGTGCAGCATTGAACCTTCCACGTCAAACAAAAGATGAGACTAACTGCCGTGCTGCTGACCTGTTCTAGATGTGTCACGGTGCTGTTGCTGGGTTGAAGTATTCCCTTTGCTAAAGCACCTCTGAAAATGCTTTTGATTTACGCACATACGAATTATGTATCCTACCACCAAGGGAATTTTTCTAAATCTATAAAGTAATTGTCCAGACCCATTTTTTCTTTGCATAAATACAGTATGTTGAATGTTAATTCAAAACACCTAATCTACAAAAAATAATTCATTTCCATGCCTTATTTCCGTAAAAAACACGACTTTTGTGAAAAGTCCCGTTCCAGTCGCCACGCGGAACTTGCTGATGCCGTCACAGGAGGGCGACAATCTGCATCACACAGCCTGCCTCTTCCCGGCGCACACATTTTCCACACATTTATCGTGGCCGTATGGGGCAGAAACGGGTGCTAAGCTCTCTGGAAAGGCACAGCTTTCTTGGTGCACCCATACAGGATGCAAGTATGTGCCATATCACAAAAAATATCAAACACCCAAAATTCTTCAAGTTCTATATTTGTTTCTGTGTTCACATGCTTCTGGATTACCGCGGAGGGAGGGACGCCTGTTATGACGTCACCGAGCCATGGTGCGTCGTCTGCTATTATAGTCGTCAGAAGCATTTTGGAAGCTCTGGGAATTTGCAGATTTTGATTGCGGATTATTTAAAAAACGGCTGACTGGATGCAAAAAGTGACAACATATTGTTGATATATTCGATAATGGCTATATTTTGACTTCATTAATGATGAAATGGTCTGGACGATTACTTTAAGATTTCCGAAAATCTGAACAACAACCCTGCTCCACAATTGTTAAACGTAGCTTTTTTTATTATTAGTCTTAGATTTTGTTTGACAAATAAATACAGTTCGTTATGCATAAAATTGCTAAGAGATTGCTGATTCTAGCAGGTCACTATAGTACTGTATTATAAACATGGTCATGTAGATGTTTTTAATTGTAGTTATTTAATGGACATTGGTAACATTTTGAGATTCTTTTGGTTTTTACAATTATAAACTACATTCAAAGGACAATGTACTGAATGCACATATAAAATGCATGTAAAAGCAATCAAGATATTCTTGCAAAAAAAAAAAAAAAATTGAAAAGGAATTATACTCTCATTATTATCTACAAATTCTAGATAGGACTGGGTATTGTACATTTGTATGAAAGTAAGTTTTGTACCCAAATTTACTTGTGCTAGAATTAAAATCTTAAGTTAATAATTTGAACTTGCCAATGTTACTTAAATGTGACCCTCTCGATACACCTCTATCCACCTGACATCCTTGCATGGCGCTCCACCACATGCTTTGCAGCTCTTCTCAAAGTTTCAGCCTCTCACAATTTCTTTTATCCGCAATTACTATTTCCAACTTGACCTTCATCTACTAAATTTTTTGGGACAAACTATATTCCTGCGTAACATATACAGCATAATGAATACCCATCACCAGCATTTTGTGCACTGAGCATAAGTGGTCTTGGCAGATCGACCATCAAACGGACAATGCTTGCTACTGGTATAGTACTGTTCATGTTACAAATGATGAGAATGAAGAATCAAGCTTACTTAGTATTTGTAAACAATTAGAGCTTTATAAAAGTACAAGAAATATTTATATGAGAGAGGTTCCTTATAATTAATACTGCTTATATGGCAGTTCCCATTATTATAATGGAAATAGATATTTATATGAAAAACAAATGCACCTTTAGAAAAGCTGAATGTAAAAAATACACACAATATTGAACATATATGAGAAAGATCCATTTGTTAAAACATATAACACCGCCCATTACATTTAGTGATAAAAATATAACTATTCTAGAGATTAAATTTGAGCTTAAGCTGAGCCAGAGTCCATTCCGTGACATTCATCTCAGCCAGGTCCTGTGGCCGCTCGGAGAGGGCCAACTGTAGCTTCTCCAGCAGGCGGCCCCACGCCCACCGCTCCTCCCCACACACCAGGGTCACGCTTAGGCTAAACCTGCATCAGACACAGTACAATTATAAGATCAGAATGCTGTTTAATCCCCCAATCCAAATAAAAAATATTAAAAAAATACTTGCCACAACTCATTATAATTTCCCTTTAAAGTTTTTATCTTTGATTTGAATTGGTCAGTTCAAGCTTCGTCATGGAGTTGAAGGCTCTTACAGCGTTCCCGGGTGAGATACAAGATGTGGTTATCCATAGATAGCCAGTCAATAATGGTTGCTTTGCCAGACAACGGTGGACTCATTTTTGCAAGCCTACAGCCTCATAACCATCACCGATTAGTGCTAGGCCTTAACCTCAAACCTCTCTCATTGCAAATTTACTACTGCCATCACTGACGCCACCTTTGACTCATCCATCCTTTGAGAGTGACTCAGGTGACATGGCCTTGTTGAAAGCCGCACACTGCCACCACACTATGAACGGCCTTGGTGAGAATTTAATGTATTTCTAATATTAATTATATGTACAATATTATGAACATACAGTATATGCAGGTTATTTATGTGTTGATAATGTTTTGCATTTACATGCTTTAAAATTATTGTTCTTCAGTAACTGCTCGTTAATTTATTTAGGATTTTGGGGAGTTGTTGGTCTCTGTTATCGTAAACACTTTTGAGAGTGTATAGAGTGTATACTGTACAAGCAAATGCCACAGTTGGTGCCAGATTTCTGTGAGTGTGTGTCTTTGTTACTCACTAATAGTCTTGATCACTAGTTATTACTCTCCCGGAAAGAGCTTAGAGCTCATAGTGACCGATCTATGGGTAAGGCTGGGACCTTGCACACTACACATCCCATCCGTGCTCAAATGTGACAGTAAATCCACTTGTCAGTTTGTTTTAAAAGAATATGAAACAAATATGCACTTACCTTTTAGCTAAAGTGAGTGCATGGAGCATATTAACAACCATGACCACATCACTGACGGTTGGTGTGAAGGCCAGAAGTGTGGTGATGGCATCCCCCAAGAGTCCACCAGCCACCAGGCCTCCCGCCAATCTTTCTGTTGCTTGTGGTGACAAATTACGCAGCAGCTCAAGTCGTTCAGCTAGATCAAGCCGTTCCCACAACTGCACCAGCCCTTCTGAGGTGCTTGGTGGATTGCTGACATCCTGAAATTTAGAAATAAAACTCATCTGTAGCTTTCACTTTTGAGCTTGATAGACTCTGACAGAAGGTCACTGAGGAGCAGCAGGAAAACACCCTGATACAAATTTGGAGTTTAGAGGACAACAAGCCTTCTTAATCTCTTAGCTGAAAAACAATCCCATACCATAAGTGACTCACGATGTTTAACACTCCATAACTCGGTGGATCAAGAGTTACTCTCCATGCCATTCCCCCCGGGATTGCACATCACATTAAGGGAAACTTTGTCTGACCAAATCACATTCAGCCAGTGATCCTCAAAAGTAAGATATTTGCTGGTGTAGAATGTAGATGACCCTACAACCAATTTTACATGTGAAAGAAGAGGTTTGATTGGCACTAGAATGAGGTAAAAATCCAGTTTTAAAGTTTCAATGATGACAGGCTTGGGAGGTGATTTGCTATTCAAAGCATGAACTATGTTCTTTAAAGTGAATTACAGCATACAGGTGTATACTTGATTAGATGATCAACTGAACGTTACTTATGTTACAGGCATGAACGATGTATGGATGGAATAGTGAAGCATTGCTGGGTGCAGTGTCCAAGTATGAAATGGAGATAATGGGAAATGCTAAAAGTAGTAATGCTGGAGTTATGAGAAGGAAATATGGAATAACTAGCTGATGAGCTGAGAGCTGAACAAGGTAGATGCAAAGAATTAGAAAACAAAATGAGTAAAAGTATATTTTGAAATGAAGAAGGGAGAAAAGCTGGAAACAGCATAGAGTGAAGGAGCAAAATGCGTATTGGTACCTCTCAGCCTTCACATTCCCAGCCACCCTGAACACTGTGTTGTGCGTGGAGAGTGTTCCAATGTCATCGTTGTGTAATCTCTGAAAGAAAGCAGTGCCTTTCAGACCCTAACCCTCTACATTATATCTTCTTTTATACTCACGTAATGGACATCATTTGGGTACACAGAGTTTTCCATGTCTTGTGGTGGAGGTTTATTTGTCTTTTTAGCTGCTGTTGATGCAAAGGAATTCCATATGGACGGTCTGACCTTATTCTTGTCATTTCTGTCAACAGGTTTCAGATGGGCACCTGAAATATTTAAAGTAAAATATGCTTATTGTTGTGAGCTGACTGGCTAGCAGCAATAGATACAGATGGAAGACATGTCCTATACATTACATTGAGGAAGATGAATTAGCATTAAAGTTGTCAGAAGAGTGCACAAAACTTTGTTTAGGAGAAATCTAGGCATCGGCATGAGTATACAAAAAAAGGAAAATGCGAGCCTCAAATTTTTAAATGTATGTATAATAATACTTATCATACGTGGTAAGCCCTTCTTCAATTTAGGTGACTTCTGGTTTGACATTTGAAAATGGTGATAAAATTTGAAATACTAAGCCTTCAGGTGGCAACCAAGCGCTCATAATTAGTGACAAAGTCCCATTACTTATTGATCGTAATAAATATTTTACATTAACAAATGTGAATCTTTTTACTGTGTGCTTCATTCATATTATTGTATTGATGCAGAATATTTTGCACAAAAATTTGTTTTCATACAGTGTTTCAGCACAGCATTGCAGGCTGCTGTGCACCAGTCTAGTTTCCCTCGGCCCTGACTTCAGAATCTGCTATAAGCAAACAAATTTCTGTTGTATTGAAAGTTCTGTGCTTAAATCAGCAGTCAATTCAACAAAGTTGAAACATGCAACAGAGTATTGAACTGACACTAAAAAGCTGATAATTTCCAAGTCATCAGTATACTGACTGATTAACTCTTACCAAGAACAAGCTGCCGAAACTCTTCGTAGGTTGGAGCAGTATTAATGGCCCGAAGTTTGGCTGCATTTTCTGCTGTGTAGCGACGATCAGTCTCCAGTCCCGCACGGAGTCGGGCCTCGAGTTGATTAGAATCTATACTTCCTTCCCAGCCTCCACATGCCATAATGCTATAAATGAAAGAAGGTCTTAGTCATTTATGTGTGACATGCATCTCAGCCAGACATGCGATAATGGTAAAAAGTAACTAGTGTATTAATGTATATTTTATGATCACAGTAATATGTCAATATTTTTACAGAAGTATTGTGTAAAAGAAAGCACAACCGCATTTCCCTATTCTTCGTACGTATTAATCAAATGACTACGTAACGAGCAATTTTCGAGCTTTTGCTTCCTGAGTTTTATGGTACTCTCGTCTACCGGATCTCTCGGGGCCCCGTCAGCAAGAGTTCCAACTTTTCACGTCGTTGAGTGTTCCTATTTTCTACGACAGTTCCAGTTCTTGATCTTGATATTATTACAGTACCCAATACATACGTATATCTAATCAGCTTTTACCTGCGTTTCTGTATACCTAACTTAACCATAAATGGCAGAAATGACTTATTTGATAACACTGGCTGAGGGGTAGGATTCATCATTATTCATTTCCGCCAAAAACAAGAACTAAATTAATTCTTAACATCAAAATTAAATAAAAATAATAATGTCTTCGAAAACTGTGGTGTCCAATAATGAAATACCCTTTATTCTTCCTTTACATCTATCACAGGTGGAGCTGTCGGCAAAAATGTCCACGTCGGCGAGAGTTCTCGGTTTGAGTCGGGACGAGAATTTTGGTAGACGAGAGTACCAGGCACCCTTCCAGATTGGTGGGCAGTGCCAAGCAAGGATACTATAAGATCGAGTACCGTAGGTAACACTAAAGTCGCCAGGACGTTTTTTTTTACTTACAGACGTCTGGTGGCGTTAATACTTACATTTTTACAGCCATGATTTCAGGAAAGTTAAAAGGGGCTATCTGGAGTCTGTGTCATTTTGTGTCTTCATCTGTGTCATATTATGGCTATAAATGAACAAATAAAAATAATAAAACCGAGGGGCGACGTTGATAACGGGCTACACTAAGGTCGCCATCTAGTGTTTATGTTTAGAGTGTCCTCCCGCCGTCGTCGTCGCCCCAAAAAACGAGTAGTGAAATTTGAAACCGTATATACTTGCAGGGTACCGTTGATTCGGGCCGCCAGTTGAAACAGACCGCCTATAGTAGCATGCATACTCAGCATGGGTATGCACGCCCTGTCTGCTGGAATGGGAATGGACTTCATTTAATGACAATTAACGCCCTACTTCGCCCAATACTTGTTCTGCCACAGTCACCAAGACCCAACCACCATCTTCCATTACTTCCTACGGGAAATCGCTCGCTGCTACCCACCACCTCAGTAGGTAAGAGTGTTAAGATTAGGTTAGGTATACTTTGTGGTTAAGGTTGGGTTAGGTTAGGTTAGGTTAACTATACTTTGTGGTTAAGGTTAGGTTAGGTTAGGTATACTTTGTGGTTAAGGTTGGGTTGGGTTAGGTTAGGTTAACTATACTTTGTGGTTAAGGTTAGGTTAGGTATACTTTGTGGTTAAGGTTAGGTTAGGTATACTTTGTGGTTAAGGTTAGGTATACTTTGTGGTTAAGATGTTTAGAGTGTTAATTTAACCTTTTTTAGGTTTAGGTTAGGCGGCCTGATTCAACTGGCGGCCCGAATCAACTGTATCCTACTTGCAGATACAAAGCATAAAACAACGCTGAAACGGTAGATTATAGTCATGATACAAACTACTGTGTATACCTTACCTTTGATCAAAGGTAAGGTATCATCTTCAGTGGCACTTACAAATCAGTAGTGATGCTATAATTCGTAATATATGGTGCCTGGCGACATTATGGCAGGTGGCGACTAAAGTGTTATCTACGGTAGTATAGTATCCTTGGTGCCAAGTAACTACCAAGTTTTTCTGCTAACCCATGATCAAAATGAAGGAGTTTCATTATGAAGAAAAGAAAAAGACCTGAGGGGAGTAGCCCTTTAACTTAGGGTAAGGTAAATGTTAGTGGTGGTAAGCTACGGGCTGTCAAATACTGTACGTTGTGAGTGGAAGGCATCGGCGACGGGCAGTGCAGGACGCGGCCCACCCTTCTTGCCTTCCCCTTTAAACTCCCTCGCTTTATATCGCCTCGTCAGTATTGCCTCATTGCCAGTTGCCTTTCCTTCTCTTTCTTGTTTCACTTTGCTTCTTGTCACTTCACGTGTAGTGTTCTCATGAGTGTTTCCTCCACTCAGTGTCAGTGCAGTAGCCGCGTCCCAGCCCAATGTTTACAACAGCTGGGCTTGTCTTCACCTCCCTCTGTCTGGCCTTGTTGTCATGACAATACCACAGCTTCAACAAAACACTAATAAATTAGATGATACAAATATATATGTATATCTATCGGCTCATTTGTATCGTTCTGAGAGTTTGTATTTAACATTTCCAAGTGAGGAACCGATATTTGTCCAGGCAAAGGGACTGTACTACGCCTACGAGGCAGTGCTCGGGCACGCCCACCGAGGTGTCACGCCCATGATCAATCGCAACTTGACTATTTGTCTTGTTATTGCTGACTTGATAATGATTTTCTTTAGATATATACTAACCTTTTCCCCATAGTTAGCCCTTCTTTTTTGTTTGTTTCCTCTATCCCTTTACTGTGGTGTGCCTAATCTGTGCTGCCTGGCACTACTAAATAAAGCTATATAATTTGGTGTTTTGTTAAATAAATATCTGCCGCACCAGATGTATCTCAGTAGAACAAGGTAAATACTGTGGTTACGACTGAATTAACTTGTGAAGTAAGTAATGTGCTGCTGTTGAGTTGAGCGAGTAAAGTCAGTGAGTTATGTGAGTATACATGTGAGTGTAGGTGTGTGTAATGTGCGATAAGTGAGTTATATGAGTAAGAGTTAGTAATGTGAGTAACAGTGAATAAAAATGTGGGTAAACGTGAGTAATGTGTGCCTACTAGCTGTGAATACAATTGTGGGTAAACATGAGAATGAGTAATTATAATTGAATACTGCAAGTACCTGTGAGTATGTGATTAACTGTGATTAATATGAATAACTGTGAGTACGTGTGAGCAACTACTACTATCATTAAACACGTGTGGAAACTGTGATGATGTGTGCGCAAGACGAGGCTCATTGCGAAGTGTGGCGGTCTAGCTTGTTTGCCAGCAGAGGCGCCACCCTCCCTTCTCGTCTCTCTCCCATCCAGGAAGGTAGAGTTTTATGATTATTTCAGCTTTTAGCGTTGTTTTCTTGCAACAGTGAGGCTGTGAGTGAGCTGAGTTATAGATAAGGTCCTGTTGTGTTAGTAGATACCTCAAAGACGTACATAAGTTGCACCCAGGAGTGAAAATAAGAGGCAAGAGTAGGAACACGTTGTTGTGTTTACCTGCCTTGAGTCGCCCGCCGCCCCGGCCGCCAGCAGGGGTCTTTGGGGCACTCACTGGTGACCTGGAAGAGGCTTGTCTGGTTGACTCAGCGGGTGGCTCCTTGATATCGCAGTATACCACTTTGCAGACAAAAGTTAGTCAGAACTTTACGGAGGCCGTAATTGCTGAAGTGCCAGATTTTCGTAGCCACATTATTTTTTAAACAACATTAAGACATTCTGGACAGTATCCACATGCCGTAACTGGTCATTCCGGCCTAAATTTGGTAAACTGGTAAAACGAGTTTAATACAATACATGGACATTGGTTATATAACCTGTCCGCCTCCCCCCCCCCGCTAATCTGGACATTGGTTACGTTACCTAAACTTTCTGGATATTTATTACTTCTATTGTTGTTTATTGAGCGGACAATCTTACCAAACCCAGTGGATTTGAAGTATCATTTAGTGTGGGTTTTTTTTTTTTGCAGTAGAACTTTAAAATTCAGGTACGGGGAGTTAGATTAGTTTCGATTCACCTATTTTTCTTAATTTATTCACTCAGGCTAGGTTAGGTTGTATTCTCATATTTTCTTCGTTTATTTACTTCTACACATATTTTCTCTGATCTTCAAAGCTTGACCCCACTACGGGGGGGCAAGCTTGTTATAGTCATAGTTATTATGGTTATTATTCATTTACGCATTAAGTGAGTCCTCAAAGCACAACAAAATGATCTAATGGAAGAAAAAGACCACGAAAAATGGGAAACTGCAATAAAGGTAATATTTCCTCCTAACTGAGGGGACTGCGCCCCTCCCTTATGACAGGGAGACCCCCTTATGTTATTGATTATCACGGCTGATGTTGGGGTTAAAATACTGCAAATGGTCAGAGCTGCAAGTTGAGGACGGTTATAACTACGTGCCATGTATCTTATTAATTAAGCTGCAGCAGAACTGGTCAATTATTACCAAAGTACCATAATCCATTTGGTGGTCAAAACGGATATTTCGTTAGTTTGCTTCTCACGAGTCATAAAAATATCTGAAATACTTATGTTTGCTTCTCCCTTTCCCCCTCTACGATCTTGAGAACTTGGTGGGAATGCAGGGTTTTTGGGAGAAGAAATTCACAGATTTACCTGATCTAATCTATCCTAACAAACTAATAAACCAGGGGCATCGCCCACTGGAACCCAACCAACCCCCCATCAGAAACCTTATTTCCAATTCTGTAGGGAATTTTGGTTCAATAGTAAAATAATACCCTTAATTTTTTCGGCCCATAGTTGTTCAGCTCCTGTCATTTCGGCCCTACCCACTCGTCATTTTGGTTTCTCGGCATCCTGCCGATTAAAAGACTGAACTTAGTATTTTGATATATTTTATGTGCTTTTTGATGATCCGATGATTGATTTTAGGTTAAACCAATATTTCATATACTGTAGTATATATTTACTATTTTCTTGAGGGGGGGACCCGGCCTTATACAGAAAGTGCAGGGGGTCCGGGGGAAATCAACACTTCCAGCCCTATTCTTTCACATTAATGACTACAGCAAGGTAGATTTATCAAAAGTGTTGCATTAATATCAGGTTCCTAGTTGACAAGTATAGTAATTTATTCTTCATTTTTGTACTAAGATGGTAGGGAATGCACAGCTTCCTGTCACGATATGTCTTGCATTGGACACAGGCCCATCTGATGTAAAGGATGGGTGCCCCTTAGCCATTTCTGGTATTTACAAATGCCACTGGATCACATTGCAATCTGAAGCTAATGGTCATGGGGCTCATGGCACAATAATTTCTTACCCAAATAGGGGAAGTTTACTTTAAACTTTTCCTGACATGATATGGGCATTTTCACAGTAACCTAGGCCATCAGTAATAATTGAAATAAAGCAATGGACTCTTATCTTATAATGGGTGTAGCTGATTGTGTTTGTCAGTTAATTAAAGAGCACTTCATTGACAAACATCATCCAAAATTTAAAGGATCTATGTCAATAACTTTTTTTTCAGCGCCCAAAAGTGTTCGAATGTTGGACGGAACTTGGTGTCTCATTTAATTAATTTAATTATTGGAATTGCCATTACTACTGCTTGTATAGATGTAAAATGTATTATTTACCACAATTAAAATAGGTTAATATGTTATAAAATATACGCGTTAAATGTAATAAGTATTTATAATTTATATATTCAGCGCCGACATCGTTTATGTTACACTAATTTTTCCGTCCACAATGTCCACTCTGACACATCGGTCTGTATCTTATGCCATAATATATGAAAGTCTATTGTTTTTCATTGATATACAAGACACTATAAGGGACTATATATATAGTCCCTTATAGTGTCTTGTATATCAATGAAAAACAATAGACTTTCATATATTATGGCATAAGATACAGACCGATGTGTCAGAGTGGACATTGTGGACGGAAAAATTAGTGTAACATAAACGATGTCGGCGCTGAATATATAAATTATACATACTTATTACATTTAACGCGTATATTTTATAACATATTAACCTATTTTAATTGTGGTAAATATATACAAAAATTTGAGGTGTTCAGTTTTCAAGTTGTTGAATAATTTTTTTACAGTTGTCGCAATGTATTGTTGTTACTGTGAAATTATCATAATATCTGCAGCTTTTTGGTAAAAATATTCTATACAATAGACAATTGATCCTTCAATATTCACTGGAACCAAAGTGATAAAAGACAATTAAAATTTTTGTGCTGTGAAACAATGATGGCCTAGGTTACTGTGAAAATGCCCATATATATCAACTTGTAAGAACATTAGAACATAAGGGAGCTACAAGAGGTCGTGAGACTTACACGTGGTAGTTCCTGTTACTTGTGTGTTTTCTAATGCAGAACAAAAAAATTATAGTAATATTTCAGCATATGAATTTTTTCAATGAATTTCTCTCATATGATTTCTGCATTTCAGATGCCACGTGTCAAAGGAGAAAAAAAGAGCCAGTCGGCCATTGACAAGGTGGTGACTCGAGAGTACACCATCAACATGCACAAGAGACTGTATGGTGTGTCTTTCAAGAAAAGGGCGCCTCGTGCTATCAAAGAAATACGGAAATTTGCCAAGAAGCAGATGAACACTGAGGATGTGCGGCTGGATGTCAGGCTGAACAAGCACATCTGGTGCAGGGGAATCAGGTGAATATGGGCAGTGAACGCAGCTGATCTTAATTCTCTCTCTCTCTTTCTCTCTCTTTCTCTTTCTCTCTTTCTCTTTCTTTCTTTCTCTCTCTCTTTTCTCTCTTTCTCTCTCTTTTCTTTCTTCTTCTCTTTCTTTCTCTTTCTTTCTTTCTCTCTTTCTCTCTCTTTCTCTCTTTCTTTCTTTCTCTCTTTCTTTCTCTTCTCTTTCTTTCTTCTCTTTCTCTCTCTCTTTCTCTCTCTCTTCTTTCTCTCTTTCTTCTTCTCTCTCTTTCTCTCTCTTCTCTTTTCTCTCTCTCTCTTTTCTCCTCTCTTCTCTCTCTCTCTCTTCTCTCTCTCTCTCTCTCTCTCTCTCTCTCTCTCTCTCTCCTCTCTCTCTCTCTCTCTCTCTCTCTCTCTCTCTCTCTCTCTCTCTCTCTCTCTCTCTCTCTCTCTCTCTCTCTCCTTCTCTCTCTCTCTCTCCTCTCTCTCTCCTCTCTCTCTCTCTCTCTCTCTCTCCTCTCTCCCCCCCCCCTTCTTCAGTGTGGAAAAGTCATGAAACCATTGATGATAGATTAAGAACTCCATTACCTTGATAGTTGATGCGTGTAGTGGAAACTTTCTCCTGACACTCATACATATTAGATGCAAGCTAAAAAGTTGTCACCTAAAATCCTGTGAGAAACAAAAGGTCTGGGTGTGTGGATGTGGAATGAGTGCGTGCGTGTGTGTGTGTGTTACCTAGTTGCAGCATGCAGGCCCTGAGCTATATTCGTGTGGTCCTATCTCTGTATCTATATTGATTTAGCTTCCTTTGAATTGATGCACCCTTCATGCTGCCACCACCACTCTTCGTGTCCATTCTAGGCATCTATACTTCCAGAGGGAAACCTGTATTTCCTTTCTTATCATTCAAAAACTTTTCTTTTCCTATTTTTTCCTTGTGCTCCTCAAATATCAAGTCTATCTTCTCTTAATATTAGGTCTCGACTTACAAGTTATTATCAACATATATCTACTGTAACAAGTCCCGCTTTTCTTCTTTTCAAATTATGTCATTTTCAATTCCTTTAGTCTTTCCTCGTAGGTTAGACAGGTCAACTTGGGAACTATCTTAATTGTTACAATTTTGTGTTATTTCTAATTTCTCAGTATTTTTTATTTTTTGAGGGGACCACAATTTTGACATTCTAGTTTTGTCTTATATAATTTTGGTGATTATTTTCGTCATTATATCTATCCATGAAGCTACTCTCTTGTTCTTTAACATTCTATGTGTATCGTTAAATACTTTGATTATATTATGTGCTTCTAGTGATGGATTATTCTGGATCACTACACTACTAAAGTCTTTCCTGATTTTTTCTTGTTATTATATTTCTTAACTTGTGGGTCCAATTAAGTATCTTAATTCCCCCCATGTCCAGTACATGACATCTACTTGTAAAGGCAAGCTACATGCCCTCAGAGATATATACAAACCTGTCTGTAAATATATAAATGGCCTTGACAGATACTCTCCCCAACATGTCCCGGAAGCATTAGAGTGAATTTGATGTGATAGCAAGAACCATTGAACTATACCAGTTAAGGCTAAAGAAATATACTGTTGAGTATTATTGGGGTAAAGCTTTACTGTACAAACATTTTTTATTACAATGCTGTGTATAGTATTCAGTATCAACAAGGTTGGACACCTTTCAAGTTTACAAATCCCAAAATACATTCATAAACCCCAAACCCCATAAAATTCCATTCTCGTCTTTTGCTGCATTCCTATATTTTGCTTCATTCTTAAAAAAATCTTCAATCAACTTCAACCTTCTTGCTTAAATCTTTTCTAAATCCTTTGCTATCCTTGAGGTTTCTTATCTTCCTCTAACTTTGCATCATCAGTAGACAGACATATAAGTACTTGATGACATATAAGTACTTGATTCATTATGATGGTCATTGATGCCTATCAGTAACATTGATAAGACTGTTCCCTGTGCTACTCCGGTCACCCAGCCTCCATTCTGATTGCTTGTCTCTTTTTTTAGACCTTCACAGATCCCTTCAGATACCTCTAAAACGTAATTATAAAGTGGGGGAGAGATGCCCCTATTTCCCCCCTCAACCCCCCTTCCCCCTAACCGATCCCCCCATGGACCCCTCAAAAACACTTCCTTTTCTTTTAGGTAGTCTTCCATCCTGTTGCAATTGGTTTCTTTAGTGTCTTCTGACTTCCATAATGATCTATGTGGACTTGAATTTTTATTGTTATGATCTAAATATATGTAGCCTGCACATTCATCCCTTTCTTGTGTCTGAGATCTTACTTTAGAGTAAAATCTCTTAAGTTGATGGCACATGACCTTTCTTTTTTAAATCCAAATTGTCTCTGTTAGTATACTATATTCCTTTCCTTTCTGAGTATTCTGTCCATTATAAATTTCTCACAGATTTTACAAACTATGCTGGTCAACACCGGTCTATGATTAAGTGTGTGTGTGTGGGTGTACAGTATTTACTTTGTATATCAAGTGCTTACTTTTTGGGTTTGTATTTACCTAGTTGTGATAGACGGGAAATGAGACACTCGTGGGGTCCTCTGTCTGTCTCAATCATAACTTTAGGATCATAAATACTCTTAGCAGCATCTACTCTTTCACTGTGTGTGTGTGTTCATGTATGGATGTATGTGTTGTTTGTGCATGTGTGTGTGTTCTTGCGGCTAAAAGACAGAAATAGTGTAAGCCATACTGGGAAAGGTGGTGAACAGGCTAAAGGTATGGAAGTATATGAACATATTTGTGTGTCTGAGTTGTTTTATATCTAATGTGCTAAACAATAGGAAATTAACACAACCAATTTGCAATCTCCAGGAATGTTCCCTTCCGCATTCGTGTTCGTCTTTCCCGGCGCCGTAATGAGGATGAGGATTCTACTCAGCCCTTCTACACCCTTGTAACCTTTGTCCCTGTTGCTTCCTTTAAGGGACTGGGAACTGAAAATGTAGATGAAGGCTCTGATGAATAAAGTGGGAGTAATCTAACAAAGACTGTTTCCTTATCTTTTTTTTGAGAGTACTGTATATTTAAGGTCAGTGTTGTCGGTATACTTTATCATGTTAAATGAGTCATTGATAAAGTACTATCAGGATGATAAAAGTTTATGGTGACTATTTGATTGTTTAGCATTTTATTGCTCCTGGTGCGTATAATAGGCAATTAGACAACTAAAACTTGCAGAGCATTTTTGGAGATGATCATGTACATAATTAAGCATTGCTGCAAGCCTGTCATCAATCTTGCCTGTGTCTGCTGACAATTTCCTGTCTTGTTTAGTAATACTAGAGCATAGGAAATATTTCTTAAGATAGGAACTTCCTTTTCACATATCTCGTACAAACCCTGTCTTGATTATATTAAAGATTCAACATTTGTTGCTTAGCCAATGTTCTATGCCCCCGTTTCTCAAACTTGCCAGCCTCCGGCTACTACCCTTCCTTTAAATCTTTCCTATTCAACCGCTGGCATTCCTCCTGGACCACTTTCTCTGCCAATAAACTTCGCCTGATCAAACCCTGTATCTCTCCATGGTCAAATCCTTACCACTCTAATAGACGTTGGGAGACTGCTCTCGCACGCTTATGCATAGGCCATGCCAACCTCTCACACTCCTATCTCATGTCACGCTCCTCCCCAACCCTCTGCACACCCTGTCAAGTTCCTCTCACTGTCCAACATGTCCTAATACCCTGCCCCCCATCTTACTCCTGCCCGTTCCAGTTCCTTCCCTCATTTGTCCTCCCTTTCCCGAGCTCCCTGTCTTGCGGACACTCTCCCGGAATCCCCCTCCTCCCTGTAAAATTTAACCTCCTTCCTCCAACAAATCCACATCCTACACCTGATCTAACCATCCTGCTGTAACATTCCATTCTTTCCCCTTCCCTCATCGTTTCACTATTATTCTTTAACCCCTCCCCTTTATATGCTTTGCCATAATGCCATATGATCTCTGATGTCTGGCACATTCACCTTTTTAGGCATTAAATCAATCTATCTGGGGAACGTCATGTCTCCAGTTCTTTGCCACTCGCTCTTACTCATTAAAAGTGTGAAGCTAATAACAGCTGTTCTAATCTTTGACCTATTCTTCATCCCAAAATTCCATCCAGCACAAAGCTGCCTGTTGCACCCATGCTAACATGCCTGCGAGCCAGATTTCCACTAAAAAGGGACTGATTGTAAATGAATTGATAGTTATGTCATATACATGTCTCGTCTAATTTAGTCTACACTGCTGCCTGTTTCTTGGAACTTTTTCAAGAGGGGTGGCCTCAGCAAGTCTTTATTTGCATCTGTCCATATGCCCAATCTTCCCATCCTCTCATTCTTATATTATATCCCCTCTCTGATTCAAATACTCTAGTACTCTCATCTTACTCAACAGGGGATCGTCCTCTCACACCTCTAGCATCTATTCAACTCTTATCCCAGTCTTCTCACTCTCACCTATCTTCTCAAGGTTTCCAAATCATCTCAGGAGTGCGGCACATCACCATTTCCACCACTGCATTTCCCTCCTGCCTTTCGCCGTACCAAATCTTTCATATACCTTTTCATAACTTCCCATCCATTGTGCTCACACCACATCAATGTGCACTCCCTCAGATAACTAGTCTCCACTGCTTAAATCTGTGACCTCACTTATTCCATGTCCAGGTGACAGGTCTCACGTGCATAGGTCACTGTCGGAATTATGCATTACCCGAGTGCCTTCTTTACCTCCTTACTTAGTCTTTTCTCTAATCATGCAACCGGTTCAGCCGTAATAGTAGAGCTCTACTGTTTACTGTGGACAGTGTGGAGTCGATGTCAATTTGTCAATTTGAATTGTCTACTGTCATTTTGAATGGGCCCCAGACATAACTACGTCACGGTTTGTTTACATCGGTGCATTGTGGGGATAAGGCGGGGTCGCCGCGGGTGGACCTACGAAGGGAAAACTACGGCGATGGAAGAATTTAGAGTTATTTTGCGCGAAATTGATATTCCAGGTGCTACATTACTGTGCTCTGTTCTCGCTGACAACACTATAGAGAAGACCTGAGGTAATGGCTGATGTGCAGAGGCTTCTAAACCAAGAAAACAGAGTCATAACAGAGCCTCGTCAAAAGGTAAGCAACTGGTAGGTACGTAATGTGTCCCTACCACTTGCTTACTTCTTAATGAGACTCTGCTGTGACTGTTTTCCTGGTTTAGAAGCCTCTGCACATCAACCATCACCTCAGGTCTTCTCTAGTGTTGTCAGCGAGCACGGAAATATAGCACCTGGAATATCAATTTCGCCCAAAACAACTCAAATTTTTTTCATCGTCGTAATCTTCTCTTTGTAGGCTGTACATATTCATGGTTATGATAGTATTAAAATACCTTATTAATTGAGTTCCTTTTGTTGTCTTTGATGTAGTAGTGCTACATCATGGTTTAAGTGTTACTTGACGAGCCAATGAATACTCTTGAGTCTATACCAACATCACCAACCTTTGCTTTGATTTATCTTATTACTCCATCCATAAACAAGTTGCATAACCACGGTGACATTACCCATCCTTGCCTCATGATACCTGCATGGTACTGTCGTCTACCGATATTTTTGTCCCTACACAAATCGGGAAAGCTCGCCGACAGTAATGGTTAGGTTGGTATCCGGTCATTTCGCCATACCATAGTCATTTCACCATACCATAGTCATTTCGCCCACAGGTCATTTCGCTCACACTATGGAGTCATTTCGCCCACACTATGGAGTCTATAGGAGCTAGGAGGTTAGGTTTAAAATTTGTTTAGTGTGTCGAGAACCCCCAACCCCCCGCTAGGAGGTTAGGTTAGGTTAGGGTAGGTTAGATTTGGGTAGTTTAGGTTAGATTTGGTTAGGTTAGGTTAGGTTAGATTAGATTTGGTTAGGTTAGGATAGGTTAAATTTGGTTAGGTTAGCTTAGGTTAGGTTATCGGTGGGTCAAGCCCCCTGCTAGGGTAGGTTAATTTTGGTTAGGTTAGGTTTATTTTGGTTAGGCAATTTCGTCATTTCGCCTACAAGACATTTCGTCCACATGTAAGTCAATTCGCCCACATGTAAGTCAATTCGCCCACTCTAAAGTCAATTCGCCCACACGATCCATGTCACGGAGTCATGTAACTATATCTTCCTCTGGCAGAAATGGAATGAACCACCAGTAACCTTGGGCGAAATGACGGTAAAATTCTAGTGTTTGCCCATACTCTCCCACTTCCCCCAAACAAGTTTGGGGACCTGTGGGAATGCGGGGTTTTCGGGTGGGGAACAAATTATTCGTCGGAAACACGTAATTAAAGAGTTGTGTAGGGGGGTAGAATTCCCTAGATCTAGGGTAATTTCCTTATATCTAGAGAAAATTGCCTAACCAAAATAAACCTAACCTAACCAAAATTAACCTACACTAGCAGGGGGCTACCCACCGATAACCTAACCTAACCAAATCTAACCTATCCTAACCTAACCAAATCTAATCTAACCTAACCTAACCAAATCTAATAGGTTAGATTTGGTTAGGTTAGGTTAGCTTAGATTAGATTTGGTTAGGTTAGGTTATCGGTGGGTCAAGCCCCCTGCTAGGGTAGGTTAGGTTAATTGTGGTTAGGCAATTTTCTCTAGATATAAGGAAATTACCCTAGATCTAGGAAATTTTACCCCCCTTACACAACTCTTTGATTACGTGTTTCCGACGCATAATTTGTTCCCCACCCGAAAACCCCGCACTCCCACAGGTCCCCAAACTTGTTTGGGGGAAGTGGGAGAGTATGGGCAAACACTAGAAATTTACCGTCATTTCGCCCAAGTGGTTCATTCCATTTCTGCCAGAGGAAGATATAGTTACATGACTCCGTGACATGGATCGTGTGGGCGAATTGACTCTTATATGTGGGCGAATTGACTTACATGTGGATGAAATGTCTTGTGGGCGAAATGACGAAAATTGCCTAACCAAAATAAACCTAACCTAACCAAAATTAACCTACCCTAGCAGGGGGCTTGACCCACCGATATGCTAACATAACCAAACCAAATTTAACCTATCCTAACCTAACCATATCTAACCTAACCAAATCTAACCTAAACTACCCAAATCTAACCTACCCTAACCTAAAGAAATCTAACCTAACCTCCTAGCGGGGGGTTGGGGGTTCTCGTCACACTAAACAAATATAACCTAACCTCCTAGCTCCTATAGACTCCATAGTGTGGGCGAAATGACCGGATACCAACCTAACCATTACTGTCGGCGAGTTTTCCCGATTTGTGTAGGGACAAAATATCGGTAGACGACATTACCATGCAAAGTACATGAGGCAAGGATGGGTAATGTCACCGTGGTTATGCAATTTGTTTATGGATGGAGTAATAAGATAAATCAAAGCAAAGGTTGGTGATGTTGGTATAGACTCAAGAGTATTCATTGGCTCGTCAAGTAACACTTAAACCATGATGTAGCACTACTGATTATGAGGAAAGACAACAAAAGGAACTCAATTAATAAGGTATTTTAATACTATCATAACCATGAATATGTACAGCCTACAAAGAGAAGACTACGACGATGAAAAAAATTCGAGTTGTTTTGGGCGAAATTGATATTCCAGGTGTTATATTTCCGTGCTCGCTGACAACACTAGAGAAGACCTGAGGTGATGGTTGATGTGCGAAGGCTTCTAGACCAGGAAAACAGCCACAGCAGAGTCTCATTAAGAAGTAAGCAAATGGTAGGGACACATTACGTACCTACCAGTTGCTTACCTTTTGACGAGGCTCTGTTATGACTCTGTTTTCTTGGTTTAGAAGCCTCTGCACATCAGCCATTACCTCAGGTCTTCTCTATAGTGTTGTCAGCGAGAACAGAGCACAGTAATATAGCACCTGGAATATCAATTTCGCGCAAAATAACTCGAAATTCTTCCATCGCCGTAGTTTTCCCTTCGTAGGTCCACCCGCGGCGACCCCGCCTTATCCCCACAATGCACCGATGTAAACAAACCGTGACGTAGTTATGGGTAGGGTCCATTTGAATGGTCATTTTGTGTCTTCATCTGTGTCATATTATGGCTATAAATGAACAAATTACAAAAATATCACCAGTGGATACCAACTATAAGGTCGCCAATTAGTGTATGTTCTGAGTATTCTCCCGCCGTCGTCGTCGCCCGAAAAAAAAACGAGTAGTGGAATTTGAAACCGTATATACTTGCAGATACAAAGCATAAGACAACACTGAAACGGTAGATTATACAGTCATGATATAAACTACTGTGTATCATCTTCAGTGGCACATGCAAATCAGTAGTGATGCTATAATTCGTAATATATGGCGGCTGGCGACATTATGGCAGGTGGCGACTATAGTGTTATCTACGGTAGGGCTAGTAAGAGCCAAGGATATTAGAAAGACTATACTATCCTTGGTAAGAGCTAACTAGAGGCTTTGCCCAATGACAAGTAGCTACACATCACAAATACCGTCACGCGTCGCTGCGCAGGCGCGGCAGATGACGTCACGCAGGTAAACATTGACCACGCATGTTTGTTCACGAAGGAGACGAAGCGATACTATTCAGATCGCTACACCGGTCGAGGCTGACCTATATCCCTAACAAAAAGGTATGTTATTCCCTAAACTAGGGGTAAACGTTTATGAAACTGTCGCCGATAGGAACTCTCGCCGAAACACCAATTACCTAGAACTCTCGCCGACAGTGGAACACTCGCCGACGTGGAAGTTTTCGGGGACAGTTAAACTTGTAATATATGAAAATGAAGCTAACCTAACCTAACCACATAATCTAGCCAAACTATTCAGGGTATTGTTGTTGGTATTTAATTCCTGAATGCAGAAACACGGGTAATAGGAACATTCGCCGACGTGAAAAATTGGAACACTCGCCGATCTCGGCGAGAGTTCCTATCGGCGACAGTTCCAGGTACCCTTTCCCGCCTTTATTAGTGTGCTTTTTTTTTTTAAACCTTCACAGATCCCTTCAGATACCTCTAAAACGTAATTATAAAGTGGGGGAGAGATGCCCCTATTTCCCCCCTCAACCCCCCTTACCCCTAACCGATCCCCCCCTTGGACACCTCAAAAAATAATATGGTAAACATTACTAACTTAACCTCACTATAACCTAACCTAACTTCACAAATAAATTAGCGAGAACCCCACAAAAATAAGTACTAAACTAACCTAACTTGGTAAAATTCTAACTCTGGGGTGACGGATCTTCAGGTGATCCGTTCTCAATAAGTGTTTATCATTAGCTGTGGCATCTATGTAAGAGGTGTGAACAAATGTTTATATAATTCCGTTTTTTCTCTTTTTCTTATCTTAGGTACTGTTGGATATTGGAAGCCTAGGTATCCTCCATTTTTTATTGGTGGAATATTAGGAGGCTCACCACATTGTGAATACCATCATGTCAGGCTTCAGTGGAGTGCTGAAGCTCACGGATCTTGATGATTTCATCGCTCCTTCACAGGTAAATGAAACCTTAAAAAACAGGTAAAATAAACCCTCATTGAGTTGTAATGGGGGATTAAGTTTACATTTGTTCATAATTTTTGTTCATGAAATATAATATGGAAAGATTTTTAATACAGTTACACATTGACCTATGTATTTATATCATAAGAATTTGTAAGTATAGATACAGTGCAGCAGAATTACAAGTAAATATCTAGGCTCTATGGGGTTAGTTTACCTGTCATTAGTTCACCTGGTTAGCCACCCCTAGTACCCCTGGTCACCATGTCCAGGGAGAGAGCAGCAGGCACAATAGTAATAGAAGTGGGCATAGCTTAGTTAATATGGTATTATTTCAGATGAACACCGAATTCACTTTGGTGGACGAAACAATTTTTTCTGGTGAGTTTTGATGCGTTTAAAATTAATCTGCTAACCGTTTCTGTCGCAATTTATTATTTTATTTTTTTAATATTTTTTTAGTTAGGTGAAGGTTAGGTTAGGTTGGGTTTAGTTTAGGTTAGGTTATGTATAGGTTTGGTTAGGTTCAATTTGTTTTTTTGTCATTTTTGTTGTAAATAAAAAAAAAAAAAAAAAAAAAAAAAAAAAAAGGGATTTGCGATAGAAACGGTTAGCAGATTAATTCAAAACACATCAAAAGAAACACTCACTCAACAGAAAAAAATTGTTTTGTCCACCAAAGGAATTTCGGTGTTCATCTGGAAATTTACCGTTAATATTTTCATCGCCTGCCTGAGCTGTTGTCATAGTAGTGAATTAAAGGCCAGCCACCTGTAGATTGGTAGAATGTGGGAGGCAGATGAGTGGTGGGTGATGAAGGACACTGAAGATTGCTGCGAAGTAGATAGATCATTATGTTGTAAGTTCTTATGTGTTTTCTTTTTCTGAGTTTGATTTAACATGGCATGAGACAATCAGTGTTTTGTTTATGTGCAAGAGTCGGGGTTCTCAATGTTGACCATGTTCCCCAGGCAGCCGTGCCCTATTTGAAGGAGGCCATATGGAAAGAAATGGAACAGTAGGGGACCACAATTATGTTTCCAAAGGGCCACTCAAACTAAATGCAGCAAAATATTAAAATAACTTGGGAGTTTGCATCAACCACAAGGATAACACTAAATACAGTAAAAGTTATGAAGGTATTTTTTCATAACAGGCCTAATGCTGATACAGTACTGTACATTTTGTCATTATTATTTTGTTTACTACTACACAATTGTGTATGCATTGAAATAATTTTTTTAGCTACTACAAACGTTTTGTCTGTGTACAAGAGAGCTAAGATTTTCTTATCACAAAGGACTGGCCAAGGGCCAAGGGCAAAACAAAAAAGTTAACAAAAAGCACGCTAGCTGCCAGTCCCTAAACAATGCAGATGGTAAAGTACATTTTTCTTCAACTAATAGTGGCAAAAAGGGGGACCACAGCAGTACACTGAGCTCAGAAAGGGGGCCATATACAAAAAAAAATAGAAGGTTGAGAACCTGTACAATGTAGAGGATGAGTTGAGTGATGAGAACAGAGTGAAGGGGTTGGCAGGGAGAAGCACTGAACAACCCAAGCACCAAGGATCACCCGAGCTTTGTAGTAAACATTTATTGTGCCCTGTAATTTTAACTCTACATTGATATCTGTTTAATTTATACACTACAAGATTTTTAGATTTTGTTTTTTATTTAAGAAATGAGCAAAGGTGGATGTTGGTTGCTTCTTAGTTGCAGCAGATTGTAGTAGATACTTACTAAATAAAACATTATATTCTTTTCCTTTTCCTGATATCATAAATGGTTTCTTCCGAAGTGCCACAACAGTCAACAGTGACAGCATTTGTGTTGCCCCAGCTAGGTTTCAGTTTTTACAATAGCAAATTCTTCAGTAAAAGAACACTTTCTTCATCCCTTGGAATAACATTATGATAATTATAATTACGATGATAAAGATGAGTGACATTAATCACTGTGATAGCTAGAAAACCTCCAACTTGTATATATTCTCATAAGACACCCAATATATTCTAAAATCCTAATATTTGAACTGTTTGAAAAAAAATAGTGTGGCAAAAATATTATGAATGTTTATTTATGTAGGCTGAATTATGTATACGCATAAGAATATTTACCTATATGTCCTAATTTATAAACTATTTACACTTTCAGGAGTGAAATATGTCCTGACAGGTATCGGTATGTTATCTTTAAATTTCATCTTGATTACAGGAATGCATCAAGCCAGTGAAAGTTGAACAGAAGTCAGGTCGCGGTGTTATCCGAATAGATGATGACGGAACAGAGGGCGTGGCAGCACAGGTAGGAGCAAAACTATCACTGAAACACTTACTTTTCCAAGGTGTTTTATTTGACATCTTCCAGGAGTTCATCTATTTGTTCTTTTATTCATTTTCACAATGCATTATTGCTGCACACAGGAAATGGTACACATGTATATACACACCATATGTTTTATAACATAATAATAACACACAAAGGTATAATAATCAATGCGTAATGCACACAGTCTTGACAAATCAAATGCTCAAATGCATTTTCTAAAAGCAACCTTTGGTGGAGAAACAAAAAGACTTGAGGTGATGAGTGGCAGGGAGAATTGCAGAGCCTTGTGTTTAGTGAGGCTGTAAGTTGTGGTTTTGTGATTTTCTTAAAATAACAAGTAACGTCAGCTTGGTGGGCATTCACTCTCTTATCATACGTGGTCTTGTAATCTTGTACAGGCAGACCATACGAATGTGACAATTCATTTCCCGTGTATGGACAACAGCAAATGGAAACTCGTCCATTATGGCCACTCACTTAAGGGAGCTCCAAGGAACATGTGTTAAAGCAAATTTGATCATATTGGACTCTTTGTACTGCTCTTTTAGCCAAGTTTCTCTGCTCTGAATGTTTGAGTGTAGCATATAATGAATACATAGCTACGTATTTATTTTATATTTTTAAGCTATTGGACATATCTCTTATAATTTTACTTTATAAAATATGAGATGATTTCAGAATTAACCCAAGATATTGTTTACATTTACATTCTGTTTAGTTCACTGGGCCTCTTGGGTTAGACAAAGCATCACAACCTCTATTACATTATTATTAGCTTTTGTAATTTAACTTTATGAAATATGAGATGATTTCAGAATTAATTAACCAAAGATATTTTTTACATTTACATTCTGTGTAGTTCACTGGGGTGTAGTCCTCTTGGGTTAAGCAAAGCATCACAACATTTATTACGTCTTCATATGCAGTGACTCACAAATACTTTCCTTGGTACAGCCTAAATATGAGAAGGCCAAGATAACGCTCAACGACTGCCTGGCGTGCAGCGGCTGCATCACATCGGCAGAAGTCGTCCTTGTTAACCAGCAGAGTCATAATGAGCTTTATAGGTAATGATAGCACGTCTTGTGATTACCATAGATTTTGAAGTTTAAAATTTTCAAGCAAATATTTGGTTCATAGACTACTGAAAAATTACATGTACGTATGTATATTGCTTTGTAGACAGCATTGGAGACATTTTACAATAGTCATAGACCGATTAAATAATAGTGTATCATTTTTTTCTTTAGTTTGCTTTAAGGTAGCTGTATGTCTAGGGATGTCATGACAGTGTTGTTGTTTGGTGAGCTTTCCAAGGGTAGGATAACATGCAGGAGTGCTCACGTGTTCTGTACTTTGGGGTTGTAATCCCAGCCAGGCCAAAAGAAAGCTAATAAAATACACTTATGTTGTTTACACATTGGTCCAGAATTGTGGCTTTACTTTTTTGTTGCTTTGATTATTGTTTTAATAGATATTTACATTATCTGTTATATTTCTTTTCCTTCTTTCAGGATTCTCTCTGAAAATAATAGTGGGGAAACCTCGGAGAAGTTGACCATAATAGTGTCCCTGTCGCCCCAAGCTGTCCTCTCCATTGCCGCCAAATACTCTCTAGGCACGGATGAATGTGCACAAAAGTTAGCAAGTAAGTAGATAAGATTACATTTGCACCATATTGTTAGACATGGATATATGGAAATGTCAACCAAATATGAGATTTTTTTTTTTTACCTTGAAACGTATTGTACACCTAGACATGAAACAGATACAGTGCATTGTGTTCTTTTTGGTGGCATTCATTAATGGCATCTCAACCTGGAAGATTTTCTTTTTCTATAGTGTCCATCATATATTTATTTTTCATGTATTGAAGTCACTGACATGCTATTGTATATACTCGAGTATAGGTCAGCCCTTGATTTTTGGCACAGGAATCATTGGCTTATAACATGCCTCATGTATGGGTTGATCCAAGTTTGTAAGGGTTATGGAACTACAAATTTGGGTATCAAAGCACTTAAAACTCATTTCAGAAAACCCTCACTCAAAACATTTAACGTCCTATAAGCTGAGGGCTGCTAAGCCTAATACGTCAAAGGTTGATGGCATATTGTGTTGTGATAATTGTTTTGTAATGATTGTTGAACACTAAATTTGTGTTCAGAATGCAAATGTTCCCACATCTACTGGAAGGAAGGGTATGAAAATGGTGTTTTCGAATTTTATTTTATTTATTTATTACTATACTCGTATGTACTTGTGACCATGTAATCAGTTGTCTTGCAAGCTATGGTGGCAACCAACTTAGAGCAACAGGCACATGCTTTCTAAATTAATAAGGAGGAAGCAATTAGTATCCTTCTCCCTTTCAGAGATAATCTTGTTTGACACTTATTTATATTTTCCTAGAGCAGTTTATGCAGAGCACTGGTTCAGGAAGTCAACATTGCAACACGAAATTACATTCAATTGTTTTCTTCCATAAAAAGCTTTGGCTCACTGAGTTGGGGTTATCCTAATCGTTTGAGGTGTTCACAAACAAAGAAAAAAATAGTAAATGAAAATAAAATAAAAACAGATAAGCAAATAGAAGTAAAGATGAAAATAGAATATCCTCGGTATTCAAGTTGACATGAGAGATGCCTTGACTTTGCACACCATTCAGTTAATTCCTTAGACAGTTAATTGAAAGTGTCGCTGGACAGTGGAAGTTAAGGATAATCAAAAAGAGGATGAAAACATGAATAAAGCTGTTGCTTGAAGAACACAAGCACTAATACATGCTCTATTTTGCAGGTTATTTCAAGAAGTTGGGAGTCCACTACATCTGTGATACAAACTTTGCTCGCAGCTTAAGCTTACTTGAAGCTGAGAGGGAATTCCTGAAAAGATATAAGGAAAAGGATTTGAACCCTAAAGCCTTACCTATGCTTGCCTCTGCCTGTCCAGGTAATTAAAGAAATGGGTAGCTAATCTTGAAAAAGGGGTAATTCCTAAACTGTTAAATCATTACATATCTATTTACACACTATAAGACTAAGGAAGATCTTACCATTACAGGTTGGGTTTGTTATGCTGAGAAAACACACGGTTCTTTCATTCTGCCTTACATGAGCACCGTCAGGAGTCCCCAGCAGGTGATGGGAAGTCTTGTCAAGGATCTCTGGGCCACTCAGAAGGGCATCACCCCTGATAAGGCAAGTTTTTATTATTATTTTTTTTTTAGAAGAAGTAAGGGGGTGAACCTCCTCTTCGTATGGACTATGTAACCCTGTCTCTCCACCAAGTCCTGTGAATCTAGACAGACATATACTGTAGTGTTGCACTAATTGTGTGCTCAAAACTTGTGTAGTGTGTGCGTAAGTAATTTCAGGGGCTAATATGTATCCTTTTCTGTGTGACTTGTACTCTACACGCCATCCCTCTGAAAACACATAATGGTATGATAATTATAATGATTTGCATTTCTTTCGAAGGGTGGCCGAAGAAGAGCATCTTTTTCGATTTAGAGGAGCATATGAAGTACAGTATATAGGAGACAAATGAGGAAGAATGCAATAGGCTACTTGAGTGCTTCTCATATATTGCATGACAAATAACAGCACTTTTGTAATAGTAACTTTTGTTTGTTATGTAATATGGTGTTACTGAGGAGGTGGAGGTATCGGTGTATGAAGGAATCTAGATTTATATTAGAGTAGTTATGGAAGGGAGAACATCGGAAGGCCAGATGCAGCATGATTAATGAAAGAGTGAGAAGGTAGAGGAAGGGGAAAAATAATGCAGTTGTGATCACTGTGAATTTTTATATTTGTCAGAGAAAGTGCATTGTTACAAGAAGTTGCTTTATTTCATTTATAATTCCTTAGGAGCCTTTGCTCTCCTCAAATGTAGGAAGGGACACTTGAATGGATAACTTAGATACAATTTATGCAGTTATCTGAATGAGGGATTTCATAAGTAGGACCATAGCTTAACACTAAATGCCAGGCCAGTACACTTCAGTGCTCAGCAAACAGAGCCGCTCATGCTTGAGTATTACTTACCGAGAATGATTTTTTACAGATATATCATGTGACAGTAATGCCGTGCTTTGACAAGAAATTAGAGGCTGCTCGAGATGACTTTCATAATGAAGTTTTCTCAACGCGTGAAGTGGACTGTGTCATAACCTCAGGTAATTCTGCTGAAATTAAGGCTTTATGCCCAAGTATTTTCTGAGTCCGGTAAACACATGTGATAAATAGCTTTGCAGAAAGGTAATTTTTATGGGACAGGAAACATCTGATTTAAGAGTAAAAGAGTGATGCAATATATATTAAAGAAGGAATTTATTTGATGAATTCAAAATATGATAACACCTCACATGTATGGGAAACATTTTCTGTTGTAAAAAATGCTCACGTCTCACTTTAATACATACACAACTAAACCAAGATCAGTGACATTGGCTCAAAGATATACAAAGCTGACTGGTTGAATCTTAATGCACTTTTACAAATATATGGTACTGATGAACGTGTATAATGGGGAAGTAGTATTGTAGAACCTACTTTTTCTGTCCCTATAATCACTACTCTGCATTTTATACATTAATTGATGGGAATGGTTGATAGGAAATTCAAGTACACACAACCCTCGTTTTCCCGGATATTGGATTTGCCGGACAAAATCCGAGGTCCGGGGATATGACAGAGTCCCGGACAAATGCCTGGTCCAGTCCGTAAATTGACAAAGTTGTCCGGTGGTCCGAGCGTCTCCTGTCACCCCTGGTCAGTGTCCGTGCCTCCTGCCAGCTGGCAGCATTCTCAGCGGTGGTATTGCTTACATTTGGGCACACGACACTCACGTTTCACCTGCACCGCCTCCATCAGTCCCCTGACCCCCACTGCCCCTGGTGCAGGAACGTCTCTTGAGACTATTGAACACTTGCTGCTGCCTCCCGCCAGGTGGTAGCATGCTTCACCGGTCGTATTGTTTACATTTGGGCACACGACACTCACTGTTCACCTGCTCCGCCTCCGTTAGTCCCCTAACCCCCACTGCCCCTGGTGCAGGAACGTCTCTTGAGACTATTGAACACTTTCTGCTGCCTCCCGCCAGGTGCAGCATGCTCAACAGACGTAAAAGTCCGCGGCGGGGTAGTTGATATTGGCGGTTGCCGGACAGTAAATACTAGAGAAGGATAAACGTCCGGGGGTGGGTAATGGCTTCGGTCTGTTGCGATTCCCGGACTTTTGCAGTTCCCGGACCAGTGCTCTCCCCTATTAGTCCGGAAAACGAGGGTTGTGTGTACAAATAATCTGATTTCTATAATGATGATTTGTAATGGTTTTGACAGTGGAAGTTGAACAGATGCTCATCAGAGATGAGATAGAATTGGCGGCCTTGGACCCGTCTCCCCTTGAAGGTGACCTGAGCTCCGGGCCGCAACTCACCTCTCATCCCGGGTCATCTTCGGGTGGCTATGCTCATAACATCCTTGTTAGAGCTGCCAAGGAGCTCTTCAACCAAGACATTGATGACCTGCATTGGAAAATATTAAGGTAGTGTATTAGAGGGATCAAGTATCCCCTCTTGAACCTTTACTTTGAGTGACTGGTTAGTTCATGTACAAATTATTTCTGCAGAGTCGTTATGTACTATGTAGTGATATAAATGTTTCATATGAGAGTCCTGTTTGGCCTAAGATTATGAGTCAAGCTCTCAAATTGCTACCTTAATGGGTAAGAAAAAGCTAAATATATAGGATAGATCAGTGATTGATTTTTACTTTTCTACTTTATTACCCATGCAATCTCATTTCTTTTAGGGCTTGGCTTACCTGTAGTTTTGTTTCAGAAGTGAAATGTGCATGTTCATTGAACTCTGTAGCCCAAGGAAGCACGTGAAATATACATGACTATGAAACTCTGTATACCTTAAAAGCATATGCTTTTTGATGTTATATGTTTCAGCATACTAAATGTCTTCTTTCTTCAGAAATACTGATTTTCGTGAAGTAACCCTGGAAGTGAATGGAGAAACAGTGCTGCGCTTTGCTCTTGCTTATGGCTTCCGCAACATTCAGAACCTGGTGCAGAAGCTCAAGAGGGGGAAGAGTCCTTACCATTACATTGAAGTCATGGCGTGTCCCTCAGGTAAGGATTTCATGTTTTATTTTACACAGAAAACAAGTTTGATTACCATGGCGTTGGGGTGATTTTTTGTATATAATGAAGTACACCTATCCTTCATGATTTTTCAATACGTGATGTAGGTTGTCATCGTTTCATGACAGTATGGTAAGAGTTACCATCTTTTTTATATATATTAAACTTAAAAAAATTCTTCTATATATAATTTTGACTTTTTCTACTTATTCTTTAAGATCATTTATTTTTATCCCTTTCTTGTGATTTATTTAGTTTATTTACAGCATAGTGCAGAACAGACTCCTTCCAAACACCTAGAGGTCTGCACCAAACAAACAGTAGAGGTTGACTTCATTATTCATGAATGATTTCCTCCACATTCTTCTATCTAATATCTGTATCGAGTCATCTAGACACAACTCCATCAGTGATGCTGTCTTTGAGTCCTGTTACAGAACCCTGAGAAGTATAATGAATAGGAAGGGGCTCAAAACCATTCCCTGATGAACATTAATATTTGCTGAAATTTCATAACTTAGACCTTCATCTGGTGTCACAAAGGTTGAGGCAGCCTTACACATTACACAGTTCACAGCAGCCATTCTGCGCTATTCCATGGTTCCTCATAGCCCACCCCATCACCATCACTCCATACTTAGATTTACACTATGATTCTTCGCTATGTAGTTCAAGCCTTATTTAAAGAAAACATTATAATCAGGACTATTACACTGGTTTGTAAGGGAAAGGAATGCAAAGTTTGAAGGAGGACTGAACAGAGATAATGTATCTTATCTTGTATTCAAGGAGGATTCAAGCTGGAAAAGCGTAGATTTAATAAGGAAATAGGGAAAAACTGGTTCACAAATAGGGTGGTAAATGATTGGAATGGACTCAGTCGTCAGGTAATTAGTGTGGAGTCATTAGGGAGCTTTAAAAGGAGGCTGGATAAATTCATGGATGGGGATGAAAGGTGGATGTAGGTAGTGTTAAGTAACAGGAACTACCACGTGTAGATCTCGCGGCCTCATGTAGCTTCCTTATTTTCTTATTTTCTTATGTTCTTATGTTCTTATGTTCTTGTAGGGTGCTTGAATGGTGGGGCACAAATTCGTCCAGAAAGTGGGACGTCATCTAAGGAGTTGGTGGCACAGCTTGAGGAGGCCTATGAACGCCTTCCTGTTTCAAGGCCGCGTGATGACCAACGTGTGCAATCCTGTTACTCTGAGTGGCTTGGCGGCCATGACTCCCAGAAGGCTCATCAACTATTGCATGCTAATTACAAAGCTGTGGAGAAGAATGTGAATGCTCTGGGAATTAAGTGGTAGTTAACTGTGTGTGTGTGTGTGTGTGTGTGTACATAATGTTTGTGTTTGTATGTAGTATGTGTTCTGCATGTGGGTTCTCCGGAAATAATTATACCATGGTCCAGATATTTAATTAGTGCTCTTTCTATCCAACCCTTTTGTTGACATCTATGATTTGAGATAGTTTTGATTTGAGCTTTGAGAGGATTTGCCTTTTTACCAATTTGTGAACTGCTGTCATCAACCAAAAATTATTAGGAATGCTTTCACTTCAGGTTGGCCTTAAATGGGAAATCTCAGGGATATATGTAGAGTTAAATAAGGTTATGCATACCTTCAATCAATCAATCATTGGGGGCATTGCCGGGGGGCGCGTCGCCTCGCCCACCCTACGACGCCACTCCCGGGGGTCACCACGCGCGAGTTCCAAACACAGGCTCCTTTCCCATACCAAGCAGCTCTCGACAAGAAACATCAACTTGCCCCCGCCACGAGCCTTGTGGGCTCCCCCTGGCCTCCTCCACGCCGGATTGTCTCTTACAGATACAACCCGTGGAAAGGGGGTTTCAGGGTAGCGGGCCACATGCCCATATAGCCGAAGGGTTTGGGGCTGACGGCCTATGCAGGTAATAGGCCTCGATTCAGTCTCACGGTGCAATCGCTGATTTTGACACGTAATCATCCCAGCGATACCCATGATTCTGCGAAGACACTTATTACCAAAGGCATTGATTCGTCTCTTCAAGTCACTATTTAGTGTCCATGTCTCACAACCATAGAGTAAGACAGGGATCACAAGCGACTTGAAGATCCGGATCTTTGTCCTCCTGCACAGGTACCGACAATGCCAAATACTCCCGGTGAGCGAGTCCATAACACCGTGGGCTATGCCAATCCGCCGTAAGATAGTAAGATAGGTCTTGACGTGACCCGCCGTCATTATGGACTGCGCTACCAAGGTATGTAAAACTTTCCAAGATCTCAATGTCCTCGCCACACGCATGAACAGACTGTACTGCTTCATCTAGTAAGTCTCCAAACACCTGGACCTTGGTCTTGAGCCAGGAGACCTCAAGTCCCAAAGGCTTTGCCTCCTCGTGCAGCGCCTCGAGAGCCATCACCAGGACCTCCAGCGACTCAGCAAAGATTACTGCATCATCGGCAAAAACAAGATCAGTGATCTTGGTGTTGCCGACGGATGCTCTACAATCACTTTGATCTACAACCTTGTCCAATACCCAGTCCATACAAGTGTTGAAAAGTGATGGGGCAAGGACGTGCCTTGCCTCACTCCTGTATTCACAGGAAAGAAGCTGGATACACCTGCCCCACACTTCACAGCACTCTCAGTCCCAGAATACAGACCAGTTATCAAACCAATAGTCCTTGCAGGAATCCCTCGAAGTCGCAGAAGATCCCAGAGTGACCTCACGATGCACTGAGTCAAACGCCTTCTTGAGATCAACATAGGCTGCAAGCATCCCCTGTCGAAACTCACGTCGGCGTTCCACCAGGACACGAAGCGCTAGGATACGGTCCGTTGTTGACTTACCAGGCGTGAACCCAGACTGCTGAGGTCTCTGATGCTTCACCAGATGACTGCGAATTCGTGTCAGCAATAGATGGGCAAGCACCTTGCCTGGTACGCTGAGCAGTGTAATACCGCGGTAATTGTTGCAGTCCTGACGGTCCCCTTTCCCTTTCCAGATAGGGACGACCAGCCCCCTTTTCCAGTCAGGAGGAATGGTACCTGATTGCCACACGGCAGTCAGGACAGCATGCAACCCGCGGATCATGGCCTCACCCCCAGCTTTGAGGAGCTCCGCACTGATATTACAAACACCAGCTGCCTTTCCACCCTTCAACTTTGCTACAGCCTCTCTGACTTCGTCAAGAGAGGGTGCTATGCATACCTTGTCATTGTGAAATACTGGTGGAAGGTGAAATACCTTTGTCATGAGGTCATTGTTCTCTTGATCATTTTTAGTAATCTAGTGTTCGAGCCAGTAACCAATCCTTCTTGCATCATCTCGGGACACAGGGCCACTGCATCATCCATGTCACCACAGACACACACCATAAGTATTTCAGGTTCATGTGTGAGGGGCTATGCAAAGGTTCTGGAAATCTGAAATCTAAGGTTTCATACAGACCAAAGGCACTAGGTGTTGCTGCATAATCCTCTGTGAACCAGTGTGACAGGATGCCCATCGGAGTGCACATGTCTCTATTCTATTCTTTTCTGTCAAATTTGAATGGTTCTCGAATTTTTTCTTTTTTCAAATTCAAAGTGATGTTAAAGAGCAAATGTTTTGCATAAAATTCTGCTCCAAATGCGTCAAAAACTGCAACAGGAGGACACACCATGTGCAAGCAAGCATTTGGTGCTAATGCTTCATGCCGCAGTAAAATGTTGTGCTGGTACAGATGTTTCATGGTTGGGTGGATGTTTGTAGAGGCGGGTGAATGTTCTTGTGGACCATCAACAAGCACAAGTTGGGAAAACATCTCGAAAGTGTTTGAGGTTATCCAGGCAGATCAAAGGCAAAAAAATCAGTGACAGTTTTGACTACCAGACTGTCATATGGGACGTGTCATTAGGAGGATTTGACAAGAAACATAGGAGTAACGCAAACAATGTTGTATGCCCCCCCACGCATCACTGCACTGATAGGCAGTCCTTGACTGTTTAAAACATGTCACCCATCATCTGTCCCTCATGGTCTTACCTTTGTGACTTCCTTTTCAACAAAATCAGATTTTGACTAAGATGCCATTTTGAAACAGTTAAGGAAACTGCATGGAATCACAAAAGGTACATAACATTACAACAGCAGACCTCAAAAAATTTCTTTAATCCTGGATAAAAAGAAAACCGATTTTGGAACACTGTACTATATTTGCCTAAGAGAAGGAGACTGGAAATTTCGGACTACATAATCTAAGAATGTTTTAAATTCACACATTCCCAGAAGCCTGAGGTAACACCTGTTTCTGAACACTTTAATGAGGCGGATGGGCAGATAAGTTGATAGCAAACTGTCAACTGTCTTAACTTTTATTGAAATTTAAACTTCGAGCTAGCAAGGACGCTGTCAAAGGTTTACAAATTACAATTTATCGTTGATCCTAAAAGCAGGTACCGTAGTAGAGAAGTGGTGATAAGAGATTTAAAACTGCAAATGGCAGGATGTTCATTCTGTGGCAGGATGTTCACTTGTTCAGGATTCACTTGAAGCCAAAGTCCGTGAGCTAGATCCATTAGATCAGTGTTTCTTAACTTTTCTTTTTACCCCCGCGCCCCCTTCATTAGTTTGTCCATGCCTACATGCTCCCCCTTCTACTTCTTCAGCAAAGATATTTCAAAATCATCCTGAATCAAAAAGAAAAACTAAAAATACGTGTTTTTAGTATTTATTATGCAAGTATTTAGAAACCTTGCATATATACCCAACAGATTAGTGATCATTAAATTTGATGAGACACTTGACAGTTTCTCTCCGGTCTCGCGCTACCCCTAGGGAGGCACGCCCCCCAGGTTAAGAACCACTGCATTAGATGATAAGGTAGTCAGTGGCCGAGTGGTCAGCGTCTGGAAGTGGTGAGCTTGACTCGCAGTGGCGTACCGAGGGGGGGGCCATGCGGCCATGGCCCCCCCTTTTGGAAAAATAAAAAATAAATAAATAAATACATATATATCACAGACCACTACATCTACAGTGGTCTATGATATATATATATATATATATATATATATATATATATATATATATATATATATATATATATATATATATATATTATATATTATATTGGCCCCCCCCTTTTCAATTTTCTGGGTACGCCACTGAGCTTGAGGTATCTAGTTTTGAGTCACGTCGGGGAAGTCTTATTGCAATCGTAGAGTGGTTAAGACTACCCATCAACCCCACCTTCGACGGCGAGTGGATGGAGTGGGAGGCGGCTTGTGCCTTTAATCATCACCACAGGTGTCACTAAAAATCTTGCCTGCGCCACCACGGGCGAGGGCACAGCTTACAAATGGAAACCTACAAACTACTGCAGGTTTGGTTGCGCTTAGCATTAATGCGAGCACCAGAACTAGAAGTGATTCACAGCAATGAGCTGATCTTAAAGAGGATGACGATTCGAGGTGATCCCTGAACCCTTGTTTTCTCTCATCGCCAGACTCATATTTTTGTGGCGAGGGCGGACAGTGGGTCGTCCCGTGATAGCTGTTGGGTCCCCGCCAAACGGAGGCTGCTGCTGCTTTTGCTTCGCTTTAATAAGAATATTTTGAATGTTAACATTGTTTAAAGTTGTTGCAAAAGTTGTATAAGTATACAACTATTTGGACACAAATAATTCATATTTATTTGAAGTTTTCGTATGTTATTGCTAGAAGCTACAAATCCTGGATGTCAAGCCAACTCTGAGAAAAGTTGGTGTTAATGATATCGATACATTTTCAGGGATGACATCGACTTCCATTGACGTGATTGGTAGTCTCCATACATATCTGCCCCGACTGTATCAATACATAGCTTGATGGACTGAAATTATGAATCCCCGCTGAAAATAGTCGTTGTACAGCAGGTGCCTCGCAGGGGGAAGTGGCGGCGGCGAGCAGCAGTAACAACAGCAGGTGAAGGAGGAGGAGGAGGAAAAGCGTGGGCTGGTATGGGCAAGGAGAGGTGGTGGTGGAGGGCGCAGCGCACTCTGGCTGCTTGGTGGGCCAGGTGTCAGTTTAGCGGCGTGTGAGTGAGTGTGCGCGTGCGGTGGTGCGGCGGGCGGGTTTACGAAGTTCACCTGGGTAAGACAGCAAGGGCGTGGTGTTCCCTTCCTGCAGCCTTTGCGTGGCACTAGGAGAGTGTGTAGCGGCACCGTGACGCGGAGTGACTTATCTAGGATGCTTTGGCAACTTGAGGCACTGCATTGAGAGGCATATTATGTAAATAAGCTACACTACTCAGGTGCATGGATGAATGAGGGGCGCTGAGGGAGGGATAACCGGATAGCTAAGTGTGAGGGGAAGAATGGATGAGAGGACTGGATGAAGGGGAATTGGTAGGGGTTGGTGAGGACTGGCAGATGAAAATTAATCAAACTCCAAATACTGACATAATCCATACAACTGCCCTGTCTGGAGCATCGTCACGGGTAATACTCGTAATCTGAAAGGCGATATAAAGATGAACTCCTAATTCGGTACAGTTTCACAGAGACTGATGTGTCTGCGTGTTGAGAATATCCCGCGGTGGTGAAGATTGGGTGCGTAGTCATTGCGTCATAACTTCATAACTCATAAGGACCTCAAGTGGGTGGTTATAGTGTAGGTGGTGATGGTGGGCGGCCGATAGTGAAGTAGCAAATACATATATAGATTAATGATGTATTCTTTCTGCAACCTTCCATGTGAGAGAGGGAGGGGGAGGATGTGGGAGGCAGGTGTTGTACAAGCGATCAGCCTGGAATTGTACGTTAGTATTTGTATGCAATAGCTGCATGAATAATTAAGAGTCTAATGAGTATTTTAGCACTACACATTTACCGTCAAAAGGGGGAAAAATAAGTCGTAGATGTAACTGTTGATTGAAGATTTGTGACTCAGATAAGAGGCAGAGCTTCCGTGTTTCGTTCATGGTTTCACGAGACTCTAAAGTTTACAGTCTAAACTAATGACTGTATTTCATTACCGCAATGCCTCGAAGTTTTCAGTTTACATGTGGTTTGTTCGGTGAGTGAGAAGCGTCATGGGAGCAAGTGGTGATTATGATAGAAAGAATAGATAGGCTACACGCAAAGGTCTGGACACTTTACAAAGATTCATGTTCATCAAGTCTCGAATCCTTGACCGACTATTGCGACGTTGCCACGTGTATGAAAAAGTCAGAGTGTAGGCGAGGTTAGGGAGACAGAACACATAACAGGGGAGCGAAGAATATCCCGAGGCTGCAAAGGGAAAATGCCCTCCGCGCGGCAAGGTCTGACCAGTCGGGATATATCCATGAATATCGTCGCGAGTTCTTTGCAGCGGCATATTTATTTCGGCGTGGACTGGCAGGTGGCGGCCACGGGCAGTTTTCTGTGAGCAGTGCAGCGGCCTCGTTGCGGACGCTCCCCGACTATTTCTTGGGCTAAAATTAGTGACAGCGTGTGTGTGTGTGTGTGTGTGTGTCAGTGATTCGAGCCTGACCGGTGGTGCTGCAAATGTTAACTCTGTGCCTCATGGATCTGGTTTGTGTGGCATCTTTAACTGGGCTCTGAGCGCCATCCAACATGAGGTTGTTGCGTTGCTTCGTGGCATTGCCTCTATTCACACACCCACCGAAGTGAATATTTGATGAAGTGACGTGTTAGCTTAGGAACGTGCTGTTGCTGTGCTGTGCTGTGCGGTAGCCGCGTAATATAATGTATGGTTTGGAAGCACACTGAAGGGATTGTGCGTGTGACTTCCTTCCGCCCACTATAATGTCAGTGATGTTTCCGGCAGCCTCTTTGAGCCTTGTACACGATCTGAGGTGTGTATTTGAGGAAGTAGAGTGAAGGCTACGTCCAGGTGATCGGTCAGCCACAAAAGATCAAGGAAAATACTCACGACGAAGATTACACTAAAACCGACTCGACAACTTACGACTTTACCGAATCGTTGAGCCGAGGTGATAGCAGGGTGCGTTTGCACCGACTTGGCTCCGATCTGCAGGACGCCACCTGAAGTGTTGTGTTCAACAGAGTGGACTCTCTCGGCGGACTACTACTTTTGTCCCCGGAGACTACTGTCGCTGCTGGTGGAAGGAACGGCGACGGCCAGCAGTGACCCGCTGCCCCGTGACCTCCCGAGCGTGGCATCGCAGGTGGTGGCACGACAGGTGGCCTCGGCGTCACCCACTCCCAGCCTCAGGTGACTCCAGCTGCTGGTGTTGACAGGCAGCAGCTGAGAGTGGTCCAAGATGTCTGGACGAGGAGAGGACAATGACGTCCCCAAGGGGCCTCCTGGGGGCGGGGGACCCACCGTCAATGGCTCCATCGAGGGAACACTCACCCCGGAGCTTCTCTTCCGCATGAATAAGAAGATTGCACAGCTTACAAAGGTAAGTGGACCACCCAGTGTAGTCAACATGGTTGCGTTGAAACCTTCACACCTGTGAAGCACAGTGAGTGTGTATACTATTATATGCAGTGCAGAAATATCGTAAAGATCGATTTGGAGGCGTAATTATACAAAAATACTGCGGGCATAACCGTGGAATATTTCCATTCTTTCGACAACCAGCAGGTGTTAATGGCATGCATTATGTTGTGTATCACGCGCCCGACGGCAGCTAGTAAACATTAATACCAGCTCACGAGATGAGTCTTCACGCCCTCCCAGTAACCATACTCAACGGATGCAAGACAAGACAGTGTGACCATCATTTTAACACATACAGGAAAATTATCTCCCATTAAAAGAGTTGGAAAAATCTCCATACAAGCGCATATAGAAATAATGACCTACTTACGTTGCTTTGAAAGTTATGCAATATTGTCTGGTGGGTAGAATAAAGAACCATAGCGAACAGACTCTCTTAGAAATGTTCTGCATGAGATCAGATTACACGTTTTAATTTTTTTTGCAGGTGTGTACTGCTTCGTGCCAAAATGCATTCGTTTCTTGATAATAGAAATACGACGAAATATATATATATTTTGTAGATTTAGGGTATGATTTTTTTTTTCTTCTCTCTCTCTCTCTCTCTCTCTCTCTCTCTCTCTCTCTCTCTCTCTCTCTCTCTCTCTTCTCTCTCTCTCTCTCTCTCTCTCCTCTCTTCTCTCTCTCTCTCTCTCTCTTTCTCTCTCTCTCCTCTCTCTCCTCTTCTTCTCTCTCTCCTTCTCTCTCCCTCTCTTCTCTCTTCTCTCTCTCTCCTCTCTCTCTCTCTCTCTCTCTCTCTCTCTCTCTCTCTCTCTCTCTCTCTCTCTCTCTCTCTCTCTCTCTCTCTCTCTCTCTCTCTCTCTCACACACACACAAATGCACACACACAGCCATAATGAACGAAGATACTGTTTCTGCTCAGGAAATATAACGCAAACAATTGTTTATATCATATTTTGTTTACTTATGCATATACTTGTTTATAGTTTCAAGTGGAGAAGACGAAGATACTGGAGTCAGAAAAATGATGGTGGTAGTGGTGCTGATGGTGACGATGGTTACCTTAGTAGTGATAGTGATGCAGGTGATAGTGATGGTGGTGTTGAGATGGATAATGACAGCGCTGGAGGAATAAAGTGATAATGAGGGTAGTAATGATATGACGAATCGGCCGACAGCTTTTCAACCTTGTTCTGTATTTCTGTGTTTCTGTGTTCTTCTATTCTTGTACACTCACCCCCCCCCCTTCTGTAATCTCCTTCCCCTTTTCTTCAATAAACTTGTAAACTTGTATGACATGATGTGGAGAACAATGGTGATGGTGGTGGAGGGGGTTGGCTAGGTGGTGGTGTGGTGGTGGTGGAGGTGGAGGGGGTTGCCTTGGAGGTGATGGTGGTGAAGAAGGGGATGTTGATGGTGCCAAGTATAGCTGTGGTTTGTCTTCTACCATGCTGGCACCCTCCCTCTCCCCTCTCCCTTCCTCTCTTTGCCCTACCGTTCCCTTTCTGCCTCACCTTCCTGTACCCATCTGCCCTTTTTTACCGGGTTTCTCACCATAAACTACATCGCCACTTAGACGCTAGATTCTACCCTTACCTTCCTCAATGCTTCGTCAATTTATACTGCTCAATCTCCTCCTCCTCCTCCTCCTCCTCCTCCTCCTCCTCCTCCTCCTCCTCCTCCTCCTCTCCTCCTCTCCTCCTCCTCCTCTTCCTCTTCCTCTTCCTCCTCCTCCTCCTCCTCTCCTCCTCCTCCTCCTCCTCCTCCTCCTCCTCCTCCTCCTCCTCCTCCTCCTCCTCCTCCTCCTCCTCCTCCTCCTCCCTCCCTCTTCACCCTCCACTTCCTCCCTCCCCTTTGTCCTCATCCCCCTCCTGCCTACGCAAGCCTGTCTTTCGCACGTGTGATTCCACCAGCTTCGATACCCAATCCTCTTTATATAAGATGATCGCCAGATTAGTTTAGGAAACCAGTACGGGTAGCTGCCTAAACGTGCGGTCTACTGAGAATTTACACTATGGATGGGTTCCTGGATATACAAGCTGCGTTTGGTATTACACTAAGCCGGTCTACCTGAGATAAATAATGGCTCTTATATTTATTAGCATGGTTACTGATATTTATACAGTTTAGGTTTATGAAATATATAGTACTTTATAGCGTGCGGTCTACCTGAGATATTTACTTTATAGCGTGCGGTCTACTGAGATATTTACTTTATAGCGTGCGGTCTACCTGAGATATTTACACTATAAGCGTGCGGTCTACCTGAGATATTTACTTTATAGCGTGCGGTCTACCTGGATATTTACTTTATAGCGTGCGGTCTACCTGAGATATTTACTTTAAGCGTCGGTCTACCTGAGATATTTACTTTATAGCGTGCGGTCTACCTGGGATATTTACTTTATAGCGTGCGGTCTACCTGGATATTTACTTTATAGCGTGCGGTCTACCTGAGATATTTACTTTATAGCGTGCGGTCTACCTGGGATATTTACTTTATAGCGTGCGGTCTACCTGGGATATTTACTTTATAGCGTGCGGTCTACCTGGGATATTTACTTTATAGCGTGCGGTCTACCTGGAGTATTTACTTTATAGCGTGCGGTCTACCTTGAATATTTACTTTAAGCGTGCGGTCTACCGGGATATTTACTTTATAGCGTGCGGTCTACCTGAGATATTTACTTTATAGCGTGCGGTCTACCTGGGATATTTGCTTCATAGCGTGCGGTCTACCTGGGATATTTACTTTATAGCGTGCGGTCTACCTGAGATATTTACTTTATAGCGTGCGGTCTACCTGGGATATTTACACTATAGCGTGCGGTCTACCTGAGATATTTAATTTATAGCGTGCGGTCTACCTGGGATATTTACTTTATAGCGTGCGGTCTACCTGGGATATTTAATTTATAGCGTGCGGTCTACCTGAGATATTTACACTATAGCGTGCGGTCTACCTGAGATATTTACTTTATAGCGTGCGGTCTACCTGGGATATTTACTTTATAGCGTGCGGTCTATCTGGGATATTTACTTTATAGCGTGTGGTCTACCTGAGATATTTACTTTATAGCGTGCGGTCTACCTGAGATATTTACTTTATAGCGTGCGGTCTACCTGAGATATTTACTTTATAGCGTGCGGTCTACCTGGATATTTACTTTATAGCGTGCGGTCTACCTGGGATATTTACTTTATAGCGTGCGGTCTACCTGGGATATTTACTTTATAGCGTGCGGTCTACCTGGGATATTTACTTTATAGCGTGCGGTCTACCGGGGATATTTACTTTATAGCGTGCGGTCTACCTGAGATATTTACTTTATAGCGTGTGGTCTACCTGAGATATTTACTTTATAGCGTGCGGTCTACCTGAGATATTTACTTTTTAGCGTGCGGTCTACCTGAGATATTTACTTTATAGCGTGTGGTCTACCTGATATATTTACTTTATAGCGTGCGGTCTACCTAAGATATTTACTTTATAGCGTGCGGTCTACCTGGGATATTTACTTTATAGCGTGCGGTCTACCTAAGATATTTACTTTATAGCGTGCGGTCTACCTGGGATATTTACTTTATATATAGAGTGCGATCTACTTGGGATATCTAATATATTATAGGAGTAGCCGTGTGTCTGTCTGTGTGTCTGTCTGTTTTGGGTAGCCGAAACTGTATATTCAATTTTGATGAGAGTAGGCTCAAAAAATCGCTAATAAATCGTAGGTGGTAAGCGGCTTGGTCCCATGTTCATTGAATCATTTTGAAGGGGGGTTTGGGGCTAAAACACTTTTAGGAGTATTAGATGGCAGGAAGAAACTCCGGTAACGTCTTGCCGCATGTCACTTACTCCGTAGACTCATGTACTTACCGTTTATTTGCGTGTGTGTGTGTGCGTGCGTGCGTGCGTGTGCGTGTCCGTTTGTGTGCGTGTGTGAGAGTGTGTGTACTACTACAAACATCAATATATGGGTCCGAAGGGTCCACAAGTACTTGTTTATACTATAGCGTGCGGTCTACCTGGGATATTTACTTTATAGCGTGCGGTCTACCTGGGATATTTACTTTATAGCGTGCGGTCTACCTGGGATATTTACTTTATAGCGTGCGGTCTACCGGGGATATTTACTTTATAGCGTGCGGTCTACCGGGGATATTTACTTTATAGCGTGCGGTCTACCGGGGATATTTACTTTATAGCGTGCGGTCTACCTGGGATATTTACTTTATAGTGTGCGGTCTACCTGGGATATTTACTTTATAGGTGCGGTCTACCTGGGATATTTACTTTATAGCGTGCGGTCTACCTGGGATATTTACTTTATAGCGTGCGGTCTACCTGGGATATTTACTTTATAGCGTGCGGTCTACCTGGGATATTTACTTTATAGCGTGCGGTCTACCTGGGATATTTACTTTATAGCGTGCGGTCTACCGGGGATATTTACTTTATGCGTTGATCTACCGTGGATATTTATTAAGCGTGCGGTCTACCTGGGATATTTACTATGCGATGGGTTACCAATTATTATATGTTATAAATTGACTTATAGCGTGCATCTACATGGGTTTATTAAATCGATCATATCTGGATATTGACCTACACCGTCTACTTATATTTTCTTTATACTGAGGGCAATGATGATAGTACTTTCTGCGGCACCAGTGGAGTTTCTAAGCGTGCGCTACACATTTTCTTAACCTTCATTAGGGGAAATTACTAACGGCTACGGTATTTACTTTATACGTTGCAAGTTACGGGGAATTATTTGTTAGGTCGGTCACGAATTCAAGGTTCGGTCTACCTGGATATTTACTTAAGAGCGATGCGGTTTGGGAATGACTATAGCAAGCGCGTTAGCTGGGATACGTGACATGTTGCGCTGACGTCACTACCTGGTATTACTCTATCGCCCTCGCCAATGGGAGTTGCTACTTCTACCACTCCCCTATTTCCTTTTGCTCTCCTTCACCAGGGATTACTTAACCTGTCTACGGATATTTCTTGGTATGTATAATAACCTAAGGATATTTTCTGTAGGTTGGTCTATCTAGATAATTAGATGATGAGTAAGATAGATTGTAACAAATGACAAAAGTGCAAGTCACCACTTTGAAGAATCATCGATATTTTGATAGGGCCACACTGATCGTACATTATCCTGGCAATGATGATCATGGAATTTCTAGCAACAGTGGCGTGCAGCAAGGTCGCTAGCCAAAACATTTATACCCAATTAGGAAGCAAAAAGAATTCACACGTTTAATACCTTGCATAAGTAAGAAGTAATTTGTTGATCGTGTCACGCAATGCAATGGTTCGTCACTTGCTTTCAGGCTAAGAAGCAGGAATGGGTGTGGTGAAGGCGTCAGCAAGGCGTGTGAGGTGGGAGTCACGTGGACATGTTGCCGCTGACGTCACTGATCAGCTGGTATACCTGCCTCGCCGTCGCCAAGGGAGGGTTGCCTTCTTCCCCCCCTCCCCTATTCCCTTTTTGATCTCCCTTCACCTCTCTGGGAGACGTTCAACTTTATTAGATGTTTGCTTGGTATAATAACCTGAAAGGAATCGGTTCTTGTAGGTATGGTCGGTCCATGAGTAAGGATGATGAGTGATGAGTGGTGGCATTGAGACAAAAGACAACAAGTGCAAGTCGAGGCCGCGGTCTGAGGAATGGCGTATCTGATGGGCGAGACTGACGAAAATATCCTGAAGGGGTGATCTATCCCATGGTCAACCTCTACTACATATAGGGGCGGCAGAGAGGGCGCGAGCCAAAACTACTTATACCCGACAGGCTTTACGAGCACACCATAAGAACCGTGAGAAAGGGGAACCACCACCACCACCACTGACGCCGCAACCATCATCACTACTACTACCACCACCACCGTTGCCGCAACCATCTTTTGCGTGTTGCTGTGACGTGTATGTCCGTTTTGGGGCTCGAGTTCGACGGGGTTGGGTGGGTCCTGCTTTATTGGCCACGCCGCTGAGCCTAGGGAGGTGGGGGTTTTGGGGGAGAGGGGGCGGAAGGGGGATTCGGAATACGGGGCGTGGTGACTCAGCTGTGAGGGAGAGAGAGGGTCAGAAGCGGCAGCCAGGCAGCATGACTTACCGGCAATGGACCAGCGTCACGGCACTGCTTTTGGTCTTCGTTGACGTCAGATGTCGAGACTTTGATCCGTTGTTCCTTGAGTGGGAATGTCGAGGCTTGTTGGGTGCATGCAAAGCTCTTGTGTAATACCTACACACACACACACACACACACACACCACACACACACACACACCACACACACACACACACACCGGAGAGCCTCTAAAGGTAAGAGTCTACCCTCCCCCCCTCACACACACACTTGGAAATAGTGTGTTACAAATATTAATAGTTGGCACAGTTTACAGATGAGCCGTGGGCCAACTTAAGAGGCGTTAATACACACACACACACACACACACACACACACACACACACACACAAACACACACACACACACACACACAGTCACATACACAAAGAACACACACACACACACACACACACACACCACACTCACACACACACACACACATGCACACACCACACACACACACACACACCACACACACACACACACACACACACACACACACACACACACACACACACACACCACACAACACACACACACACACACACACACACACACACACACAGGAGAAAGACGGAGAGGTGACGTTTTTTTGGCTTCACGTATTGGTAAACAACAAAGGAGACAGATTGTCCTCCTTTCCTTTCTATTTGTATAAGCTGTATTGACGTAATTATAGTGATGTGTCTATTCGTCTTTTTCAGCATGTCTCTGTGACCTTCTCACTGCTTACCTGCTTGTCTGTCTGCTTTGTCTGTCTATCTATCTATATGTATTTGAATATTTTTCTTCTTGTTCCTATCATTATGCATCTGTATTCGTCCCTCATTATGTTTATACCTCTAAATAATAAATTAGCGGTGCGTTTGTCCCCAAATAGTCACAGCGCGACATGATTCGTACTGAGGTAAAAAAATAAAAGAACGTTCTGTCCTCCTCCTCCCCTGAATGGGTTTGACAATTATACAAACATTAAAACTTAAATAAACATTCAAATCAGTAAACATACACGTTATTGATTAAAATATATTAGAACAGACATTGGCATTACTCTTTTCGCACCCGTCATGAGATATGCTGTTATGGAAAGTGTTGGTTAGACATTTCAAGCATCGAGTGTGTTAATATGGAACAGGAACTACCACGTGTAGGTCTCACTGTCTCTTGTAGCTTCCTTATTTTCTGATGTTCTTATGTTCTTATATGAAAACAATCATAAGTGGCAGCAATTTCGCACACTTTAAGTTATTCATATCGCACGTTTTGTAGCCTGATCTACACTCTCAGAAATAAGGGGTATATTAAGGGTAGAATTGTTACATCGCACCATCACTACCCTTTTTATACCCTATGTCCAGGCTGGAGGTTAGATGCTGCTGATTATACCCTTCATCTACCCTTTATCTACCCTTTTTAGAAGAGAGGGTTGAGAAAGGGTACATTTGGGGTTTGAAAAGGGTATATTTAGGGTTGCAAAAGGGTATATTTGTAAGGTAGGAGTATTTCATCACTATAAACACCCTTTTTCTACCCTTTTCCTACCCTTTTTTTCTAAGAGTGTAACAAGGCATGCGAGATGAGAGAATCAAGGTAGGTAACACGCTTCATTTATTCTCTACGATCGCGCCAAGCATAACTTTAGGTAACACCCTGCAGGCACCGCGGCGAGAATATTCCTTGGAAGCGCTGGCAATCGTAGGCGTTAGGAGGCAGGTAGTGGTGGTGGTGGCAGTGGCTGTGGCTTCTGCGGCTGTGTCCAATTCTGTCAGTGACGTAATCTAGGCTAGTATAGTTCAGACTCAAGGGGAGAGGGGCGGAAGGAAGGAGGGGGCGCGGCTTGGCCAGGTGTCAGGGAGAACCAGCGAGGTGGGGGCTGTCTCGTGAAAGCCAACACTGTGACTCACTTCCTCGTAAACAGAAGTCTGATATCCTTCATGTCCCCAAAACGACGATAAGATGTCCACTTTGGGTACAGCGGTGTCCATGCACGAGAGGGATGTAAGGGCTGGGAACATATACTCTACTATGAGTCTTGTTTTTCCTTAATGTGATTTGTAGCTATTGAGATTTGCTGCACTGCTTGCCATTTGCTTCAATACGTTTTCCTCGAGACGCCAACTGTTAACTTCATGGAATATTGTCCCGATGAGAATCTACTCCATGCACTGAAATCTGTCTCTCTGGGACGCCTCTATGCTACTGATGCGTTTATATCCTAGCATTTTTGTCTCTTAGAATGACTGTTTTTTCTGCCCCATCACCTTTATCCTTCACATCAACAAAGCCATTACCCATTACTTTTATCACCATACTATAATATTTGCTTTGATTGTAAAGAAAGAAAACAGTATTGAAGTTAGTTTCGTCACTTATACAAACGCTTCATTCCTGTCGTCATTGGCCGCCACTTCGCCTGAACAAGATTATAATTAGAACAATACACAGACAGGAGTGACGTGAGCAGCGCGCCGCCACGGTTCGGCCCGCTCCGTGGTGCCGAAATCTGCCCAGGTAGTGAAATGCGTCTATCCGGGCACACCTGCACCATTACTTCCACCCTATGGCATAACGAGACATTAAGTGGAATGCACGCAATCTATGTTTTTTAAGGTAAAATAAACACATCATCGCCGCCATTACCTCACAGACGTTTACCTCACGAATTCGTGTTCAGCATGACTGGAAGCTTACATAGACCAATTTTCATAAGAATCTGAGGTGTAAAATTTTCACAAAAAAATCTGCAGGGAAACCCCCTTTGAATTTTGACAAGAAATACTTTTTTTTCAAATAACTGAAAAAAAAATATGAGGCGCATGCAAAAAAATGCATAGAATAATGACAAAAATTCAGCAGGCAAAGGCCTTTCTTATAAGCTATAGTATGATTATTTTAGAATGTAAGTATTTAAAAAGATTATTTTAAGCTTTTTTTTTTTTTTTTTACAAAACATCAGTTTTCTTAAAAAAAAAAACAGTACTATATGGAATACTAATTACAGCATATGGGAAGAAATTCTCTAGCATAGCACCTTGGATTTAAATATTTTTTAATTTTTTTTTTTTTTTATAAACATTTGTTATGCGCTGTAGCAGTGTGACCCAGGGCTCGGTGGTACTCTGAGGTTCACTGAGGCTCTGATGGTTGGTCTCGCCCGTGGTGGCGCAGGCAGGATTTTTATAGTGACGCCTGTGATCAGGTTCATGCCGCTCCCCTGTGTCCTCCGATGCACTCGCAATCGAAGGTAGAGTTAACGGACAGGGCATGTGGGTGTTCTTAGGCCACTCGACGGTGCAGAAAGGTTTTGGTTTTCGTCGGGGATCGAACTCGCGTCACCGAGAATGCTAGTCGGAGACGCTAACCACTCTGCTACCGCCTCCCCGGTAGTGTGTCTGTGTCTGTGTCTGTGTCTGTTTTCCACTGACTATTTTCATATCAATCATCAGTGCCTAATTGCCACTATACAGGTAAAATTCCAACAGACGGACGAACCTGACTCACGCGTAAACAGTAAAAACAGATTCAGTGAGTCTGTTCCACAATCTCATGACTACGGAAAGAGAATGAGTCACACAGTATTTGCCTGTGCATTGGCAAGACCAGGGTGGCTACGCAGGTATTTTGTTTGTGTAGGGGAGTGTGTGTGTGTGTGTGTGTGTGTGTGGTGTGTGTGTGGGGGGGGGTTGACAGTGTGGGTGTGGGTGTGTACATGTGGTTAGGTGGGCAGTGTGGGTGTGTGGTTGGTGGGCAGTGTGGGTGTGTTGTTGGGTGGGTAGTGTGTGTGGGTGTGTGTGTGTGTGGTTGGGTGGGCAGTTTAGGGCGTGTTGGTGGCCGCATAACCTTATCGTTTCCGGTTGTCTGCATAAATGGATGTAAGACTCTCCTGAACTTACTGATTCAAGCATTGATCTGTACGTTGGACGGAATTCCTTCAAGAGAGGAGTGACAAAACACCACCAGAACTAAAGTGGCCCACCCCCCTTTTTATATTTTCTTACTGTTTTCTTTATAGGGACTGGCAACTAAGTGGGTTTTTTGTTGCTTTATTTTTTATTTTTTTTGGCCAGTCCTTTGTGATGTAAAATAAAAAAAGTAAAAAAAATAAACGTTGACTTTTTTAATGTAGGTACTGTTTTATCACACTCCAAGGAAGAACATCTGCTATTAACCCCGTGAGACCCAAAACGTAATTTCCATTGTAATTTGGGTACCATTAGACGATTTGTAGTGACCATAAGCAATGTTTTATAGATATGACCTGTTTAGTATCCTTGTCCACTATCTAATTTGGTATATTTAGTTACTTTTCGTAATCTTATGGCTCGACAACATACAATTTTTTATAGAAAAGGAAATATCTGGGCGTGAATGGGTTAAACACGTCAGCAACGATCATAAATAGGTTACTTTCTCCGCAAGGGTGGTGACCAATATGCTATTTTATCCCATCCCTAACTTTTGAATATAGTTTTCCAGGGAAGCTCATTCAGTTTTGTATGTAATATGTATTTCAAGAATCATTTTTACTTCTCGGGCCATGGGACTTTTTTGGATTTCAATAGAATTCGTATGGCTTTAATATAATTAGTGCCTTGTCGCAAAGTGTTTACAAAATAATTTTTTACTGTACATTTACTTCCTGACTGGCGACATTATTTTTCATTTTTATACTCCGAGGAATGAAAACTTTTGCTACATATATAGACTGTAAAAAGGTCGAAGAAAGATAAAGAAAACAAATATTGAAGGTAAAAGTTACTCAAAATTTCGGAACGCGTGATTTCTATCTGAATGTCTCACTCTTCTACACTTTCTCTCCAACAAATATTATCTTGTCTTCCTCCCCCCTACTACCTCCTATCCCATCTTGCTATCTTTCAATCTATTCCTTTTGATTCGCATTCGTATTCGTACCCTTTCACGAGTGGGTAGAATGGTGATGATTATAAATTTTGGTCGACGTGTTGCCATATCATGAGGAGCGAGGGGAAGGGAGGGTGTTATCTAGATCAATACACTTTTAACCCCTTGAAGCCCAGAACGTAATTTCCATTGTAATTTGGGTACCATTAGACGATTTTTAGTGATTATAAACAATACTTTATCGATATGATCTGTTTAGTATCCTTGTCACTAACTAATTTGGTATATTCAGTTACTTATCGTAATTTTATGGCTCGACAACATATGATTTTTTATAGCAAAGGAAAGATCTGGGCGTGAAGGGGTTGATAGATGATAGATAGACTTAATATACTTCTCTGATAGATGGTCCGTTAATCTTGGGTGTTATGTCCTGACTTACGTAGGTGGATGAGTGTGGCTACTGTAGGTGGGTGAGGGCAGCTATGTGTGTGGGTTGCCGTCTGTTAGAAGGTGAGAGGTACTATACAAGGACTCGTGGGTGGGTGGGGATTGTGCGGATGGCTGTGTGGTTGGCATGAGTGTGGGGGATATGGGTAGGCAGGTGTGTGTGTGGGGGAAGGCATAGTGGGTGGGCGTGACTGGGTGGGCGTGGCTGGGTGGGTGTGCAAGGGAGAGGATCAGGGTAGATTTTGGAGATTAGCATCAAAATCCTACCGTCGTGTGTGGGTTCAAAGTGATAGTTTTTTTTTTCATCCTCTTTCTTTAGTATCTCATTCGGTTTCATGGTCGTGTGTGTGTGTGTGTGTGTGTGTGTGTGTGTGTGTGTGTGTGTGTGTGTGTGTGTGTGTGTGTGTGTGTGTGTGTGTGTGTGTGTGTGTGTGTGTGTGTGTGTGTGTGTGTGTGTGTGTGTGTGTGTGTGTGTGTGTGTGTGTGTGTGTGTGTGTGTGTGTGTGTGTGTGTGTGTGTGTGTGTGTGTGTGTGTGTGTGTGTGTGTGTGTGTGTGTGTGTGTGTGTGTGTGTGTGTGTGTGTGTGTGTGTGTGTGTGTGTGTGTGTGTGTGTGTGTGTGTGTGTGTGTGTGTGTGTGTGTGTGTGTGTGTGTTTCAACAGGTGCCTTCTATTTTTGTTTGTTTACTGCTCGGGAGGTTGGCGAGTGTCTACATGTGTGTGTGTGTGTGTGTGTGTGTGTGTGTGTGTGTGTGTGTGTGTGTGTGTGTGTGTGTGTGTGTGTTGAGACAGACAGACAGACACACAAGACAGAGACAGACAGAGACGAGAAGACGAGAGAAGAAGAGCAGAAGAGAGAGAGACAGACAGACGAGAAGAGCAGACAGAGCAGAGAGCAGAGAGAGAGAGACGACAGACGAGAGAGAGAAGAGACGGAGAGAGAGAGGAGAGAGAGGAGTAGAGGATGAGGAGTGAGAGTAGTGAGAGGAGGAGGAGGAAGGAGTGAGAGTGAGTGAGATGAGTGAGGATGAGTGAGTGAGTGAGTGAGTGAGTGAGTGAGTGATGAGTGAGTGAGTGAGATGAGTAGAGTGAGTGAGTGGAGTGAGTGAGTGAGTGAGGATGATGATGAGTGAGTGAGTGAGTGAGTGAGTAGGAGTGAGTGAAGTAGAGTGAGTGAGTGAGTGAGTGAGTGAGTAGAGTGAGTGAGTGAGTGGAGTGAGAGTGAGATGAGTGAGTGGAGTGAGTGAGTGAAGTGAGTGATGATGTGAGTGAGTGAGTGAGTGAGTGAGTGAGTGAGTGAGTGAGGGGAGTGATGTGGAGTGAGTGAGTGAGTGAGTGAGTGAGTGAGTGAGTGAGTGAGTGAGTGAGTGATGGGGAGTGAGTGAGGAGTGAAGTGAGTGAGTGATGAGTGAGTGAGTGAGTGAGTGAGTGAGTGAGTGAGTGAGTGAGTGAGTGAGTGAGGGGAGTGAGTGAGTGAGGAGTGAGTGTGAGTGGAGTGAGTGAGTGAAGTGAGTGAGTGAGTGAGTGAGTGAGTGAGTGAGAGTGAGTGGAGTGAGTGAGTGAGGAGTGAGTGAGTAGTGAGTGAAGTGAGTGAGTGAGTGAGTGAGTGAGTGGAGTGAGTGAGTGAGTGAGTGAGTGAGTGAGTGAGTGAGTGAGTGAGTGAGTGAGTGAGTGAGTGAGTGAGTGAGTGAGTGAGTGAGTGAGTGATGTGAGTGAGTGAGTGAGTGAGATGAGTGATGAGTGGAGTGAGTGAGTGAAGTGAGTGAGTGAGTGATGTGATGAGTGAGTGAGTGAGTGAGTGAGTGAGTGAGTGAGTGAGTGAGTGAGTGAGGTGTAGTGAGTGAGGTGAGTGAGTGAGTGAGTGAGTGAGTGGAGTGAGTGAGTGAGTGAGTGAGTGAGTGAGTGAGTGAGTGAGTGAGTGAGTGAGTGAGTGAGTGAGTGAGTGAGTGAGTGAGTGAGTGAGTGAGTGAGGTTCCTCATGGTCGCAGAGATGGTCGTGCTAAGCCAAGCACAGAGGGGAAAAGGATCAGTCATTTCAAGCTTAATTAAGACGCACGACTTTATGCCTTGACGGCGGTGTCTCAAGGTAATCTCCTCCTTCCCTTCCCCTCCTATTTATTCCCTTCCCCTCCTATATATTCCCTTCCCCTCCTATATATTCCCTTCCCCTCCTATATATTCCCTTCCCCTCCTATATATTCCCTTCCCTCCTATATATTCCCTTCCCCTCCTATATATTCCCTTCCCCTCCTATATATTCCCTTCCCCTCCTATATATTCCCTTCCCCTCCTATATATTCCCTTCCCCTCCTATATATTCTCTTCCCCTCCTGATATCTTCTGAAATAGATCTGAAGCGTCATTCTCTATTGATGGTCTTCTTAAAAAAGTTATATATTTTCCTTATGTTTTCTTTCATCTTTTTTTACGTTTAGTTTTTATCGATGTAAGTAGTTTTATATATTTTTTTAAAAAGCAATTGGTGCTATATAGATAGAAATGAGTTTTCTTTCTTCACACACACACACACACACACACACACACACACACACACACACACACACACAGACACACACACACACACACACACACCCACACACACACACACATACGCACACACCACAACACGCACACACGCACACACACACCATACTCATACACATACACACACATATACACACACAACACTACACACATTACACACTTACACACACACACACACACAACATACACACACACACACACACACACACACACACACACCACACACACACACACACACACAACACACACACACATACACATACACACACACACAATGACACACATACACACACACCACACACATACACACACACACACACACACACACACACACACACATACACACACACACGCACGCACGCACACACACACACATACACAACCATACACACACACACGCATACACACACACACTCACTCAAAACATTTAAGATATATTTGTTTACCAGCTGAAAAGATGAGGAAAAGACAATTTCTATAATGGCCACAGAGAACGATCGGACTAAAGATAAGAAAGATATATAATTAAGATATAGTAAGACTTGAAAGTAAAATAAGTCATTAGAAAGAAAGTGGGAGAACGCCATAAACCAGATAGAAAAAGATGTGGAAATATATGACTTCAGAAAAAGGTATTGCAAATGAAAAACTGAAAAAGAAAAGAACCCCCCCCCCCCTCCACACACAATTATAGATACATAGATACAATAGTGTTCTTATAGGGTGTGCCTCCGGGAGCAAAATTTCGGGCTGCTTCCCCACAACATAAATAAGAATAGTAGATTCCCCAGTAGATTCCTCCTTCTGGCTAAGTGCGTTTCTGGCATTGTTGTCTAACTGCCCGTGTCCCGCGAGGAGGAGGAGGATGTGGAGGAGGAGGAAGAGAGACATTAGAGAGGGGAAGAGGAAGACATAAGAGGTGGGGATAGAATAATATAAGAAATAATGGAAAGACGAAGGAAGGAGATAAAAGGATTGAGGAACGGAGGAGTAGGAAGGGAAAGAAGATCAAGGAAAAGAGGCCAAGGAAGGAGGTGAGGTAAAAGCGAGGAAGACGAATGGGGGCTCAGGAAAGGGAAAGAGGGAGGAAAAAATATAAAGAGGAAAGAAGATAAAAGGGAAAAGAAAAGAGGGATAGAGGAGGAAGGAAGAATCAAAGGTGAGAAGAAGTGTTAAAAGAGTGGAGGAGAGACCTGGTGAGGATAACGAGGGCATAAAAAGCTGCTAGATCAAAAGAGTGGAGGAGAGAACTGGTGAGGATAACGAGGACATAAAAAGCTGCTAGATTCGTTTTGTCGCCCATCTAATGTCGACCACGTGTTCGTTCCTCTGATTTGTCACCTTTTTCACTTCATTTGTGTCAGCTTTGTCACTTCATTTCTTAAGGTGTAAAACATAGTTAGGACAGTGTTAGGTGAAGCAGGTGTGAAATCTAGAAAGATACATAGATCAGTGGATAAGCCTGGGACAAGTTTGGGTTGAGGCAAATAGTGTGCCAAAACAAGACAAAGCCAGGATATGGGTAAGCCTGGGGTGAGGGGAAGAGGTGAGGGAAGGGTGAGGGGAGGAAAGGGAAAACCAGGAGTGAGCCAAAGATGAGTGTGGGCCTCGTCGCCAACACTGTGGTGACGTACGTAAACAGATGACAGTGTTACGATGACATGCAATAGAGAATGTCTGGATGCATTTGAATGAAAGTATGTCAATATGATGTTCTTAACTCGCCCTGTGCCAGCCAGCTACTTGAATTTCTCTGCCATACCTCATTGCCGGGAAATTTTCGAATTTCTGAAATAATCTAAATGGGTTCAGACACTTGTAAAACCATGGAAAACAATCATTAAACAATTCACCGAAGCCGGAAAGATAGAACATTCGACCACCTTTGGTAGAGTCTGGGCGTGAAATATTCTGATCAAATACCCAAGACTTATTCGACTTCTGCGACTTCTCGTAATTATTTTCGTTTGACTGGATGTTTTCCCAAGACAGACTAAAGCCATTGGTCTGAGACACTCACACCATGATCAGAGAGCGTCAGGGCGTTGTTCATGGACACAATGGTGTGCGGGGGCGCTGTAGGACACGTGAGTGAGTGAGTTGAGTAAGACATTGTTTCTAGGGCTGTCCTCATGTCTATGCACTATATAGCAGCATGTTTTTGCACAAATGAGTTTCGAACAGATATATACAGGGGATTTGTATCACTAAACACAGTCACAAGTGTTGGAATATACATGTAAGCAGTCGTCTTTATCGCACGGGTTATGCGTGTTACGCATGGCCAACACGGGCCGGGGCGGGTCCGTCACACTCAAAACTTGATGCCCATTAATTATCTTAGCATTATCATTGGATTTGGATTAATGCCAATTATCATGATTTATGGATGTTTATGTACTATGTCGCTGGTACTGCCCGCAGCAGACAGAAGGTATGAACGCACGTCGTACAGCCCTGGCATTGGGCGGGTTAAATATATGATCGGAATATTATGCAAGACGTTATGACGCAGTATAGAACAAATGTGTTTCCTCACCTCGTATACACACCACGAAAATAGATGACGATGAACCTAGAACCACGAAGCCGACGCTGCCAATGCACAGCCACCTCGTGAACAAAGAAAGTTAGATGAATTTTCATTAAAACAAACAAATGTAGTCTCAAAAATCTAAACATAATTTTTTAGATATTCTTTATCATTTATGATATTCTTCCTATAGACTGGTTGAAGAACTAAGGTGTTTCAGATAATTTGAACCAACTGAAAAAAATTAAATAAAGGTCTGTTATTACATTGATACATACAGTTTGTTTGTGTTATATATCCACCTCATGATAATAAATAAATTATATGTAAGTAAGAATGCAGAAAAACATTAACATTACTATTAGTCTCATTCAGGTGTCCTAAGGTAAAGAAAGGTTCACACGTAGGAGTGTCAATAACCATCACGCCAAAACTTACCCTCACAACACTCTTCTAGCTTTTGTCTCTCGCGAATCTTGACGGGAAGACGTTCATAGATATCTTTAGTAATTTTGTAGTTGGTCCTTTTGCGCTTTATTTGTATGATCGATGCATATATAGGGTTTTTTCGTGGAATATTGAAGTGCCAGCGATTTATTATGCGAAATGATGAAAGTAGAAATTTATTAAAGTGAGTCTTCGTGGGTATTTTGAGGCTTGCGTATAGCTCTCTCTCTCTCTCTCTCTCTCTCTCTCTCTCTCTCTCTCTCTCTCTCTCTCTCTCTCTCTCTCTCTCTCTCTCTCTCTCTCTCTCTCTCTCTCTCTCTCTCTCTCTCTCTCTCTCTCTCTCTCTCTCTCTCTCTCTCTCTCTCTCTCTCTCTCTCTCTCTCTCTCTCTCTCTCTTTATAGCATAAGCAGGAAATCAGGGAAATGATTCGAAAGTTTTTGCGTAACAACTGGGTAACTTTATTTCTTTGCGATTGCCATTTGTTTACATGTTTTTTTATGTGTGTGTGTGTGTGTGTGTGTGTGTGTGTGTGTGTGTGTGTATGTGCGTGTGTGTGTGTGGGGTGTGGGGGGGGTGTGGGTGTGGGTGGGTGTGTGTGTGTGTGTGTTTAAGCCAGTACGAAAGTGTGTGCGCAAATAAATATTTTCAATCAGTCGTGTAAGGGGATCGTAGTTTTTGAAATTCGAGCCAAAAATATAAGATTCGTGTGGCAAGAAGGTGTAGGGCGGACTGAAGTGTGGCGAGGGTCGGTATAGAGTGAGGGTGGAGGGAGAGGGAAGAAAAGTGGAGGAGAGTAAAATAGACAAAGGTTTATACGTATATGTTCGTAGGTGTGTGGGTACATAGGTTCTGAGGTGCGGTATAAATGAAATTCAAGTAGTGATAGATGCCATGAAAGTGCTAGTTAGTGTGACAGGATGAAATGTGGCTTAGGAATATTGGTGAGACAGCTGTAGTAGTTATAGGGTGATAATATTATGTAGTGAGGCGGTCTGGCAAGGGTTATATGATCATTATGTGATCATGTGGTGTGGTTAGATGATCTGGCTTAGGTGATGCTGCTATCTATAGGATGACGAAGATGATGTGACTAAGATGGGTTTGTTATATTGATCAGATTACGTAGCGAGTGGGATGTGGCTAATGATGTGAAATGGTGTAACTACGTGGTAAGATCAAGTAATATGGCCGGATGTGTACTTGTAGGGCCGGATATGTACTTTTCTCTGTATTTCTATTTTTCATACTATGTACCACTTGTTCCTCCCCCTCCCTTCATTGTAATCTCCCCCCTCTTTTCTCAATAAACTTGTAAACTTGTAAACTAGTATGGCCGGATTCTTTGATTAGGTAGTGTGGTTAAGTGATATAGCTTGGTGATAAGACTCGGGGATGTGGCTAAGATAAGTGTAGTGAGGGGGCAGCAAGAAGGATTCAGCAAGTGTAGTAGTAGAGTGCAGCAAGTAAGATTTTTTTTAATATACCGTCTATAGTTTTTTATGGCGAGGCAAACAGAGTGGTAACGTAACAACTAGCACTGGTCTCTCTACTCTTAAAATCTAGTGTCGCACTGTGTTGCCTCTACGTACTCTGTTGTTAATAAGTCTGTCTTTCCGGGTAATTACAATGTTTTCTCGTCCATATAAATATTAAGGTTACGAGTCCTTTGAAGAAAATGAGTCAACAAAATGACCATCTAGTGTTTCATAGAAGGCTCCTCGAGTATATAGTTTACAATTGTCAGACGTTCAAGGTTATATAGCTCGCATATACCTTTTATTGTGTATATAAAGTCACTAAATGGGCTTTCATACAAGATTATATACCACACGCTATCAATCTATCTATAGTTTTGCAGTCATGATGTTTTTAGAATGACCAATATATCGTGCTATAAAAAAGTATAGAGCCAAGTAAGCATCTCCGTGTGACCTATTTCCCCAAAGTTTATCGCTATCATTATTCTGCGCCTCAGATTATTATGGTGAGATATAAATAGACAGATAAGATAGAGTTAGAATAGATAGAGACAGTAAATTATTCGTCAGGGAGAAGCTCAAGGGAAGTATGTAACGACCCGCGTGAGTGTAGTGTCGAGTGGTTTCAAAATTCCATCTATGTTGCTGAATGGTATTGTTCTTTTATGTACAGTGACTTCCTTTGTCTGACTGTGGAGCGAAGTGCCAACAACAACAAAACACACACACACACACACACACACACACACACACACACACACACACACACACACACACACACACACACACACACACACACACACACACACACACATGCGTCAGGACAAAGTTACGTCTATACTGGGTCCATTGTGTGTGTTCGTGTACTGAGAGAGAGAGAGAGAGAGAGAGAGAGAGAGAGAGAGAGAGAGAGAGAGAGAGAGAGAGAGAGAGAGAGAGAGAGAGAGGAGGAGAGAGAGAGAGAGAGAGAGAGAGAGAGAGAGAGAGAGAGAGAAAAAAAACCAACAACAACAACAAAAACAACAACAACCCAGTATCAAGGAGATCATTATGCAGCTTTGTTCTGTCTCACTTGAACGGCGTGCAGTTTTGCGTCATGCCTTTGCCTGCCTGAGATTCCTGCTGGCTTGTCCTCTCAGAATATCTTATGTGGTGGTGACGGTTTTGCAACATGAAACAAAAATATAAAAATCACCGTATAGCAGTTTTTACAGTTTGGGAAAAATAGGTAGTGAAACATAAAATTCAGATGATAAATGATTTGATTAGTAACGTTAAAGTGATTTAAGTCTATGAAAACAGTCTCCTATTTCTGATTTGTTTTGTAACTTCTGAATTTAACTTTCGGGAAAACAAAAACAAAAAAATATTCGTGCTTTTTCCGTGATCCATGCCAGAGAATGTCCAGAGAAAGTTGAAGAAAGTCAGATAGAAAGTGAAAACCCCTCAGTCTTTTTTCCAATGGTGTGTTGTGCAGGAAAAAAACCGAATAGAAGAGTTTAATTAAGGAGGTTCAGTTCAGTTCAGTTCAGTGTGGGTCGGGAGTCTGGCCTTTTTTATCGGCACTCCCTGATGTTTCTCTTCTTGCTGTCTGGGTCTTTAGTTAGTTGTCTTCTCTTATTCTGTCTTTTAATTTCTTTCTCTTTCTTTCTTCTTCCTTTCGCTGGTCGTCCAAAAACTGTTGATTGTTCTTTTTGCTTCTTCCACATTCCCAGGAGCATCTAAAACAGTGTTGTTACCCTTGTTATGGGCTGACTTACTACGTTTTCTGTGAAGCACAACTCAAGGCAAGGTCGAGAATCCCAGAGCGCTCAAGTGAACTATTTTTGATTTGTTTCTAATTTCCTTTGTTGACGGAAACTTCGCCTCTTATTTATCTATTTCTATTCCTTTTTTTTCCTTAACCAAACCTCACATTATAAGGTACGAATACAAGTAAAGAGTAATAAATAGTGAATATGGAGAGGTCGATTTCTTTCCTCTCCTTGCCCAAGAAAATATATTTATTGTTGATAAGTTTGTTATGTATATGCGGAAGGAAGGACTTAAAAGGGATATAAACTTTGTGAACTTACTCTTCTCTCCACACATGGCGTTCCGTTCAAAGGTATAGTAAAGTCTAAGTAAGTAAAAAGTAGTAAAAGTAGTAAAAGTACGTAAGTAAAAGTAGTAAAAGTAGTATACAAAGTAAGTAAAGTAGATGAGAAAGGTTGATGTTCTGCAAGATTAGCCCCTTGAGACCTAGAACGTTATTTCCATTGTAATTTGGGTACCATTAGACGATTTTAATGAACATAAGCAACATTTTATAGATATGACCTGTTTAGTATCCTTGTTGACTAACTAATTTGGTATATTCAGTTACTTTTCGTAATTTTATGGCTCGACAACAGACGATTTTATACAGCAAAGGAAAGATCTGGGCGTGAAGGGGTTAAGGATGCGATGTTAGGTCACGGAGTTTGTGATTTTTGTTTCCTAGCCCAGTGAGGTTACGAGGCCACCGTGTAAAAGAACACTTCCTCCTCCATGAATCTGCTTTAAAGTCTAGACGAGTGTGCGACGGGCTGGCAGGAAGGTAGAGAGAGAGGGGTGAGGGACGCCATTCATCCATCCATCCATTTAGTGCAATAGGTCGAAATGTCGAAAAAAGAGAAAGAAAAAAATCCACCCATCCTTCCATTCCTTCATCCCTTCAGCTGGTACTGACTTTTTTCTTTTTTTTAAGTTTCCATTCAGCTTTATTCTGGAACAAATATGAATGAAATCAATCAGAAAAGATAGTTAAGCTTTCCAAATCTCCCTAAACACGAGAAAAAAGTTAGAGTATTACATGAAACTGTTTTTTTTGGCCTAATTTTTATTTATCTTATACTATACACGTTATTCATATCAACGGTGTATTGGAGATAATCTTCTGGCAATGTGAGCGTTTTTAAGCGGCTCAACTGTGGGTGGGAAGCTGAAGAACCCTTTGAATAGACTGATGCTATAGAGAGTTTACGTTGAGATGACGACTGGGTAATCATATACGTACATACATACATACATACATACATACATACATACATACATACATACATACATACATACATACATACATACATACATACATACATCATACATACACATACATACATACATACACATCACATACATCATACATACAACATACATACCATCATCATACCATCCATCATCCATCCATCATCCATCCATCCATCCATCATCACATCCATCCATCCATCCATCCATCCATCCATCATCCATACCATCCATCCATCCATCCATCCATCCCATCCATCCATCATCC